>WNGS01111181.1:54019991-54030372 GCA_020271785.1 Procambarus virginalis
GGCAGGTTTGTGCAGTGGTATCAGGTATACGTTATTACTGTCCTAGGAACTGTGTTGAGGATTTAAAGGGCACCTTTGAGTATTCAGGGAAATTCTCAGTCACTTAATGGGAGCTGAGCAATTTGTTAATTTGCCTATTTATGGGGAGAATTAGTGCCAGCTGTCCGCGTAGAGCGACGGTGCCTTATATTAACGTAAATTGTCTTGCTGAAGCCACCGGATCGGGCGATCTTTGGCAACGTTTGCAAGATTAGTGGGGCAGTAATGTGGGGATACCTTGATTGTTGCAAAACCGTGTGTCACTACTGTGTGGGCATAGTAATTAACGAGTTGCAGTAGTCGCAACCGTATGTGGGCAGTGCTATTTATGTTGTTGTGCATGCCATTATATGTTTGACCTATGTAACCTTAGGGTTACTTTCTTTCTTTAATTTGTGTTGAGAACTTGAGGATTCAGTGAGTTAATTAGGGGTAATTAACTTGATAAGGGGTGCACATTTGAAGTTGTTGAATGAGTGAGGGCTGTTATGGGAGAACAGTATTGAACTTGAGCTTGTGGGAATACGTTTCCGGTGCAATTAATTGTCTGTGTGACAATTAATTGACCACTCTAGCTAATTATGTAATTAGCATTCTCATCATGAATTCACGTAGTGGGAGAGTATCTGTCAGAGTCTGTCAGTGATATTGTTAACGTCAGTTGCTCGAGACTCATTGCCTTTCGGGGTTAGGGCAATAAGTGGCTCATGATAATTAGTGGAGTAGGTAACGTCTGGAGTCTTGAGGACTCAGATGACTCGTTAAAGCGAGGTCATGGGGTTAGCATAATACGTTATATTAATCATATTCTGTCTGGTGACAGTGGATTAAGTTGCACTAATTGTTAATTAGTAATTAACTCCTCTTCCGTGAATTCACAGTGTTTGATGAGACCTGCTTAGGCAGTGCGGAGTGGTACGTATTTATGTATGATTATTTATCGGTCCTGGTGACAGTTATTTAATTGCTCGAGGTTAATTAGGGTAATTAGCACTCATTAGTAAGTAAAAGTAATTAATGATACACAGACTGTTGAGAAGCCACCCACTTGGGGTAGGCTTAGTTAACGTAACTCAATTGGGATGTAATTAGTGGTCCGTTTGATCTTATTAAGAATTACTCACTGAATACTGCAAGGAGTCAAGTGTGATGTAATTTAAGAGTTTGAGTTATGTAACAAGAGGACTTATGTTAACGTAGAGTACTATCATGTTGTTGTCTAGCGTGAGACACTTGTTATGATTAAAGTAGTAATTGTTGCTGACTGCTGTGATCAGTCAATTTCCATCATTATTCACATAATCAATGGTGTAATTGATTAAGGCAATTCTTTTGGTTATCGTCTAGTGACGAGGGTAAAGTAACTTAGGGATGAGTGGAGCTGGTCCCAGAATCCCACCTGCCTGACTTTGTTCACTTTAGTTGTGATAGGGGGAGTCACTGTTAGACTACCCACCTGATTACGGGGGTCGCTCCTGTTGGGCGGGAGGACCTTAAGTTCGTGATTAGAGTAGCTGACCCTTAGTCGTGTCACTATTGATGCTTGCTTGTGTCATCAGTGGATAACTTTGTTCAGTTAGTTCATGTTGTCAGCCCGAAGTGTCAGCAGGATGGAGCCTGCTGTCATTTCTCGAGGACTGTTGAATAGCTGTGTTGCAAATGCCACTGGTTGACATTAACGTAATTAAATCACTCGCTGTGGTGTAACTTAGTCTGTGATATTTTTCTTTGAATTTGCAATATTGCGTCATCAGTGGGCACCCTGTGTTCAGGTTAGTTCAGTATGCAGCCACACAGCAAGGGTTGCTATTTAGCTGTTGGTTATGGTGCCACTGGATGGACATTAACGTAAAGATTAATTTGAGGAAGGGTGCTGGAGTTGCCAGTGAACCCATTAGTTATTGATGTCATTGAAAGGCTACTGATTTGATTGCATTGCAACCGCTATTGCAGGTGTAGACTGCACTGAGGCGTAGAACAGTTAGGAGGTTACTGGAGACGTGTTTCAGAACTCACTGTGTCATTTGTTGTAATTGTGATTATAGATCTGTTGTTCTTGCTTGCTTGTTGATTCCTCTGTGGGCACGCTTATGTTCGAGTTAGTTCATTATGCAGTCCGAGGGGCTGGTGTCTAGCTGTCATTGATAGTGTCACAGGAAGGACTTCGAGTAACGTCATTGACATTCTTTTGTTTTGATGTAGTAGTCTAGTCTCTTGTTATAAATAAATTGTTATTTTGTTAAACGGTCTTTAATGTCAACCTTCAACTATTCTGTGCCACTCCCATGTTCTGATATATTGATATTGTTGTTTTGATCTTTGATATGACGGCTGTGCTCTTGGGAATTCGAATTCCAATTCATAGCGCCACAACAAATATAAAATTTGATTGTGAGAACCCGTCGGTTACCCTTTATTGGTTTTAACGTCATGTTTAACTAGGAGGAACCAGCGGCCTATTGTGGACAGGTTTTCACCCCTGCTGGTGGAAGCCTGGCGGTTTGCTCCCGCTTCTCCTTTTTCTACTGGACTCATGCTTAACTGCCAAGAGCAGCCTTTAAACTTGTAGTCCACCTCCTAAGGGAGGTAGGCGTAGAGAAAAATCTCACAAGGAGATCAATGTATTGGCCCATGAAGCGGGACCAAACAAGGCTTGGTACGCATCAGTACGGGAAAGGATCGTGTGAGTTCGGCCGTGGCATGGATGGCGTTGAGATCTCCCAGAGAGAGAGGGGTTTAAAGGCGCAGTAGTCACAACAAGAGACTGAGCTGTGCCAGGGAACGAGGTGGTCACCACTGGGGGCTTGTGGCTCGACCCAACCACAGAGGAGGGAGGGGAGCCGAGGGGAGTAGTCAGGAGGGTCAAAGGCGGAGCAAGGTCAGGGCCCAATGCAGCCGGGGCTACAGAGCCCGGTCCTCCAACACTGTCCGAATCAGGGGCTTGGTTGCCCACCCCATGAGCCTGAGGAGGTATAAGCGGAACAGAATTAGACATACAACGAGAGGGCAGATTTTAATTCACGAATGTGCCCACACACGCACCATGGAGCCACAATTAGAGACAGGACACCCAACAAGAAGCTATCGCCGATCATGCCGGGGCCCCCTAGGGGTGCGTCGTGAGTATACGCCCCACAAATGCCACCTTAAGAACGGTCAGTCCGTCGAGATTGGGTTCAGTGACGAAAGGAGGATTGACAATAAAAGGGTCCCCTCGCTCTTGACGTCGGGTAAAACCGTTCTACGGGTGCAAGAGTATGCCTCCTCAAACACCCAGGCGTCAAAATAGAAGAAGTCCAAAAGAATAATCAAAACAGGCAAAAGGTCGGCAGGAAATGACAATTAGAAAGGAGTAGAGGGGGAGAAAAACGAAACATAAGGAAATGGAAAAGTGATCCGGCAAAATTAGAGAAGACAGCAGCAGGAGCATAAGGCTACAAAAGGACAGAGGACTGTCCCATGGAGCATCACACTCCGGCAGCTGACCACCAAGCCCCCTCACAGTGCTAACGGGCCGAATAGGGTGGGGGAAGTTCGAATTAGTGATTTCTAAATATATAAATAATATATTTAGGTTCCCCCAAGGTCGAACTACTGACCCTCCCTAGGATGCAATCCCACAACAGTTGCCTAACTCTTGGGTTTCTATTTATTGATAGGTGAATGATGAATTAGATGCATTAGATGAAAGGAAATGTGCCCAACCATTTCTGTCCTAACCAGGAATCGAATCCAGGATCCACGTTTTGTAACTGAACATGTAAGTGCTTGGTGAATCCTGGCCCTGGCCACCTTGGTGTGCCACACGTACAGGCAGCCCTCTGTTTTCACGACAGTTACATTCCTGTAAAATACTGTAGTGTGAAGCAAAAATTGCAGAAATCAGAGTTGAAGTTATTATTAGACTGAAGCTTATCTGGAAATAGGTGCACTGGGAAGCCAGATGAAATGGGAAATGTTTGTTTCAGCAAAAAGATCAGAGAGATACACGATGCAGGAAAAAGATACACAAAGAGAGATGCACGATACAAAAAAAAAAAAAAATACACACGATTCAGTCACACTGGAAAATAAAGGATGTCTTTTGGTGGAGAAAGCCTGTGTATTCACTGGACTAGAATTCCGTGCAAACGATTTAATAACAGTCCAATAAAATATTTAAAAAAACTTACTTTTTTGCAAGTGATTTTGGTATCAAAATGGCTATAATATGTTTTAATATAAAACAGCAGAAAGGGAAAAGCTTCAGATGCAATTTAATTCTGCTTGCAGCAAAAGGGATCAGGAACATATAGCCAAATGAGTGCAAGTCCAGTGTGCATTTTATGGGAGAGATAGAGTTATCGGAATTTATCTGGATTTACCTGAATGCAACTACTCCTAGTTGCCTCTCCAAAGACACAAAATTTGTGGCTTGTGAAAGGTCCCCTCATTAAACACCAAGACTAAAACACTTTTGTTTAAATTCAGCTGGAAAAAATCCCCAGGAATAATGGGGGGACTTTTGACGAGCCGACACCGTCCTATCTCCATCGAGGCCTCTTACCTGGTTGATACCTGGTTGATGGGGTTCTGGGAGTTCTTCTACTCCCCAAGCCCGGCCCGAGGCCAGACTTGACTTGTGAGAGTTTGGTCCACCAGGCTGTTGCTTGGAGCGGCCCGCAGGCCCACATACCCACCACAGCCCGGTTGGTCCGGCACTCCTTGAAGGAAACAATCTAGTTTCCTCTTGAAGATGTCCACGGTTGTTCCTGTAATATTTCTGATGCTCGCTGGTAGGACGTTGAACAACCGTGGACCTCTGATGTTCATACAGTGTTCTCTGATTGTGCCTATGGCACCTCTGCTCTTCACTGGTTCTATTCTGCATTTTCTTCCATATCGTTCACTCCAGTACGTTGTTATTTTACTGTGCAGATTTGGGACCTGTCCCTCCAGTATTTTCCATGTGTATATTATTTGGTATCTCTCTCGTCTCCTTTCTAGTGAGTACATTTGGAGAGCTTTGAGTCGATCCCAATAATTTAGGTGCTTTATCTCGTCTATGCGTGCCGTATATGTTCTCTGTATTCCCTCAATTTCAGCAATCTCTCCTGCTCTGAAGGGGAAAGTGAGTACTGAGCAGTACTCAAGACGGGACAACACAAGTGATTTAAAGAGTACAACCATTGTGATGGGATCTCTGGACTTGAAGTGGGCCACTTGGAGTGGTGGCCCTCAGGTAAATTTAGGTAATTATTCCCGAGGAGTGTTTCCAGCTGTATTTCGAACTGTAGGTCTGTCTTGATAGTTACGGCTTTGATGGGTAGACAATTCTATCTTGTAACTTAATATTCATTGCAAGTTGTGTTATGTTTGAGCTTCGCCCAAAATGCTATGCATACTAGTGACTAGAAGAATGTACAGCTTCATCCCCCAAACGTGTTTATAACATGACCCATTGTACTTGTTAATGAATAAATTGAAATAAAGCAAATTTTCATCAACATATTTGAGGTATGGACACCAAACAATTACTATATTATATTCATAATTTTTGTCTCATATTCGGTGTGCTATGTAATGTTAATTAAACATTTCTCCAACCATGTAATTGAGGAATTGCTTAAAATATAATTCACGACATACACGAGATCAATGTTAGAATATGGTGCAGTTGTTAGGTGTTCATACCTTCAAAAATATTCCATATTGACAAAGTAAGATATTATCAAAAGAAGGCACCAAGCCGGGGAGACGATGTAGCACCATCAAAGGTGCCGCACATTTAAAAATTGCTCAAAATTGACAAGCAAGATTTTGAAAGAACAAAGTCTAATTTTGTTGATACCTGTAAATCCAGGGATGCGAGAGTAATCTAACCTGAATGCCTGTGCCAAACTCAATAAAATGGAGAGTTGTAATATTCCCCTTCACCTTTGGGGTATATGAAAAACCGAGATGCACAGTACTTGCCCAAGGTCTCACCTCTGTGTGGCCAACCTACATAAGTAGGCCTCCTAAGATTTGGAGACCATTAAGGTATGTGTATATTTATGAGTGCAACACAATTCTGACATGTTCATAAATTTTATATACGGTGTGTGTGTAATTACCTAAGTGTAGTTACAGGATGAGAGCTACGTTCATAGAGTCCTGTCTTTCCAATCTGTCAAATAATGCTTTGAAACTCCTGACAGTTTTGGCCTCCACTACCTTCTCGTTTTACTTGTTCCAATTGTCTACCACTCTGTTTGCAAAAGAAAACTTTCTACTCTTTTCTTTGACACCTTTGTTTTCTTAGCTTGAATCTATGTCCTCTTGTTTGTGATGTTACTGGTTTCAGGAATTCCTTTTTTTCAATTTGGTCAATTCTTGTTAGTATTTTGTAAGTGGTTATCATATCACCTCTTTTTTCTTCTATCTTCTAGTTTTGGCATGTTTAACGCCTCTAGTTTTTCTTCTTAACTTATTTTTCAGTTCCGCAAGCCATTTTGTAGCATGCCACTGCATCTTTTCCAGTTTCTTTATGTGCTTCTTGAAATTCCAGCACCGTACAACTGTTGCATATTCCAATTTTGGTTTCACAAATGTCATGAACAGTTTCTTTAGTATTTCACCATCCATAAGCCTAAAAGCAAGTCTGAAGTTGGAAAGTGACACATACGCTCCTCTCACAATGTTCACGTGTTTCTGTGGCGACAGCTTACTATCCAAAACCACCCATAAGTCTCATTCTTTATTAGAGTTCTGTAATTCCTTTACACATAATTTGTAAATTGTGTGAGATCTATTTTCTCTGATTCTACATTCCATAATATGGCATTTGTTCACATTGAATTCCATTTGTCACTTGACGCTCCAAGCACTTATTTTATTTAAGATTGATATGAAGGGCATTACAATCGTCTGTGTCTCCTATCTTCCTCGGTATCTTAGCATCATCCGCAAACATGTTCATATAATTCTGTATTCATTCTAGCAGATCGTTTATGTAGACAATGAACATTACTGGTGCAAGAACTGAACCCTGCGGTACTCCGCTAGTAAGAAGCCTCCAGTCAGATACATTGTCTCTGATACCGCCCTCATGTCTGTCAGAACATTTTTCATCCATGTCAGAAGTCTCCCTGTCACCCCTCCAGCATGTTCCAGTTTCCAGAACAGTTTTTTGTGCAGGACTCTGTCAAAGGCCCTTTTTAGGTCCAGATAGACACAGTCAACCCAACCCCCTCTTTCCAGTAGTATCTCTGTGGCTCTATCATTAAAACTAAGATTTGTTACACAGGATCTTCCTGCTCAAACACCATACTCTCTGCCCATTATTATGTCATTATTCTCTGGGCGTACTCTCTAGTTCATTTAGCTTGAACTAATTTTTCTAGTGTTTTGACTACCACGCTTGTTAATGATAAGGATCTATAATTTAGAGGTTCCTCTCGACTACCAATATTATAGTTTGGTACTATGTTTGTCTTTTCCCAATATTGCTAAGATTCCGGTGCTCAAGGATGTCTGGAATATTATTTGGAGTGGAATGCTCAGCTCAGTTGCACATTTTTACTCAAGGTGAAACTCCATCAGGTCCAACTGCTTTATTTCTTCCTAGCCCTCGATTAATTTTTCATCTTCCCTTGGGAAACCTCTTTGTATTCTATGGTGTGCTCAGGAATTGCCATTGGGTCCAGCTCTCTCAAATCCTCATTTTGTACAAACACACTTTGGAACTGTGTATACATACATGCATACATACATACATACACATATACATACATTCAAGGTGAGTACAACTAAATGAATACTTGTATACACACATAATACATACAACATACACACACACATACATATACACATACACACATACATACACACATACACACATACACACACACATACACACATACACACACACATACACATATACACATACATATCCACTATACATACATACATACTTATACATACATACATATAAATACATACACTACCTTACCTTACCTTACCTTGAGGTGCTTCCGGGGCTTAGCGTCCCCGCGGCCCGGTCATCGACCAGGCCTCCTGGTTGCTGGACTGATCAACCAGGCTGTTGGACGAGGCTGCTCGCAGCCTGACGTATGAGTCACAGCCTGGTTGATCAGGTATCCTTTGGAGGTGCTTATCCAGTTCTCTCTTGAACACTGTGAGGGGTTTGCCAGTTATGTCCCTTATGTGTAGGGGAGCGTGTTGAACAGTCTCGGGCCCTGATGTTGATAAGAGTTCTCTCTCAGAGTACCAGTTGCACCTCTGCTTTTCAACGGGGGTATTCTGCACATCCTGCCATGTCTTCTGGTCTCATGTGACGTTATTTCTGTGTGCAGGTTTGGGACCAGCCCCTCTAATATTTTCCACATGTAAATTATTATGTATCTCTCCCGCCTGCGCTCAAGGGAATACAGATTTAGGCTCTTTAGTCGGTCCCAATAGTTTAGATGTTTTACTGAGTGGATTCTAGCAGTAAAGGACCTCTGCACGCTCTCCAGGTCAGCAATGTCTCCAGCTGTGAAAGGGGCTGTCATTGTGCAGCAGTACTCCACTCTAGAGAGCACAAGCGTTTTGAAAAGTGTCATCATCGGTATAGCATCTCTAGTGTGAAAAGTTCTTGTTATCCAACCTGTCATTTTTCTTGCAGTTGTGACGGCTACTTTATTGTGTTCTTTAAAGGTAAGGTCTTCCGACATGAGTACACCCAGATCCTTTACATTGCCTTTTCGTTCTATGTTATGATTTGCCTGAGTTTTGTACGTGGTTTCCGTTTTATATTTTCATTTTTTCCATAGCGCATGAGCTGGAACTTATCTTCGTTAAACACCATATATATACATACATACATACATACATACATACATACATACATACATACATACATACATACATACATACAAGATTGTGTGAAAAAGGAGAAGATAATGTGGAAAAGGCTCATTAGAACATCTAGAGGGAAAGAGTTTTGTAACACCACCAGCATGGGTTCAGGGATGGTAAATCATGCATCACAGACTTAGAGTTCTATGACCAGGAGACAAAAATTAGCCAAGAAAGAGAAGGGTGGACAGACTGCATTTTCTTAGACTGTCAGAAAGCCTTTAGCACAGTACCTCATAAAAGGCTGTTACAAAAGTTGGAGAAACAGGCAGGAGTAAAAAGTAAGGTGCTCCAGTGGATAACAAGAAACAGCGAGTAACGGTGAGGGGGAAGACATCAGAGTGGCGAGATGTCACCAGCGGAGTCCCACAGGGCTCTGTACTTGGACCCATCCTGTTTTTAATATATGTAAACGATCTTCCGGAGGGTATAGACTCATTCCTCTCAATGTTTGCTGCTGATGCAAAAATTATGAGAAGAATTAAGACAGATGAAGATAGACAGAGACTACAGGATGACCTGGACAAACTGAAAAATCTATTTATCCATATATCTGTGCATCTATATCTATCTATCTATCTATCCTTCCATCTATCCTATCCATCCATCTACACTTATATTTATCTATTGATCTCTCCCTCTGTATCCATCTACCTACCCATCAATCTGTCCATCTATCCATCCATCGACTCATCTATCCATCCATCCATGTACTCATCTATCTATCCATTCATCTATTCTATTTGTCCATCCATCTACTTATCTATCCACCATCCATCCATATACTCATCTATCTATCCATCCATCTAATTGTCTTTCTATCCATCCATCTACTCATCTATCTATCCATCCATCTACTTATGTATCCATCCATCTACTCGTGTATCCATCCATCTACTCATCTATCTATCCATCCATCTACCCATCTATGTATCCATCCATCTACTCATCTATCTATCCATCCATCTACCCATGTATCCATCCGTCTACTCATCTATCTATCCATCCATCTACCCATCTATGTATCCATCCATGTATTCATCTATCTATCCATCCGTCTACTCATCTATCTATCCATCCATCTACCAATCTATGTATCCATCCATCTACTCATCTATCCACATATTCACTCATCTATCTACGTCCTCCCCGACCCCTCATCCTTTCACACTTTCTCCTGATAGTTCCATTCCGTTCCCTCCTATCCCTGGCCCCTCCCCTCTTCCTCCTCCATGTTGCCTCCATCCTCCATCCCCCCCCCCCCCCTCCACCAGCTTAACTCCTCTCCCTTTCATCATATATAATATCACAGATCAATGAAGCTACTTTGTGTGTTTAAGGAAATATTTTTTTCTGATGACCAAAAGTATCCGGTCTCTCCTATCTCCTCCAATATTTCACACTTGACCAGAATTGAATCCATGATAATCAGATGCAGGTGTGAATAGTTAACACTAATTCT
>WNGS01111181.1:54032546-54057209 GCA_020271785.1 Procambarus virginalis
TAAGTCGTTAAACTTAGGCTTACCCTGACAGCCTATGTGCATCCCATACCCAAGACCATCTCCCCCACAAATTTGGGAGACAGACAGAAACATTTTCTCCAATAGAATAGAAATATATATATACAGGTACAAAATATATACAATTTGTGAACATGTTAAAATTTTGTTATATTCATCAATTACAAATACCTTAATGGTTCTCTCCAACTGTTAGGAGATCTTCTTAATTGATAAGTCATCATGTCTCCCTATTGTACTCACCTATTTGTGCTTGTGGGGGTTGAGCTCTGGCTCTTTGGTCCCGCCTCTCAACTGTCAATCAACTGGTGTACAGATTCCTGAGCCTACTGGGCTCATATATATTACATTTAAAACTGTGTATGGAGTCAGCCTCCACCAATACTGCCTAATGCATTCCATCCGTTAACTACTCTGACACTGAAAAAGTTCCTTCTAACGTCTCTGTGGCTCATGTGGGTACTCAGTTTCCACCTGTGTCCCCTTGTTCGCGTCCCCCAGTGTTGAATAGTTTGTCCTGTTTACCCGTCGATTCCCTGAGGATTTTGTAGGTTGTGATCATATCTCCCCTTACTCTTCTGTCTTCCAGTGTCGTAGGTGCATTTCCCGCAGCCTTTCCTTTAACTCATGCCTCTTAGTTCTGGGACTAGTCTAGTGGCATACCTTTGGACTTTTTCCAGCTTCGTCTTGTGCTTGACAAGGTACGGGCTCCATGCTGGGGCCGCATACTCCCAGGATTGGTCTTACATATGTTCGTGTACAAGATTGAAAGATTCCTTACACAGGTTCCTGAACGCTGTTCTGATGTTAGCCAGCCTCGCATATGCCGCAGACGTTATTCTCTTTATGTGGGCTTCAGGAGACAGGTTTGGTGTGATATCAACTCCTAATCTTTATACGCTGTCCGTTTCATTAAGTGCTTCATCTCCTATTCTGTATCCTGTGTCTGGCCACTTGTTTCCACTGCCTAGTTTCATTACTTTACTTTTGCATTTACTCGGGTTGAACTTCAACTAGCCATTTGTTGGACATTCACTCAGTCGGTCTAGGGTCATCTTGTAGCCTCCTACTATCGTCCTCAGTTTCAACCTCCTCATAACTTTTGCATCATCGGCAAACATTGAGAGAACGATTCTATACCCTCTGGGAAGATCATTTACATATATCAGAAACAGTAAGGTCCAGACTGACCCTTGGCGAAGAACCACCGTAACGGTCTCGCCAATCTGAAGACCTCACCCCTCACACGACTCGTTGTCTCCTGTTGCTTAGGTATCCTGTATCAACGGAGTACCTTCCCTTTCACTCCAGCCTGCATCTCCAAGCTTTTCGCACTAGCCTCTTGTGTGGCACCTGCTATCAAAGGCTTTCCGACAATCCAAAAATATGCAGTCTGCCCACCCTTCTCTTTCTTGCCTTATTTTGTTGCTCTGGTCGTAGAATTCACAGTAACCCTGTGAGGCAGGACCTGCCATCCTGAACCATGTTGGTGTTGTGTACAAAGTTCTTTCGTTCCAGGTGCTCCACTAGCTTGCTTCGCACAATCTTCTCCATCAGCTTGCATGGTATGCAGAGTTAGGGACACTGGCTTGTAATTTCGTGCCTCCTGTCTATCCCCTTCCGTACGGATGGTCCTATGGGCGATCGCACTTGCCTTCCGAAACAAAAGAAAAGATTCAGTCGTCTGCCGGCGACGGTGTCTCTTCAAGGCTGCACACTTACAGCGGACAGCCCGAGCACAGTCCACATTCCACCAGGGAACGCACTTCCGCGTCCCCGAGAGGAAGAGCAAGGAATAGAGTGAAGGGCAGCATCGAAGACGGTGTCATAAAAAAGGAGGAGGGCCGTGAGGGAGAGGCAGAATGGAGAGGTCGGAGATGGTAGCACGGAGGGTAAAGAGAGGCCAGTCAGCCTCAGTAAACCGCCACCCTAGGAAAGGAGAGGGGAGGGTGAAAAGAGAAAAAGGAAACAAGGATGGGAAAATTGTCACTGCCATGAAGGTCATTAAGGACCCGCCACTTGAAATCTAAGTAAAGGGAAGACGAGCAAAGAGAATGATCAAGACAGGAAAGGGTGCGAGTACGAGAGTCTAAATGAGTGGGCTCACCAGAATTCAGAAGAGACAGGGAAGAAGAGAGGATGAACGGTTTGACAAGGTGACCTTGGGTGTTTGTCAGAACATCACCCCAAAGGGTATGTCGACAATTGAAATCACCCAGCAGGAGCACAGGCTCTGGCAATGAGTCCGGGAGGTGTTTAAGATCAGGAAGAGAAAGCGGGACATTTGGGAGAAGATAAATAGAACAAACTGTGTACCATTTACGCACAAAGATACGGGCAGCAGAACATTGGAGAGGTGATGGAAAAAGTAAGGGGATGAAAGGAACATTAGAGCAAATAAAGAGAGCAGAAGAGTTATGGGCCAACAGCTGGGGGAGGGGAAAGAAAGGAATAGCCACGGAAGCGACCAGGACGAGCACCAAGCATCGGCTCCTGGAGACAGACACAAAGGGGCGAAAATCGTGAAATCAGAAGTTGGAGTTCAAGGAAATTAGTGTAATATCCACGAATGTTCCACTGAAGAAGAGACATCAACAAAAGGAGAAAGGATAGCAACAGAGAACAAGGAAGAAACAAAGGTGCAAGGGGAACACAGCACGTTAAAGAAGGTCAGGGTCAGCAAAGTCAGGGTTAGGGGGCATGGGTAAACTGAGCAAAGATGGAGGGAAGGGAACGGGAGAACAGACCAGAGGCGGACGAGCAGGGTTCGGAGGAGGAGACAACCGAGAGGAGCAGTCAAGGACAGCAAGAGGAGGAGGAGGAGCAGAAAGAGGGGGAGTGCACCTCAGCAAGGGCAGCAACTGAGAGTGAAGCAGATGCCAAAGAAACCTCCATAGCAGGAACATGGGGCATGACCACCGAAACGGGAGGGGATGGAGCAAGAGAGTCAGAGGCAATGGGCGAGGAAGAAAGCGAAGCCTTCTTACCCGCCGGGGAGGAGGAAGGAGAGAGGTCAGGCTTTCGCTTCTGACTCAGAGACAGGCGTCCCAGCAACAATGTACTGGGCAACAGATTCAAGCGTCTCAACAGGAGAAGCAGAACGAGAGCAAACACGATGGCCGTTTGGAGTGCGAAGGACATCAGCTCGCACTGACAGGCAGCGGGGAGAGTTAACAGATGAAGGAGAAGGATGGGAAGGAGGATCAGGGGGAAGACGAGGAAGAAGACACAGGAGACATGACAGACTGGGCAGAAGGAAGGAGAACCCCAGATAGAGAACTATGAGGGGGACCCTGCGGGACAGAACTCAAAGGAACAGAGGAGGAAGCGGTGGGCATGTCTGGGTCTAAGGCCTGGAAACGGTTGTGAGACTGAGGAAGGGGAGAAGGACGAGGAGAGGAAGAGCGCAACACGCCACCATAAGTGACGTTAGCGTAAGGTGGGAGATGACGAACTTGGTGCCTCGTCTCAGGAAAAGACAAACATTCCCGGTGCTTCAAGTTGAGGGCAGCTGCCTCAAGCTTGTAATGTATACACATGCGGGAAAAGATAGGGTGGGCCTCACTGCAATTGAGGCAGCAAGCCTGGGGAGAAGTCCACTCCGACTTAGAGTGACCTTCGCCCCCACACAAGAAACAGAGAGAGACAGTACATAAGCATCGGAGGGCACCATGCCCAAACCTCCAGCACTTATTACAGAGCCGAGGAGAAGGAATGTACTCCTAGACAGAGCACCTGGCACCAGCAAAAATGACAAAGGGCGGAAGGGTCCTACCATCAAAGGCAATCTTTACAACCTGAAGGGCTGACGGCGACGATCGCAAGGGGGACGAGTAAAAGTGTCCACCTGGAGGACAGAATGGCCCTGGGCTTCGAGAATATGCCGAATATCTTCGTGGCAGGCCTGTAGATTCCTAACACCGGTCGCAACATGGGGTGGGAGGAGAACAGTGTCAACAATGGCATTCAACCGAGCGTTCTTGGAGACCCGAACAGGGGTCTCGCCAAGGCAGGATAAGGCGGCCAAGCGAGTGGCTGCATCCTGAGGAGCTGCAACGACGTGTATCGAGACGGGTGGGGTTGAAAGTAACAGAGGCATCTACAGAATCAACAAGGTTCCTATGGAGGGAGAAATCGTCAGGAGGTGAGGAATCCAGAGGGAGGAGTGTGAGGAGATGTAGAATCTCCTCAGCTAGTTTTCCTAGTTTCTAGAATAGGCTAGTCGCTCTAGGGACTCTAGAAACTGAAGCTTTCAAATTTACATATGCTTGTTGGGTGTCATATGAAAGCTTATGTTAAATGCTGTCAGTTAAAACTAATTAGAGGTCTGTGATTGCTCTGTAGAGAGAATTACAGCAAAATTTTCCTGTTCTGTAAAACAGAGAGATTTGAGAGTGAAGGTGGGGAGAGGTAGGTCTCCAAAACTGTTAGAGGTGGAGGGGGGACAGTGGGGCGAACGCTGCCTCCCCCCCCCATCAAGTGAGACAACAGCCACTGTCTTGAGGCCTACCCCTCCCTGTGACGTCACGCCACGCCACAGGCGAGGGGCACTTGTGATTGGTCTAGGCACCCCTGCTCCTATGCCGAGTTTTGGCGCGAAGAGCTGTTATTGGAAGCGGCATGAGGTACAGTGCCGGCTTCCTGCTGATTGGTCAAGACAAGGTAGGGGGAGAAATATGGGGATGTGAGTCTCTCTAGCCCGCCAAGAGTTTAGTTTGAATTGGGCAGCCAGGGTATAAGCAGTGTCTAGGTGGGGGGTGGCGGGCCTGCCATCCCCCCCCCCCCACCACCGTTATCGCTCCTGTCGTGCAGTTTATTCATATTGCATGGCACTCCAGCCACCCTGGGTGTGTCGAAGCCCAAATTTGCGAGAAACTGGGACTTGGACTTTGAATTCCGCCCGACGTCGTCCATGGGGAGGTGACGCCGGCCAGTGTCACCCCTGTCACCCCAGTGTAAGAGCGAGTCATGCTCTAGTGTGTTGGGGGGGTAGTGGTGATTCCCCATCCACATGTGTGTATACCCCAGGTGCCCGCGGCCACCCGCCGGCCGCCCAGCCACCCACCCACCTTACCCCGCGCGCGAGCAGCCCGGGTGGGGTGGGGTGCTGTGACGTCACGCGCCACCCGTGGCCACCCTCCTGAAGGCCACGCAGTGGCCACATGTTGGCCACCACCTTTGGCCACCCCCTTGGCCACATTCCCAGGACAGCCTAAGGCCACATCTTGTCGACGCACGAGGAGCAAGCCAAGTGTTGACAGCCAGGTGGTAAGGACCTGAGAAATGAGAAAANAGCTGCATTCGTGATGTCGACGATTTCCGAGTAGCTGAATCTATAACAACAGCAACAACAGAGTCCCGTCCCCATTTATGCAGTAGCCACCGTCCACTTCGCAACGAAACGCCCGCCCTCCTTCCCCGAAACGTTGCGTATACTAGTGGCTTTACTAGAATGTAAACACCATGCTATGTACCCTCACAAACCCAATGTTCCTCCTTGTATATATAAATAAATAAAATAAATAGATAAATAAATGTGTAACCGCATAAGCTCTCCTGAACGGTCCGTCTAATTACTGCAAGCTACACAAGCTTCAAATACAATATACAAATACAAATATTTATTCAGGTAAAATACATACATACAAGGTGAAATACAAAAGTTGATGGATTTATAGATAGAGCTAGTACATACAATGCCTAAAGCCACTATTACGCAAAGCGTTTCGGGCAGGAAAAACACTAAGACGAAAACTTAATACTAACTTAGATTAAAGTATAAATTGTGTTGAGAAAAAAAAAAAATGAAAAATGGGGGGGACATGCAGAAAAAAGCAAAAATATAATTTGGTCAACAAACAGCATTGTTTAAAATCGTAGACATGGGTTGACATTTAGGGTGAGGTAGGTTACATTGAGTTAATTAGGTAATACTTAGTTTTATCTTAAATTGGTTTGCAATGGAGAGGTACAGTCTTTAACATAATTGGGAAGGTCATTCTACATTCTGGGTCCCTTGATTTGTAAAACATTTCTAGTTTGACTAAGTCGTACTCTTGGAATATCAAATAGGTATTTGTTTCTGGTGTGGTGCTCATGGGATCTCTTACAACCTTCTAGAAAACTTTTTAGGTCAGGATTGACATTACAGTTCAGCGTTTTATATATATAAAATACACATGAGAGGATGTGCAGTGACTTGAATATCTAACAAATTCAGAGATTTGAGTAAGGGTACCGAGTGATGTCTGGGGCCAGAGTTAGATATTGTCCTAATAGCAGCTTTGTGTTGAGTAATTAGAGGACGTAAATGATTTTGGGTAGTAGAACCCCAAGCACAAATACCATAGTTGAGATATGGTTAGATGAGGGAGTAATAGAGTGTCACCAGGGCAGGGCGAGGTACATAATATCTGATCTCAGAAAGAATGCCAACAGTTTTTGAAACTTTTTTTTATATATTTACAATGTGTCCCTGGAAATTCCAACCCGTCCTCTTAAAAAGAACGTCACTTTTGGCTCGTTTGCGTGATATGGCCAAATTTCGACGTAATTTGAAATGAAATCGACTCACAAAAGTGACGTTCTGTTCCGTTTTCTATTTGAGTCGTCCGGCGTACGCGCAGAGGTTATGAGAGGACACTTTAAATTAACGTTTTTCATAACGTTTTGAAACTTTAAGAGCATTTCCTGCCCACCTAACCTATCAGAGGACCCTTAACTTACTGTTGTTGAAAAAAAAATCCCAAATTTATTTTCATATTTTTTTCATTTTCAAATTACGTCCAAATTCGGCCATACGAGCAAACGGCCAAATGCAACGTTCTTTTTAAGAGGACAGGTTGTTCATTCAGCTTGCGGTCAATGAGAACGCCAAGGAATTTGCCATCTACTTCGTTACAAATTTGGGTATTGTTAATCCTGAGATTTATTTGATTTGAGAATTTATTGCCAAACAAAATATAGAAAGTTTTGTCAATGTTGAGGGTGAGTTTGTTGGCAGTTAGCCAGTGATGGACATTATTTAGCTCAGTATTCACTGTGACATTTAGAGCACTTCACGTACTAAGCTTCCTGGCAATACGTTAGTAATGAATAAATATGATATATTTACTCATTATAATGTTGGTGCTGAATGTACAACACGAAAAAAACATAATTTTAATCTGAAAAAGTATCTTTTTATAAAGAAATTAGACGGAAATAAAAAGCTGGTGACGCCAAATCAAGTCGACGATCCAAGCGTCGGTTAGGTTAGGTTAGGTCAACCTAACCTAACATATCATATTTATTCATTACTAACGTATTGCCAGGAAGCTTTGTGAAGCTTGTGTAGTGTGTGGTAGCTTGCGGTAATTACACGAACCCCTCCTGAATTCTGCCTAAAGAATTATAAATCCACAATTCAGTCTATAATAAAATAATACTCAAGTCACATAAATATTTCAGTATTTAAATTGTAAATATTTAAATTTAATGGGTAAAGAATACTCACTTCAAACTATAGTCTTTTATTCCAGTTGTACACAGGTCAACTTTGTGTGGGCAGCAAAAACTTTGGACAACGGACCTAGAGCACATCGGGTCAGTGACTGTCCAACTGGTACAAGATATTCAGGAGGATGGGATCAAGTTGACAAAACTAGCATGTCTCTGAATCCTGTTCACCCTATAGCAGTACCATCTATGAATATGGACATGGAAGGCTTATTACTTTTCGTTTATGTACCTGGATATTCATGTTCTTTATCCTAAGTTAAGAATAAAATTCACATAATAACAAGACTATATAGACTGCTTTATAATCTTTGTACAAGTTAAAATATAAATCTGTTATTATCCAGCTTGACGCAAAGAATTATCACAAGTTTTCGGTCCAAACAAAGGAGTGACCTTATCACACTATTAAGTGCAGGGCACTGACTTGTACAGTACTTAATTTAACATAAACACACATATAGGCCAAGGCCTTATGTACTCTGTTTGAAATAATGATAATTTACACAGCACTGAATGTTCTGTGAAGAATATTCAGTTACTAGCATACAGCAAGAACTTTGCTTCACAATAAAAACTGGCATTGTTATTAAAACCAGGTAAGTTATGGCAATGGTCAACATAACCTAAGTTACTTTAACCTGATCTTTCATTGATTCAATATGCAGGTCACAGTTTGGAGTTCAGTAATTCATATTTCCCTGCATCTGGGCCGTCTGGTTAATTCTATCAACAACTCCTTGTAAGTGGTAAAGTACTGTGAATGGTTTTCTTCAGATGCCTGAGAGAATTTGGGTGCAGGGGTAAGCATTATAATTTTGGAGTAAATTTATGTCGGGAATTCTAGGGTAGTAGATTCATAAACTTAATTGCTTGTACAAAAGAAATTAAATGCTTGTACAGTACTAAGGAACTTACAGAACAACATTAAACTTACAAGTTACTGCCATTAAACTAATCATGCATTAAAACATTATTTTCAAAAGTAATTTCATAGTATGAAAATGGCTAATGCCCTATACTCAATAAATTATATTGTCTACACAACAAAAAAATATAAAGTTAATGAAGCCATTACAAGTCCAGTTAATAATCCTAAATGTTGTGTCTGAAACTGGGTAGTAATTCATTATATATTGTCACCATTCAAAATTTTTAGTCATCCAAATGAACTATTATATTAAGGACTACCATTTCATTTGAAGAGTTAAATGAACATTATATGTTCAGTATATAGTCATCATATTTAAAGACTAATCTTTAAAAGGAAGAATAATTTTGGATATTCTACTTTAAGATGTGTCTATCCATTCCTTTACCTTGTCCTCATATCCGTTCCAAGTGCTATATAATTATACTAGCTAAGTGCTTTCACTGATAATTATCTTGCCTTATCTACTTCCAAGTTCAGTTATCAACTTAAAATGTAAAACTATAAACCAGGTGGCAACCTGCTGCAAATCTGAGATTCTTATATAATACAGTATAAACAGTGTGTTGAGATTTCCATTTTTTTATTTTTTTTTTCATGAAAGAACACATTGAAACATGAGTGTTGGAAAGTGTCCACCGTGGGTGTCAATTTATGATTTAGAAGGAACAAGATCAAGCCTTTCACAAAGGCAATGATAACCTACCTAAAGATTTGTTTTTGCACGATAAACATCTGCTTTCTCCATATTTCTAATGCTTGCTTTCCTTTGGGACATTCTCTTCTGTTATAGCTTTAAGACTTTCCTGGAACACTGTGCATAAATAGCGGCATAATAACAATTTGTTTAACCATTACACAGCGGCTATAAAGAAATGCTATAGAGTAGTACAATACAGTGGAACTTCGAGTGATGAGTGACTCTAGTTACGAGTATTTTGAGTAACGAGCAAACTACTCATAGAAAATTTGTCTCGACTGACGAGCTTTCGCTTGATAACGAGCATTCCCGCTGGTTCTCGGACACCTCCGACGACAGTATTGTTCTTTCGCAAGACGAGTTTTCCACATGACGTGCTAGGTGACGGAACGGATTACATTTGTTAATCGAGGCGCCACTGTACTGTACTTGCAAAAAAAGAAAAAAAAAATTTTCATTAGAGTTATTAATTTGTATGCATAATGTAAGAAAAATATGAAAATAAGTGAATCTTTATCGTTTCACTGGATGGAGGTGCTCTACGAGGCTGCATTTGGTACTTGTCAGCGCCTGGTGCTCAACTATGATGACACTTTCTGTTTTATTCTCCGATGTTTCACTGATCGTTTTATCACTTATTTTTCTGTATTTATATCCAGAGAGCTTTTATATCCATACAGTATTTGCATCATATTTAATTAAAACCCAGACAATAATTGTTTCAATCATTCATGATGATGACCGCATTTGCTAAGTAACATTCATGACAATAATCTAATTTGTACCATGACATGGTAGCAGAATTCTTTCATGAGTCAACGTAAACACTTTTGCATCCACATAGGCCTATTATATCCATACTGTATTTGCATCCATATATGTAAAACATAGACAATAATTTTGTAAATTTCCATATGATGATAATTACCGCATTACCCTATGAATCAACAATTGACAATAACCGCTCTCCAAGGATTAAAACAAAAATTATTGATTGATCAATTAAAATAATTGCTAAAGGATTTCAAATGATAGATCAATTGACTATTGCAAGTGAAGCAGTCACCACTTCTTTGAAATAAGAAAAACAAGCAAGCAAAATATATGGAGATGAATTTAGCAAACACATGAAAAGAAGTGGATAGTAAAGGAAAAGACACAGCAAATCAGATAGTAAAGAGCAGAGAAAAATAAGAGAGGTGTAAAGTATTGAGAGAAGGGCAAGATATGGGGATGTGCAGAAGCCGCAGCAGACCCTTGAGAGGTACTGTAGTGCCAGTGTTGCCAGAGAAAACAACAACTGTGGTGAGGGGAGTGATCAATTTTACATTTTAACTGTAGTTTTCATCTGGGTGACCAAGGCCAGCTGGTCAACTTCCTAACATAACTACAATATGTTACGTACACAACTGGCTATGTCACTATGCTTGTGCCTTTCCCAGCTAAAAGGCATAATACTTAAGTATACAATTCTTTCGATTTCCTAAGCACAGTGCCAATGTTAAATACAAATGAGCTCAGAATTCTAGCAGGACTATGCTTGACAGCAGATAGTTTTACTGTAGCATGCAAGTTTAATACTTGACTTCTGATAGCATTAATATCTATCTCACTGTTGTTACTCATATTACTGCATGACAAAGTGAAGCATTAGTGCTTTAAAATTAATCTCATAAAAGCAATGATTAAAATTACACTGGAATAGCATGGACAAATGGCTAGTTATGTACTGTACATGCCACTAAGGCATGCAGAATACACTTTACTGCAGAGTGCTGAAGAACAAAGGCAAGAAATTAACAATATACCTATAAACTTTATCAGTGTATAACCTAACTTTATCCTAAATTACAAATAACTTTTGCTATCTCTGATCTCTAAGCAGAGAAATATCTCTGGAACTGCAGGGTTCTAGGCCACATTACAATACTAAATCACAGTGAATCTACACCCTTAGTTTTTCCACATTGTCTACATTATTTACATTACAGTATTAGCTAATTCTCACACGTGAAGTAATGGTTCAAACACAGGTGTCACTAAACGCCTGGATCTCTGCAGCGCTTATTGACAAAGATACCAACCCAGCGGCCTAACATTTGCCAGTAACATTTTATCAACTTCGGATCAACGTTTTCAATGCTGATTAATTGTTACAGTGAAGTTATTTGGCCACATTTGTCCGAGGGGGCAACATCAATACTAATAAATTAAGCAAAAGAAATTCTGCATGTTGATATGATTAGCAGATAGATACAGTATACTGTATTTACCTCCACTATATATATAAGGCCCGGGAGAAGAGAGGGTCATCAAAACACAACAGCATCGGCCCAAGGTAGGAAGGAGATCCTGGTGTTGGTTTTTTGTGCACAACAAAAAATACAAATCAAGTTTTAATACTTTGAGCTCATTTAAATTGTTGCTTCATAAAAAATATATAATCTTAATTATACTTTTATCTATACTGATTAAGGGGGTACAGGTGGTTTAATGATACCATTCCTCTCCTGGGCCATGTATATAACGTACACAATTATCATTAACGTATTCAGTTTAGATACTATTTTATAATTGGCAGCTGTATACAAAGTAAGAATCTGTAGGTAATTGTCTTACTGCTTTAGTGAAAATATCAGTGCACATTACTACTGCACAAACATAGATTTAACTACAAGGCATCACACATCACCACTCAGCTGATACAGTAGAGCTGGATACAGTAGATAAAGGTTTCTGTAATAATGCTACACACAATCACAGTAATGATAAATTATACAAAAATCAGAATTTTTAAAATGTGATATGAAGCTTTTTATCCATCAAAGATTATTACAGTAAGCAACTTGATGACCATTCTCAGTGGGCATACATGTGCTTGAAACTATCTTCTAGCAAAGATTACTGTAAACTAAAAGCTGAAGTCTTACTATTAATTCAGAATTATTATGATATTACTGATTCGCATTGTCGCATACTGCCCGAAACGCATTGCGTAATAGTGGCTTTAGGCATTGTATGTACTAGCTCTACCTATAATTCGATTCATTAATGTAACCTCACTTGTATGTATATACCTTACCTGAATAAACATTTATTTATTTATTTATTATTTATTATTCCTTTAATACTCATACACTTTCTATCTTTTTAAGAGCTTGGAGTAGGTTTCTCAGATGTAATAATACAAGATCTACCACTGCAAGTCACTTGTAACCTGGTACAGGTACAAAGAAAATTGAACATGGAATGACCAGACATTTGAATGCGAATTCAGATGATCAGCCCAAAAGTAAACAAATACGATAATTAAATTCAGCCCATACTTATGAAATAGAATAAAAGTGACAACATTTTGGGTCCATCCTAGACCCTTAACAAGTCACATTATTGTGACATTCTTGCACGTAAACAAAGTGATTAAAAGTGCCCCAGGCAGGATAAGTTAACAGAATTCTTAGAAAATTATCTTTCCTAACAGAGGTAGCTTGGAGAATAATGGTGCTTGGAGCCATCATTAACACCAGCAAGAGCACAATTTACTGCTGGTTACCAAAATGTGAACACATGCATTTAATGGTATTACCCTCAAATATATTATCTCCAACAAAGCTCATTAATCTTCAAGTTTGCCCAAAATGTTGCACATGGATGATGATGATTATAATCAGGTTTGATTATAATAATCAAACCTGAATTTACCTGAGGACCACTATGTAGTGACCTAAACAAGGACAGTAAGTTGGTGTCTTGTCAAAGGTCCCCCATAAAATTTTTCCTGATGATTTTATCGAGCTGGACTTGAGATTCAGCATTGTTATACGGCTTCGGCGGGTAGGCTGTTTCATGGGTTTATAAACCTATGGGTGAAAAAAGCATCTCCTATTTTCAGTCCAACATTATGACGTGTTGAGCTTGAAACCATTGCTGCTTGTTTGTGTTACAGCTGACCTGAAAGGTGGTTAGCAATTTATATGACTAGGAAGAGCATCACCTAATACCTCCATGGTCAAGTGGTACCAATGAAATACCTGAAGTTCCAGTTGGGTGTCTCTGGGATCCCTCCATATTGTGGGTGCTGTGGCACATTTGTATGTTGAGGGTTACATTTTTGTACAAGTCATCTTCTATATGATTATACTGTAATTATCTCTATTTGTATTAAAGCCACTAATCATGTGCAACATTTCAGGCAAATATCGAATCATGTATTTTTATAAGTACAGTACTGTATGTACCTAGTACAGTAAACTATTATTATTATTGTATAGAATAATGTTCTGTGTCTACACTCAGTTTTAAGAGTATTTTATGTGGTGACAAGAACGTGACTAGAATTTTTTAACATATCAGTTCATTTCAAATTTAATGTATTAAGTATGTTTCATCCAAAATAAAAACAAATATCATTGTAAACATTGTGCATGGTGATACAGTATAAAGCACATGTTAACATCCAGCAAACATAACATTATTGGTCAGTCAAAATTGAGCATTTCCTTGTATAAATTTCATTTGCAGATTTTAACACAGGCATCTGGACGACAATTTGAAATACAGTACAATATTGCATTTACGATATATCCAAAACAATATGGATGACATTAAATAATGTTTCAATTTTGAAATCACATGCATAATATTTCATACACGGTATGTATATCACATTGTAACAGAAGCAGCACAGCACATGTATAAATATCCCAACCCAGCCACATTAGTGTGACGTTCTCGGCACAACATATATGCCTGTTAGGTAAGGTCTCCCAGATAATATGGCTGTATCGTGCATGCTGCTCATCATTACTGGCACAGATATAAACTCTTAATTTTCCTTGAGAAATGTGAGCCATCGATAAAACAAGTGAACAAGTCTCACCACCAGTCGACACAACCCACAAGAAATATCTGATATTCATTATAATCACAGGCACATAATACTAACCTCACTTGTAAATATTGCAAGTACTGTACACAGAGAAATCACATTATCGTGATATATCAATTAGAAAATCCACAGGTACTGTACTGTACGTGCCATAAATTTTTGCTAAACATAATAAGTACTGTAATTCACATGAAATTACTATACAGTATTATTTATATAACAATTATTTCGATTCTATTATCACCAGCAGTTTACTTAACATTCTAGTCCTCAGCTGTAGTGAGCACTGAACAATATAAGTAATTTGTTACACTGTATTTCCAACAACTACTAGACACAAAGGAGCAATTTTCCGTACATCCACAAAGTACTTGACATAATGAGGCAATTCTTCACCAATCAGTAGCTCTTTTTATTCTTATAATATCCTTAATATCAAATATTACCAATATCGGAATACGTAATTCTAAATAATAAGTGTTGATAATATCATACACATAACCCTTAAACTTTGTAATAAAATAAGAAGTAAGATATACTTTAAACCACAACATCTATGTTACTGGTGTATGCAAGTAGACTAGATAAAACCCATAATGTCATATGAACCACTTCACATTTAACCTGAATATGCGACACTACATACACAAATAAAAGTCATGTGCTATAGTGGCAAACCCTCCACATCTGACAACGTTTCGATGGACCTAGAGTAAATAGACACAACGTGGGCAATATATTTTTGACTGTTAAGTAATATAGTACAGTACTTTATTACTGCATGGGTAACAGCCTCTCCTCCATATCGACCTACTCTGGCTTTGCGCTCTGAAGAGGCTACTTCAGCCTCGACATCTAGAGTGTAACTCCATAGTCTCCCGAGCCTGCAGGATGTCTACCTACCTACCTACAGTACTTTAGTTAAATAATAAAAGTCACATGGATATATTCATATATCTATAGTCAACTACTGTATACATTGCATTCAGACATCAGTAACTCATACCAATGATTTACCCCATTTATGATTTTCTGGATAATTTTTCAGCTGCATATTAGTGGCTTTATATAATTTACATTGTATTCCTATGTATACATATTATTCCACTATTATACATGTATACATAATACCCCCACTATTATACCATTGTATACATAATACTCCACTGTATTATACCATTGTATACATAATACTCCACTGTTTTATGTTTCAAATGTATTTTGTATAAATAAACTTTATTATTACTATTATTTTTGTCATCAAATTAAGTTCACAATTGTTCTCGGATGCATTGCAGAAAGCCTAGCTTCCTCACCAGGACCAGGATTCCTCAACCATTTGTGTGTCACCTTACAAAACCTGAATATCTTTCCTCAATCATAGTGGCCGAAGTGAAGTCTCAATTTGAAGTTTTCTTTATATACAGTATAGTATTACGTTATGTACATAACATGACAAATCTCAAATAAAGAGAATGCAATTATATATGTATAAACTTTATGTATCATAACTATGGTTTGATACAGTAAAAAATATGATGGGAAGAGTACTTTCCAATATATTTGTTCTTCAGCAGTCTTCACATCTAATGGAACATCATCGTTCTCTTTATACTATGGGATATCATAAATAAAGCTCTTTATAACACTGACATTCAGATATGTCAGAGTCAGCAATAGAACATCTTAGGGGGTTAAAAAGATGTAAGTTCCAATTAAGTAAGTAAGTAATTATCAAAAGAAGGCACCAAACCGGGAAGGCTATGTAGCACTATCAAACGTGTGGAATAATCAGAGGGTGCTAAATATCACCAAGGATGCCAATACGAGAACAGAAAGGCATAACGCGAATGATATCAAAAGTATCCGATTCACCAAGAATTCTATCGAGGGACAAGTGACCGCGAGGGACGGTCGGAAAGCAAGACACACGCTCGTCCTGGAAGTCAGGACATTCAACAAGGATATGCACGACGGCAAGAGGGACAATGCAATTTGGACAATAAGGAGCTGGGAGGCACTCCATTAAGTGACAGTGAGTTAAGCGAGTATGGCCAAGACGCAACCACGCTAGAGCCGTTTCCCACTGCCGGTTACGGTGGCAGGAGGAAGGCCATGGGGACACACAACGCTTAAGAGTACGCAGTTTGTTACCAACAACAGAAGACCAACAACCCTGCCAACAGGCAAGGATGGAGGAATGAATAACCGGATAAAAGTCGGAAAAAGGAATACCTTTACGGGAAACGGGATAAGAGCGGAGAGCCTCTCTAGCGGCAGCATCCGCACGCTCATTTAAAGAAACACCAACATGGCTGGGAATCCAGGAAAACTCTACGGATTTAAATTTACTAGAGATAAGAAACAGTCAATGTTGAATCTCGACGACTACCGGATGGACAGGATTAAAGGACCCGAGAACCATGAGGACACTACGAGAGTCAACTACAATCACAAAGGAGGATTGGCAATGAGAAAGCAGGAGACAGAGAACATAGAGAAGAGCATAAAGTTCCGCTGTGAAGATGCTAGTCTCCGAAGGGAGGCGACACGTAAGTGCGGTCAGGAAAAACAACGGAGTAGCCCACACCGTCCACAAACTTAGACCCATCGGTGAAGATGGAAACGGAGCATGAGTGTGAAGAAAAGTGCTCAAGAAAAAGGTGTTTCAGAACCGTAGGAGTAGTAAAAGCTTTAGTAATTCGGGTCAAGGATATACAAAACTTCGGAAGGAGGACCCCTCCATGGGGGCAAGGAAGGAACAATACGAGGAGAAATATGAGAAAGACGAATGGAAAAAAAAAAAGAGTCCTGTAAGCGAGATAGCCGGATAGAAAGAGGGAGGTGGTGAAGAGGAACAGGAACTACAGGAGGGGTAAAAGTCAAAGCACGACAGAGGTGAGAGGAAGGATGTTGCAAGGACCGCACCAGATAGCGAAGACAGTAGCGATCACAGCAGTCCCTGGAGAGATAGGAGTCTAGTGTCAACATACAAGCTGAGGGCGCGAATTGAACGAAAGGCACCAGAGCAGAGGCACAACCCAGCATGGTGCAAAGCATCAAGATGGCGAAGAGTAGAAGGAGAAGCGGATGAGTAAGCAGGGCAACCATAATCGAGTTTAGACAGGACGAGTGAGGAATGTAAAGAGACGAGTGTACGCCTATCCGCTCCCCAAGAAGTATGGGACAAAACCTTAAGGAGGGAAAGAGCCTTAGAGTATTCAGCACAGAGGTAAGAGATATGGGCTGACCAAGACAAACAAGTGTCAAAGATTACCCCCAGAAGCTTAGCGGAATCCTTGTACACAAGGGGATGTCCATAAAGTGACAAAGACGGACGAAGAATGACACTTCTGAGTAAAAGTCATAGCACAAGTCTTAGATGCAGAGAACTTGAAGCCATGATCGGTGGCCCAAGACGACACGACATCAATTGCAAGTTGAAGCTGCCGTTGGAGAGGCGAATCATCACCCCGACAGCAAATGGTAAGATTATCTACATAGAGAGCGGAGAAGACGCCAGAAGGAAGGGAGGAAAGAAGACCATTGAGAGCAACAAGAAAAAAAAGAGTAGTGCTCAGAACATTACCCTGGATCACACGCTCATATTGCCTAAAAGAGGCAGAGAGAGTGGCACCAAGCCTCACTCAAAAGGAACGACGAGAGAGGAAACTTTGGAGGAAGAGAGGGAGATTCCCACGAAGGCCAAAAGAATGAAGTTGGGACAGAATATGATACCGCCAGGTAGTGCTGTAAGCCTTTTCGGGTCAAAAAGGATGGCAACAACAAAGGTCTTTGCAGCAAAAGCAGTACGAATATAGACTTCCAAGTTCACCAGGACATCCGTTGTAATGCAGCACTTGCGAAAAGGAAATTGAGAAGGGGAGAGGTGGTGATAGTGCTGTAAGAACCACATCAGACGAACGTTAACCATACGTTCAAAGAGCTTGCAGACACAAATGTGAGAGCAATAGGGTGGAAGTCCTTGGGGGATGACCAGAGAGATCCTGGTTTTCCAAACAGGGAGGGGACGACAGCATCGAGCCAGTCCTCAGGGACTAACGACGACTTCCCAGACCTGATTAAAAAGACTTAGTAAATACTGAGACGTGCACGGTGGGAGATGGCGAAGCATCTCATAATGCATGCCATCGGAGCCTGCCGCCGTAGAACCGGAGAGGGCCAGGGCAGACTGAAGCTTAGAGAGAGAGAAGGGATCGTTATAGGGAAGGCTGAGATGGGTACCTGGTTACTGGTTGATGGGGTTCTGGGAGTTCTTCTACTCCCCAAGCCCGGCCCGAGGCCAGGCTTGACTTGTGAGAGTTNCCAGATATTCTAAAAAAAAAAAGCGAGAGACCCTGCCACAAATGTGGTGATCTCACAGATGTTAAAACTACAGACCTATATCAATCCTGCCTAACTTCTCAAAAATATTTGAAAACTAATCTACAAGCAGCTTTACTCTTATCTAGCCAAACACAATATACTTAGCTCATGTCAATATGGCTTCAGACCCAAAAAAAGCACTAACGATGCACTTATTAGTATGATTAACTTGATTCATGCAGTTCTTGATAAAAATGAGTTCCCTGTTGGGATATTTGTGGACCTGCGTAAGGTCAAGTGCAGTTAGCTTCCTTAGCGGCAGTGTCTGCACATTCATTTAAAGAGACTCAAATATGGCTGGGAACCCAGCAAAACTCAACTGTCCTAAATCTACTGGAGATAAGAAACAGCCAATGTTGAATTTCGACTACCACCGGATGGACTGGATTAAAGGACTACATACACTGCACTCCACTACATACACTACACTCATTACACTATACGACACAATAAACTACATTCACTACACTACATACACTGCACTCCACTACATACACTGCATGTGTATGAGGGTACTGCGAGAGTCAACTAAAACCACAAAAGAGGACTGACAGTGAGAAAGCAGTAGACGAAGAGCATAGAGAATAGCATAAAGGTCTACAGTGAAGATGCTAGTCTCTAGAGGCAGGCGACACATATTGGTGTGGTCAGGAAAAACAACAGAGTAGCCTACACCGTCTGCAGACTTAGACCCATCTGTGAAGACGGAAATGGAGAGGGAGTGGGAAGAAAACTTAATCTGTGTAAACACTCTACGCAATTAAAGGGACCTGATCTATGGAACTCACTCCCTAACGAATTGAAACGCTGTCAAACTTTTGCCTTTATTATGGGGGGTAAATGGTTGTACTGAGTAGGGCCAATAACTAAAGTCAAAGGAGTTCTTAAAATAGTGGAGATAGGTAGGCCCCGGCCCCCAGGGAAGAACATTCATTCCCAGCAATGAATACTTTTTTGGCTAGAATAAACGTCTGCCATCTAAGGTAATCACCTACTCCACTCCAAACAGGATGAAAAGATACTCCTAGTTTTATCCTTATTTATTAAACCCTCTAATAACCCCCACATATACAGAATACAATAAAACACTTTACCACTCTACCTTACGTTAAACACCTTGGTCCACATAAGCAGGATGCAAGGTTTCCAATTGCAAACTAGGGTAAAGACTACTTTCCTGAAGGGCACGTGTAAAGGCTCAAGGAAGCCCTGGTAAACTTTAGCTCACGTGGTTTCACTAGTCGCCCTAGAGTACACTCAGGGATACCAAAACACTGGCTTAGTCTACACAAATAACTACACCTACACCTAGCCAATAGCACGGTACTACATAGACAGATACTTAGCTTGTATAATAGAAACACAGAATAAGGTAAGGGAGGAGAGAAGGAGGAGGAGAACAGAGCCCACAGGGAATGTGTAGACACCACAGCAGTCAGACCCAGAAGGAAGACCTCTAGCCAGCCTCTGAGCTCTCTCAAGCTGCTGCCGGGAAGATACCTAACTGATCGTACAGCCACAATCATTATAATTCTTCACCGACATTCATTACTAGTTACTTTAATAATTCTAAGAACAGCTGATAACTAGTTCAATATTATATTATTTAATGATCAACAAGCACAGAGCCTGAATGCTCTGTGAGTACAAGATTTGTCTTACATCTGGCAAGGGAGACGGAAACAAATGCGTATCAGGGGTATGAGAAGCCCTGAATATAAACGTTATTGTTAATTAAATATACCTTTTACATAATTATTTAGAACTCAATTTGACCTCTGGTTTCCCAATAAGAACCCATGGTTGTAACAGCCTTACTAAAAAATAAAACCAAAAAATACCTAATTTCATCTTCATAGTTTCCTAGCTAGTGCTTGAAACTCACACTGTATCTAGTGCTACTCAATCCCCCAAAATATCTACCTATGCCATACAACTTTACCATTGTAATCTTTGCTGTTATCTTATATCTTGTTATACACATATTTTGCTATGTAATATCTAGCAATACTCCTCAAATAATACTAAAATGTACCTGTGGATAACCCTTAAATTTACTTTAATGTGCTTTTTTATCTGTCAAATTTCTTATGCAATTTTTACTCTTTTCTGTCAAATTTCATATAAAATGTATTTTTTTATACTATGTATTTTTTATACTTTCTTACAAAGTATTTTTTATACTTTCTTACAATGTACCTGTATATATATATTGTTTTAATTATGCTAGGAATTACCTTCTTTAAATTATATGTTAGATTGAGGATCTGCCCGAAATGCTATGTGTTTTAATGGCTTTACAAGAATGTTGAACTTCAAGTCCCTGTACTCTCATAAGCCCAATGTACATTCTTGTATATAAATAAAATAAAAATAAAAAATAAAAAGTGCTCAAAGAAAGGGCGTTTCAAAACAGTAAGTGGAGTAAAAGCTTAAGTCACGTGGATCAGGGTTTTACAAAATTTAGGATGGGGGACTCTCCACGGGGGCAAAGACGGAACGACACGAGGAGAAATATTGATAACACTAACTGAAGGTGCATCTTGTAAGCGAGACACTCGTACAGAAGGAGGTAGGTGGTGAAGGGGAACAGGAACCACAGGAGTTGTAAAGGTTAAGGCACGACATAGCGAGAGTGAGGATGTTGTCAGGACCGTGCGAGATAGCGAAGATCCTGTAGCGATCACGGCGATCCTGTAGAGACAGGACGGTAGCATACAGGATGAGTCGAACGACAGGCACCAGAGCTGAGGCATAACCCAGAATGGTTCAGAGTGTCAAGACGGTGAAGGGTAGAGGAAGAAGCAGACGAGTAAGCAGGGCAACCATAATCAAGTTTAGACAGGACGAGAGAGGAATGTTGACCAGACCACACACTAGAAAGTGAAGGGACGACGACATTGATTTGATTGTTGCCGCCGAAGGCGGCTAGTTTATTGTGCACCCCATACTCATCCTGTGAGCGGTAGCGCAAAAGCATTACAGAGGGCACAAAAGGTCTTTATCAGACCTCATCTTAGATTATTTCATAAACAATTTCATCTATCCTTCACACCTTATAGTTACAATGTCAGCTAGTTACAGAGTAAGTGCTATTTCAAGAGCTACATATTTACAGTAAGTCATCATACATTAATGGTAGGTCTTATCGCTAATACATAATAGTTTGACCAATGGGGACATTACAGAGTCATAGGGGAGCTTCTTTTATTGTTAGTCCTCACAATACACTACTTGTTTCTGAATCTCATATGTCGTTCATCTACTGGAAGCGAATGTGGATACAGTGCAAGGATTTCAGGTAATAAGTAGGTTGCCATATCATACAGAGTGAGCTTAGATTTATCTCTAAATGGCTCAATTTTACTACAATCCAAGATATAGTGTTCGAGTGTGTGTCCCTGTCTTTGTCCACACACTTTACACTTTACTTCATCTAGATCCTATACAAGCCGAACTGCCAGAGATACTTGTAGCCAAGTCTTATACGAGCTGTGACAACATCTGTTAGTCTACTGACTTTGTTACTTGCCCATACACATGTTTTACTTCACACATTTCATTGTGATGAACAATGGACCTGCTAGTTCCAGTTTGCACAGTTCTACTTTTTCAAATTCATCCAGGAGTCTCGTCTAATGATATTTTTAAGGGACCTATTTGATAGCTCAAGATTCCATTCAATACTGTCTTTATTTACTGCAGCCTTAGCAAGGGCGTCAACTTTGTCGTGTTCCAGCATGCCAATGTGAGAAGGAATCCACAACATTTTTATATTTACCCTCCAATCCATCCAATGATACTGGAGAAGATGCCCATTGGGGCGAGCCTTGAAGTGGGGACAGCTGAAGAGAAGTCGTGAGAGGAAATGCTGAAGTTGAAGAGAAAAGTGCCAGGGCTAAACCCAGCTGCGTGTCAAAGAATCGATGCTGTAGCAACTCCATATCTGGCTTGGCTGGGAGACGGGTCTGGAAGGCAGCAGTGGCAGGTTTTTCTTTCCTCTTGGTGTGTGGAGTCTGTCTTCTACGTCGGGTACCACCATCTCAAAACGAGCAAATTAGGTCCCCATCCCCCTAAAGAGGGGGAAGAGGGCAGCTGCCCTCAGTAGGTTTCTTTCTGCTTTCGTTCTTCTTCTATTTTTTTTTGCTTCTAGTAGTCATTTGATGTTTTTTCCTCCTTGAACTGGGGCGTAGTCTTTTGGGAAAAGATCCTTAAACAGCGTGGTGTCGTCACATTCCAATAAGATTACTTCGTTCGGTACCTCGTAATTTCGGTTTGGATCGTTCAGCATGCATTCTGCATACCTCGTGTTGAATATTTTGCTGTTGACGCGTCTGAATTCAGGAGATCCTATGGGTTTTGTCACGTTCCTGATAGAGTTTGGCAACTCTTGGAGATTTCACTGGCAATGTGGGTGTTAGTTTTGTGGTGCGATGGCCTCCGTGCTGGGGGTGGTGATGTGTGCTTCTCTTGCTACGTATTCTTATATATCTACGTCTAGCTTCCAAGACAAGCACGTTATTACTTGATTGCAAACTGTTTATTGCTCGTCGTGAGGAAAGGGAGTCTGAAATAATTAAGCTGTCTACTTCAGTGTTGTCAATAATTTCAAGTGCTACAAGTATCGCTACCAACTCGTCTTGCACCTGATCAACGGCTGTGCTCATACGTCAGGCTGCGAGCAGCCGCGTCCAACAGCCTGGTTGATCAGTCCCAGCAACCAGGAGGCTGGTCGATGACCGGGCCGCGGGGACGATAAGCCCCAGAAGCACCTCAAGGTATCAAGGTAAGGTATGCATAGTGGACGCCCAGTTACTAATTCGGATATTCCTTCAATTGTGCTGCCATCGGGCTGATGAGCAATAACAGCACTTCCTGCCTCTCCTGTAGCTGTATTGAGTGATCCGTCAGTGTATATGGTCTGTGCAAATGTTTTTTTCAGCTTGTATATTGTGAATGTGTTCTATGGTGCTTAATTTAGCAGCACGCTGAGCATGATTTTTTTTTTTTTTTAGATATATACAAGAGTTGTTACATTCTTGTACACCACTAATACGCGTAGCGTGGAGTTGACCCTGAGCAGCCGTGGAGTGCGGACGTGTCCCTCCGTGATGCTAGGGTAGTCAGCCGTTGCTCGCCAGGTGGCGGGGCGTAGCTGCCCCCCCCCCACCCCCAGTGTTTGTTGCCTGACGGCGGAGTGCAGACGTGGCAGGTGTTGGCTCCCATGGGGGTGGTCCCTACCAGCGATTAAGCGCGTGAACTCCGTAGGCCTGGAGTTTCTCTGGGCGTGCTGGGTATCCAGAGGTAGCGGTGTTGCTGTGCGATATGCTTCATGTCCCGGTGCTAGATGTCGACGGAATTGAGCTGGTGACTGCTCATCGTGTTGTCATCAAGCTGGCGACGGAGGAGGTGTACCGTGCCTTCCTCAATCGCTACGAGGGACGTTCGTTGTTCATTGCCGGGGGGTGCCGGCTCCGTCTCCATATCAGACCGGAGTGTGCGCTGACCTATGTCAGTGTGCATGGGGCGCCACTGGAGTTTCCCGAGGATCTTCTGCGGCGTTATTTCCAGCGGTTGGGCCCGTCATCAGTGTGAGGGTCAACACGATATCCTCAGGGAGGTATGCCGGGAGGCGGACTAACATTCGCACCTTGGGTATGCGCCTGCGGTCGGACATTCCATCTCGGTCCGGCTTCTGGGATGCTACATCCGGGTGTACTATGCCCGGCAGCCTAGGACCTGTTTCCGGTGTGGCTTGATGGGGCATCAAGCTGCCGGGTGCGAGGCGGATCCGGTTGCACCTGTCAACCTCTTTAGGGAAGAAGATTTCCCTCCGCTTCCCCTGGACGAGGACTTCGGGATGCGGAGACCGACCGGCTCGATGTTGCGGCTCCCCCGGCGTCCCCTGACATTTCCCCGGATGTCGCCGGCCCTCCTCAGGCTGTTGCGATGATGTCGGTGGAATCCTCATGCTCCTGTTCCTGCTCCTGTCCCTGCTGCTCCGGTGGCCCTTTATGCTGCGCCCTCCTCATCGCCTGTCACCTGTCTTCAGATGCTGCGCCTGGCCCTGTCTCCTCGACTCGGATCACACAGCTGTGTGATGCTGAAGTGGCTGTGGGGTCCCCGTTTGTGTGTGGTCCGGTTCCCCTGCGGTTGAGGCTGCTGCAGTCATGAGACGCGTTTGGTCCGCTCGGCTTAGCTGCCCGGGTTCTGGGTCCGCCTCCGGCTCTGAGGATGTACGCC
>WNGS01111181.1:54077858-54090323 GCA_020271785.1 Procambarus virginalis
TTTTAAGAAATTTGACAAAGGTTAGTGCTGTAGGTACATTATAGTAAAATTTGAGGATTATCAACAGGTACATTGTAGCATAGTTAGAGGATTATTTCTAGGTACTGTATAATGTAGTAAAATGTGTGTTCATATAACAACCATGATACAAGATATAGATCAGCATGAGATTACAATGGTAAAGTTGATATGGCTAGACGTACATATATTGGGGGATGTGGTAGCACATAGATACAGTGTGAGTTTCAAGCACAGTAGGAAACTATGAGATGAAATTAGGTATTTTGGGTTTATTTTTGAATAAGGGGGGGGGGTAGGTTAGACTGCTTTTTCAATTCGTTATTGAGTAAGTTCTATAGACTAGGTCTATGGAACGTGACCATAGAGTGTGTGCATAGTATTTACACAGATTAAGTTTGACTCTGGGGGATATCAAAGATATATTTATTTCTAGTGCGGTGATTATGGGTTCTATTACATCTGTCCAGGAAGAGTTTCAGATCAGGATTAGTATTTAAGAACAGGGTTTTGTAAATTTAATTGACACAAGAGAATGTATGGAGTGAGTTTGTGTTTAGCATATTTTGGGATTTAAACATGGGAGTTGTGTGTTGTCTGAAAGCAGAGTTTGTTATTGGTCTGATAGCAGATTTTTGTTGGGAGATGATGGGCTTAAGGTAGTTTGCAGTGGTAGAATATTCTTACAGAAATAATATTCTTGCAGTAAGAATATTCTTACCTTATTCTTACATTCATCCTATTCCTACATTATTCTTACATTCATCCTATTCCTTCATTATTCTTACATTCATCCTATTCCTTCATTATTCTTACATTCATCCTATTCCTTCATTATTCTTACATTCATCCTATTCCTTCATTATTCTTACATTCATCCTATTCTTGCCTTTCCCTCACCTTATATTTGCCTGTACCTTCCTCTCTTCCTTCACAGGGTCTGACAACGGTCCAAGACGGACCTAAACGTCGTCATCTTCTGGTGTGTGGTTGGGTCATTATGTCTTCAGCCTCGTTATTGTGACTCATCGTCTGCTTGTTCAGCGCGGTCACGTTCACGCGGTCATGTTCACGCGGTCTAGAGGTCACGCGGTCACGTTCATGGAGGTCACGTTCACGAGATCACGTTCATGGAGGTCACGTTCACGAGTTCACGTTCATGGGGTCACATTCACGAGGTCACGTTCATGGGTGTCACGTTCACGGGTGTCACGTTCACGAAGTAACGTTCACGGGGTCACGTTCACGAGATCACGTTCATGGGTCAAGAGGTCACGTTCACGCGGTCATGCTTATGTGGGTCACATTCATGGGGGTCACATTCATGGGGGTCACGTTAATGGGGTCACGTTCATGAGGTCACGTTAATGGGGTCACGTTCACGTTGCATATTGCATACCACACAACCGCTGCATATTCCAGCTTTGGTCTAATAAAAGTCGTGATTGTTCATGACTTTTGTTAGGCCAAAGCTGGAATATGCAGCTGTTGTGTGGTGCCCATATCTTAAGAAGCACATCAACAAACTGGAAAAGGTGCAAAGACCAAGTGGCTCCCAGAACTGAAGGACAAGAGCTACGAGGAGAGGTTAGAGGCATTAAATATGCCAAAACTAGAAGACAGAAGAAAAAGAGGTGATATGGTCACTACATACAAAATAGTAACTGGAATTGATAAAATCGACAGGGAAGATTTCCTGAGACCTGGAACTTTAAGAACAAGAGGTCATAGATTTAAACTAGCTAAACACAGATGCCGAAGAAATATAAGAAAATTCACTTTCGCAAACAGAGTGGTAGACGGTTGGAACAAGTTAGGGGAGAAGGTGGTGGCCAAGACCGTCAGTAGTTTCAAAGCGTTATATGACAAAGAGTGCTGGGAAGACGGGACACCACGAGAGTAGCTCTCATCCTGTAACTAAACTTAGGTAATTACGTGGTCACGTTCACGCGGCCACGTTCACGCGGCCGGCCACGTTCACGCGGGCGGCCACGTTCACGCGGGCGGCCACGTTCACGCGGGCGGCCACGTTCACGCGGCCACGTTCACGCGGCCGGCCACGTTCACGCGGCCACGTTCACGGGGTCACGTTCACGCGGCCACGTTCACGCGGCCACGTTCACGCGGCCACGTTCACGCGGCCACGTTCACGCGGCCACATTCAAGCGGCCAGGTGTGTGAACATGACCACACAACTGGCAGTGTCAGGGCTCACAACTGCTCCACATGTTTAATGCAGCGAATATTTCGAGCCATCGATCCAGGGTCAATGTTTAGGTACTTCAGCGGGAAGAAAATGTACACGAGAGGAGAGAGAGAGAACAGTACCGACATACCTATGTACACACACCTCTCAGTACCTACATAGCTGTGTACACACACCTCTCAGTACCTACATAGCTGTGTACACACACCTCTCAGTACCTACATAGCTGTGTACACACACCTCTCAGTACCTACATAGCTGTGTACACACACCTCTCAGTACCTACATAGCTGTGTACACACACCTCTCAGTACCTACATAGCTGTGTACACACACCTCTCAGTACCGACATAGCTGTGTACACACACCTCTCAGTACCTACATACCCGTGTACACACCTCTCAGTACCTACATACCCGTGTACACACCTCTCAGTACCTACATACCCGTGTACACACCTCTCAGTACCTACATACCCGTGTACACACCTCTCAGTACCTACATACCCGTGTACACACCTCTCAGTACCTACATAGCCGTACACACACACATCTCAGTACCGACATAGTCGTGCACACACACCTCTCATTACTGCAGCTGACATAGCCGTACACACACACACCTCGGTACCGACAGCCGTGCACACACACACCTCGGTAACGACAGCCGTGCACACACACACACACACACACACCTCAGTACCGACATAATCATGCACACACACACCTCTAAGTACTGACATAGCCGTGCACACACGTACACCTCAGTACCGACATAGCCGTGTACACACACACCAGTCCTAAGATGAAACTTAGGACGGGTGAGGACAGGTACGCAGAATGACAAAAAGGTGTGTGAAGAACACAACAAAAGGTTCCAGGAGATCTTTACAATAGAACAAGGAGAGGTCACGGCGCTAGGAGAGGTGGCAACAAACCAGGCGACCTCGGAAAGGTTCGAAATTACAAGAGATGAGGTCAAGAAGCACCTATTGGAGCTGGACGTGAGAAAAGCTGTTGGGCCGGACGGAATCTCACCATGGGTATTGAAAGAGTGTGCAGGAGCACTTTGTTTGCCACTCTCCATAGTGTATAGTAGGTCACTGGAAACGGGAGACCTACCAGAAATATGGAAGACGGCTAATGTAGTCCAATATACAAAAAGGGTGACAGACAAGAGGCACTGAACTACAGGCCAGTGTCCTTAACTTGTATACCATGCAAGGTGATGGAGAAGATTGTGAGAAAAAACCTAGTAACACATCTGGAGAGAAGGGACTTCGTGACAACCCATCAACATGGGTTCAGGGAGGGTAAATCTTGCCTTACAGGCTTAATAGAATTCTACGATCAGGTGACAAAGATTAAGCAAGAAAGAGAAGGATGGGCGGACTGCATTTTTTTGGACTGTCGGAAAGCCTTTGACATAGTACCCTATAAAAGGCTGATGCATAAGCTGGAGAAACAGGCAGGGGTAACTGGTAGGGCGCTCCAGTGGATAAGGGAGTACCTAAGCAATAGGAAGCAGAGAGTTACAGAGAGGGGTGAGACCTCAGATTGGCGTGAAGTCACCAGTGGAGTCCCACAGGGCTCTGTACTCGGACCTATCTTGTTTCTGATATACGTAAATGATCTCCCAGAGGGTATGGACTCATTCCTCTCAATGTTTGCTCACGACGCCAAAATTATAAGAAGGATTAAGACAGAGGAGGACAGCTTGAGACTTCAAGAAGACCTGGACAAGCTGCAGGAATGGTCGAACAAATGATTGTTAGAGTTTAACCCAACCAAATGTAATGTAATGAAGATAGGGGTAGGGAGCAGGAGACCAGATACTAGGTATCATTTGGGAGAAATACTTCAAGAGTCAGAGAGAGAAAAAGACCATATTCAGGCACAGGCAGAGGTGGAGAGGAGAGATATAATGTATGAGAGAAGTCAAACCATGCAACACTACATGTATGTGGGTCAAAACACCCACTTCACTTATGGTAAAAGGAGAAATACTTGGATTGACTCTGTGTACATGCGGCTCAGGCTTGGGTACAAATATTACTGGGAATATGGGATATGTGTTCATGATAATGACACCAAGTGTAAACTATGTGGTACGTTAAGGTCTCACACCCTTGCCCATTATGTTCTTGATTGTATATAGAAACACTGAGATAAGGACTGTTCCTGAACAAATAGCCTAGATGTGTCACAACGGAAAGGTTGATGATATTCTTGAGAGATACAAGAATTTTGCACCAAGACTGTAATTTTTTGTTGAATTATCTGCATGTCTCTTGCAAATTGTCTATACAGTATACCTCGGCCATAAAAGTATTTGTGTGTACGTCTGATACCATACTACTTGTGAAGGAGGAAATGTATATGTTTATCTCTCAGATTGTTTGGTAATATGTTTATTGTTTGTGATGTGTGTATATGTATGTATTAACACGATGTACTGAACGGGGTGAGAATAGCTTGAGCTACCTCATCCCTTTGTGTGTATTTTACATCAATAAACTTATTTCAATTTCAATATCACGCCAGACCTGTCCCCTGAAGCTCATATCAAGAGGATAACATCAGCGGCATATGCCAGGTTGGCTAACATAAGAACGGCCTTTAGAAACTTGTGTAAGGAATCTTTCAGAACATTATGTACCACATATGTCAGACCAATCCTGGAGTATGCAGCTCCAGCATTGAGTCCATATCTAGTCAAGCATAAGACTAAACTGGAAAAGGTTCAAAGGTTTGCCACGAGACTAGTACCCGAGCTGAGAGGCATGAGCTACGAGGAGAGACTACGGGAATTAAACCTCACTTCGTTGGAAGACAGAAGAGTTAGGGGGGACATGATCACCACATTCAAGATTCTCAAGGGAATCGACAGGGTAGATAAAGACAGGCTATTTAACACAAGGGGCACACGCACAAGGGGACACAGGTGGAAACTGAGTGCCCAAATGAGCCACAGAGATATTAGAAAGAACTTTTTTAGTGTCAGAGTGGTTGACAAATGGAATGCATTAGGAAGTGATGTGGTGGAGGCTGACTCCATACACAGTTTCAAGTGTAGATATGATAGAGCCCAATAGGCTCAGAAACCCGTACACCAGTTGATTGACGGTTGAAAGGCGGGACCAAAGAGCCAGAGCTCAACCCCCGCAAGCACAACTAGGTGAGTACACGTCTCTCAGTATCCTACATAACCGTGCACACATTGTCGAGTGTGTGTCGCGAACGAACCCGACTGTACTATCGAGACCCTATTATGCTAAGTCCCTTAACATTTCCACAGGATAGGTATGTAAGATGCATTATAAATACACTATAAATTAGCAAGCAGTCTTTGGAGCAGACGCGGGTTCGACCCCCGTTCTGCTCTAAAAATTATCATATCACGTTATTGTAATTTAATTCTGTATAAATTAAAGAAAAAAAGCTAAGCAAACCCAGGGATTAATCAAGCCAACCTTTGACTAGTTTTGTTAAGTTCATTTATTATGCACCCCATACCCATTATGTGGGGTGTAGTGGAAATGGTTACATGGCCCATAAAGGGCTCAGGGACTGCATGAACCCCAATTACGGTCTTGATGAACGAATTACAAAATTTAATGTATATTGTTACGTCAATAATAGGCTCAAAACCGACCACAATTTTTCAGTTTCTAAATTAAGCAAATGACATGAGGAGAGAGAGTGTCACAATTGATGTTTATCCTGCATTCCTCCTCCCGCCCCCTCCCCTCCCCGATGGTCAGTGATGGAATGTTTACAATCGACCACAATTACTGCTCGTAAGGAAAAGAAGGTAGTGATTCAACTGCATAAATCTCTGGTGCGCCTCCACATGGGTTACTGTATCCAAGCATGGAGACTTCATCTTCAGAAGGACATAGTTGCTCTGGAGAAAGTGCAACACCGGCCAACAAAAGTCATTCCAGAGCTAAGCCAGACATCTATGGATCATCCAATAAAATCAGCAGACTTCTAGATGTTACTACTGCTCGGCTTAGACTCGGTTACAAGTATCTCTGGGAATTCTCATTATCTGCCGATGTAGACCTGACCAAATGTAAACTGTGTCAACAAAATTATTCGCACACCCTCCGTCACTATGTGATGGAGTGCGAAAAGATACGTGAATTCAGAAACAATTCTATAACAATGTTCAAGAGATGTGTAAATATTTCATTCAAAATGAGCCTTGGCCAAGTATCCCCCAGTTTGCTAACTGTAGGTAGTAACTAAGTGATTGTAACCTATCCACCGCTGCCCACTGGATGGGGGGCAGTGTGCAGGACAAACATATCAATTGTGACACTAGCTCTCCACATATGTCAGTTGCTTAATTTAGAAACTGTACTCGTGGTTGGTTTCTGACCCATTGTTGATGTGATGATGTGCATCAAATTATGTAACTAGCTCATCAAGATTGTAACTTGCTTAGCTAAATGAATTGTGGGGTTCAGTCCCTGAGCCCATTATGTGCCTCTGTAACCCTTTCCACTACCGCTCACAAGATGGGTATGGGGTGCATAATAAAGGAACTAAACTACAGCTAAGTCAACTCTCATACTAGGATCGACTGAGGACCTCAGGGCTAACACTGCAAATCAGGCATGACAGGACGGATCTCATTGTCCAACATGATACCACAAGAAATGAGGCACAATTATCTCGAGGAAATTTATAAAGAAGCCGGAAAGAAGTTAGATCAAATCTACACTGATGGATCATCTAACCCTGTCAATGGCAGGGCTGGTGCAACATACACTGTAATTAGGAATAATGCCTTTCAACGCGGAAATGAAGGGAAAGTACGTATTGAGAACTCTGCCTCTTCAATGCAAGCGAAGTTAACCGTCATTGTTATGGTGTTAAGATTCCTTGAACTAATGGTGCAGTGATCTGCACTGATTCAAAAGCAGCTCTACAAAGCCTTACTAACAAGCGAGCAGAAAATACTGGGATATAGTCGCTGAAATCAAGATAGCTGTGAGAGTACTAACCAATAAGGGAAGAGTCGTCAAATTTCTGTGGATTCTCTCTCATGTAGGAATCTGGAAATGCACGAGCGAACTGTGCTGGCTGCTGAAAAAGACCATATTGCACACTTCATACCCAAGACTCCTACAAACTAGAGGTATCATCAGGCAATATCACTGCGACAAGGTTACTGAGGAAAGGAAGATAGAAGAACAAATCAGTAAATCTGTACGCTGGTACAACATGGTTGCAGCTGGCAATCCCAATCATTATGGACGAAGAGGAGGTGGCCGCGGGAGAGAATCAGTAATAGCGAGAATCCGTTTTGGATACAAATATCCATGAAGAATCGGAATGAAAACAACAGTTGAGGAGCAGAGTTGCAGAATCTGTGATGAAAGTAACGGACACCCCCTAGACCATTATATACGATACTGAACATCTGAGAAACATTAGAAATGTGTACAATAATAAACCCCACATTGTTCGAGTTAGGAAAATAATATTTGTCAAATATATATACTGTTCTAAAATGATTTCCCCGTTTTGCACCCACAAGATAACGTAAGATTTTATGGGTTGACGAATGTTAATCTTCTTGTTTGAGAAGGAACACTTGAGATAGGTTAGCAAGTCCCAGCTGTGTCAGGATACAAGTGACAGGACGAATAACCGAGGGTGTTTTCTTCCTATTGGGGAGTGTATATTTGCCCCCTCGAGGTAAAATTAAATTGACAAATCGATAGGGGCTTGGTAAAAATAGATCACGCCTTCCAAACCTGCTCACGTTTATTTTGGAAACGGTAACCAGTTACACATACAAAGGACTTCTGATGGATGTAGTATACATGGATTTTGCTAAAGCCTTTGCTAAGGTACCACATGAAAGACTGGCAAGGAAATTAAAGGCTCGTTGAATAAATGGTAGAATACTGGAATGGATAAAACAATGGTCAAAACAAAGGTCGTACTAAATGGGTCCAAATCTGACTGGATAAATTTTTTCACCTAGCTGTGATCGCGGGAGTCGAGATCTGCTCTTTCGACCCGCCTCTCAACTATCAATCAATCAACTGTTGCTAACTAACGATTTTTTCACTTACTCTCTCACACACGCACACACACGTCCTCTTGGTCATTACGAGTGATCACGTCCTCTTGGACATTAAATGCGCTATGCGATATAATCTAGTAGAGAATGGGGACAGTGAAACAATTGTTAAACGTGATTTCAAGAGAGGACGCTATGGGGAACTTAGAATTTTTTTCATGGGTATAATTGGACAGACTTGTTGCTAGGCAAGAAGTAAATGAGACGTATGACAAATTTTGCAAAATATACGATGAAGGCACACAAACATTCATACCAAAACAAACATGCAAACCTAGTCAACAGGGTTGGTTCAACAGAAATTGCTAGAGGGCCAGAGATCAAAAGACACACAAATAGAATCATTATAGAAAGAGGCCAAACATACCAGCAATATAAAGATGCAAGAAACAACTACATGTCAGTAAGGAGAGAGGCAGAGAGAAACTTTGAGAACAGTATAGCAGACAAATGTAAATCAGATCCAGGCCATTTCTATAAATTCGTTAAAAACAAGCTGCAGGTAAAGGATAATATTCAGAGGTTGAAAATGGGGGACAGATACACGGAAAATGAAAAGGAAATGTGCGAAACATTAAATGAAAAGTTCCAAACTGTGTTTGTACAAAATGAGATCTTCAGAGAACCAGACAATAAGAATTCAAGAGAATAGCATAGAGCACATAGATAGAGGTGAAACAAATGCTCCTGGAGTTAAGGATGAACAAAGCAGTTGGCCCAGATGGAGTTTCATCATGGGTTCTGAGAGAATGTGCACCTGAGCTCAGCATTCCACTTCAGCTGATTTTTCAGACATCCCTGTGTACAGGAGTTGTAGCAGATGTGTGGAAAAAGGCTAACATAGTTCCAATCTACAAAAGTGGCAGCAGGGAAGACCCTCCCTCAATTATAGACCTGTATCACTGACAAGTGTAATAGTCAAAATATTGGAAAAAAATAATAAAAAACTAAATGGGTAGAACACCTGGAGAGAAATGATATAATATCAAACAGACAGTATGGTTTTCGACCTTGAAGATCCTGTGTATCGAATTTACTCAGTTTCTATGATTGAGCCACAGAGATTTTACAGGAAAGAGATGGTTGGGTTGACTGCATCTATCTGGACCAAAAAAGACTTTCGACAGAGTTCCACAAAAGAGGTTGTTCTGGAAACTGGAAAATATTGGAGGGGTGACAGGTAAGCTTCTAACATGGATGAAAAATTTTCTGACAGAAAAATGAGGGCAGTAATCAGAGGCTTTGTATCTGACTGGAGAAATGTCACACGTGGAGTACCACAGGGTTCAGTTCTTGCACCGGTGATGTTCATTGTCTACATAAATGATCTACCAGTTGGTATACAGAATTATATGAACATGTTTGCTGATGATGCTAAGATAATAGAAAGGATAAGAAACTTTGATGATTGTCATGCCCTTCAAGATGACCTGGAAAAAATAAGTACATGGAGCACCGCTTGGCAAATGGAATTTAATGTGAATAAATGCCATGTTATGGAATGTGGAATAGGAGAACATAGACCCCACACACCCTATAAATTATGTGAGAAATCTTTAAAGAATTCCGATAAAGAAAGAGATCTAGGGGTGGTTCTAGATGGAAAACTATCACCTGAGGACCACATGAAGATCGTTGTGAGAGGAGCCTATGTCACGCTTTCTGACTTCAGAATTGCTTTTAAATACATGGATGGGGAAATACTAAAGAAATTGTTCACGACTTTTGTTAGGCCAAAGCTAGAATATGCAGCGGTTGTGTGGTGCCCATATCTTAAGCACATCAACAAACTGGAAAAGGTGCTAAGACATGCTACTAAGTGGCTCCCAGAACTGAAGGGCAAGAGCTACGAGGAGAGGTTACAGGCATTAAATATGTCAAAATTAGAAGACAAGAAAAAGAGGTGATATGATCACTACTTACACAATAGTAACAGGAATTGATAAAATTGATAGGAAAGATTTCCCGAGACCTGGAACGTCAGGAACAAGAGGTCTTAGATTTAAACTAACTAAACAAATCAAACTATTTTTTTATTATTATAAATTTAAACAAACTAAACTAGCTAAACATGCTAAACATAATCTCACTCCACAAATTTTCTTGTGTCAATTACATTTACAAAATCCTGTTCTTAAATGCAAATCCTGCTCTGAAACTCTCCCTGGACAGATGTAATAGGACCCATTATCACCACACCAGAAATAAATATCTCTGATATCCCCAGAGTCAAACTTAATCTGTGTAAACACTATGCAAATAAAGGGACCCAGTCTATGGAACTCCCTCCCTAATGAATTGAAAAGCTGTCCAACTTTTACGTCATTCAAAAACAATACTAAAAAGTACTTAATTTCATCTTCATGATTTTTTACCTTTTGCTTTAAAATTGCACGGTATAGTGCTACCCAATCTCCCAATCTTTATGTACCCAATCTGAACATCTTTACCATTGTGATCATTGCTGTCTTCTTATATGTGCTGTCAATCTGCTGCATGGTGTCTATTAATCTTGTTTAAATTACCAATCAAGTTGTCAATGTAATCAATCAGAGCTTTAATATATTAATGTGCTTTAATATACTTACTAATCTCTCATCTCATTTATTTCTTGCAATGTATCTTATTTTATTAATTCTGCTAGAATTTACCTACTTAAAATTATGTTAGATTAAGGACCTGCCCGAAACGCTGCGCGTACTAGTGGCTTTACAAGATTGTAAATACTATGCTATGTATTCTCTCTAACCCAATGTACCTTCTTGTATATAAATAAATAAATAATTAACAAAGATGCCGAAGAAATATAAGAAAATTAACTTTCGCAAAAGAGTGGTAGACGGTTAGAACAAATTTGGTGAGAAGGTGGTGGAGGCCAAGACCGTCAGTAGTTTCAAAGCGTTATATAAATATATGACAGAGTACTGGGGAAACACCACGAGCGTAGCTCTCATCCTGTAACTACACTTAGGTAATTACACACACACACAGATCGAGGAAGCAGCCTGTAGCAGCTGTCTAACACCCAGTGCCTATTTACTGCTAGGTAACATTAAGGACATCAGGGTGAAGGAAACCCTGTTTTTTTTTTTTTTTTTTTTTTTTTTTTTTTTTTTTTTTTTTACAAGAGTTGTTACATTCTTGTACAGCCACTAGTACGCGTAGCGTTTCGGGCAGGTCCCTGGAATACGATCCCCTGCCGCGAAGAATCGTTGTTACAACCAAGTACCCATTTTACTGTTGAGTTAAACAGAGGCTACAGTTAAGGATTTGCGCCCAGTAAATCCTCCCCAGCCAGGATATAAATTTGTTTTCCGCTGGTGCCGGAGATCGAACCCCGGTCCCTAGGTCCAACGACCCTATAGAGCGCTGTCAACTCAGCCACCAGCCCCTAAGTGATGATGGCTATAAATGTGGTAAGTGGGGCACCGTAAAGATCCATTTTGGGGACAACATTTTTTGTTATTTACATCTGACATAGATGAAATTATTACAAACCTCATCAAAATTAGACAAAAAAAGTATGATAAAGTGGGAAATAATAATGATATAGGAACTCTACAAAGAGATCTACGTGATCTCCACAAATGGTCGGAAGACTGGAAAGTGCTTTTTTAATACCGACAAATGCAAGACCTTGCATGTAGGGCATAACAACTTACGCCACAACTACCAAATTAATAACATTACATAACAGCAGAGTGAGGATGGAGTCAAAATCCACCACTCGCTGAAAGTTGCACAACAGGTAGGTACAGCAGTCAAAAAAGCTAACCAAACCCTTGGAATAATCAAGGGTACCATAGACTTAAATTCAGGGAAAGGGTGGTGGTGATTCAGTTTCATAAACCTCTGTGCGGCCCCACATGGATTACTGTATCCAAACAAGGAAACCCTATCTTCAGAAGGACATGGCTGCCCTAGAGAAGGTGCAACACCTGGCAACAAAAATTATTCCAGAGCTAAGTCATCTCTCGTATCAGGAACGGTTGAGGGCCACAGGGCTAACGACACCGCAAACCAGGCATAGGATGGATCTCATTGAACAAAATACAGAATAATTTGGATGTTGAATCTGAAATTTTCTTCAAAAGGTCAAATGTAACACAGACAAGAAGCAACGATTTCAAGCTCGACTA
>WNGS01111181.1:54091914-54107104 GCA_020271785.1 Procambarus virginalis
CAGCAGGGATGAGTGAGAGACGGAGTGCAGGAGCAGGGTGAAGTGAGAAACAGTGGAGCGAGGTAGCGAGTGAATGTGTGAGGAAGCAGTTAGTGTGCGAGGAATCATAGTTTTCTAAGTATTTCCGTGGTGAATGAGTCCTACCTTCCACTTCAGTGGGTTAACGGTAATTAGTGACCATGGTGCATGTAGGCAGAAATGTACATTACCATTGCCTTCACCATTTTTATTTATTTATTTATTTATTTATTTATTTATTTATTATATTGTGACAATAATCTCTTCAAGAGATTGAGCCCTCTCTTTCCTACCTAAAGTTAAGTCAATACTACAAATATAAGATGCTACATTCAAGATACAGACGTCACCAGTAGCACAAAACGTTTTGACCAGGAGGCAAAACGTACCTTGAACCCCCTTCACGCCGGCTCGCCACCCGTCTTCAACCAGCAAACCACCCATTCCCAGCCAGCCTGCTCCTGATTGGTGACTCACCAACCGCACACCTGCACACCACCCTCGCGCGCCATCTACCTGAGTCGACTTCTGAGCCTGACCAGCTATCAACTTCAGAAAATTCTTTGTGCTCTTAGAGTTGACATCTCTCTGGCATACTAAGACTCTCTGGCTTTCGTATACTAAGGGAGGTCTCAGCTAAAGCCAATATTCTCAGCACCATTTCTCTATTATAATATTTAATCTATTGTGTTTTTGCATTTATCTTTGTCATTTTTTCACAGTCATTTACCCGAGATTTGTCTTATTTTCATTTATGTTAAAGTAAATATATTAAAGTTTCATTGTTTCATACTGTTGTTTTACGTGTTCCTCCCCTCTAACTTACCACAGACAACAGGCAAGCAGTCTATCCTTTTTTTGTAAGTGTGACCAGGCATTGACCCCTGCCATTGGAGGACTGCCGAACATCAACACTCCAACACTTTCCCGTCACCATATACAAGAAGGTACATTGGGATTGTGAGGATACATAGCATAGTAATTACATTCTTGTAAAGCACTAGTACACGTAGCATTTCGGGCAGGTCCTTATCTAAGAAAATTTTAAGTAGGAAAATACAAGCAAAATTTATAAAAATGGAAGATGAGAGAAATTTGTAGGAATATTAACACACATAGGTAGCTCAGATTCATTGCATTGACAGCTTGAATGGTAGTTTATTAAACAAAAATTAATAGCACAATACAGCATATAGCTAGCACATAAGAAGAAGACAGCAATGAACACAATGGTAAAGTTGTTTGGAATAAGTACATAAAGATTTGGAAGAATGGGTAACACTAGATACAGAGCAAATTGAAAGCTCAGTGTAGGAAACTATGAAGATGAAATAGGTACTTTTTGGTTTAGTTTTTGAATGAGGCAAAAGTCTGACACCTTTTCAATTCGCTAGGGAGTGAGTTCTATAGACTAGGTCCCTTTGTTTGCATAGAGTGTTTACACAGATTCAGTTTGACCCTGGGGATATCAAGATATATTTATTTCTGGTGTGGTGATAATGGGTCCTATTACATTTGTCCAGGGAGAGTTTCAGAGCATGGTTTCATTTAAGAACGGGGTTTTGTAAATGCAGTTGACACAAGAGAATGTGTGGAGGGAGTTAATATTTAGCATGCTAAGGGATTTAAACAAGGAGCCGAATGTTGTCTGAAAGCAGAGTTTGTTATTATTCTGATAGCAGATTTTGCTGGTGATGATGGGCTTGAGGTGGTTTGCAGTGGTAGACCCCATGCACAGATACCATAATTAAGACAGGTAGATTAGTGCATAATACAGTGAGAGGAAAGCAGAGTTAGGAACATAATATCTGATTTTGTAGAGTATATCAACTGTTTTACCAACTGTTTTAGAGACTTTCTTAGGTATGTGTTGAATGTGGGTGCTGAAGTTGAGTCTCTTGTCTAGGAATAGGCCAAGAACTTTCCATCATGAAAGAACTCTACTGTCCTTTCCATCATTCCATCAACTTTCCACCATGAAGAACTCTACTGTCCTTCAAATATGTAATCCCACTAAAATATTCTATCAATTAGGAAAATGAAATATAACAGTTAAAAGTTATTCTCAGCATTAAATGTTGATGAATAGTGCAATTTTAAATAAGGTGTCCTGCACCAACCCTTCAGTTTTGCACATTCTTTCACTAATTTCTTTTTCATCACTCACCTCTGCAAGGTCCATCGTTGATCGTTCATGGCATAGCTGTAAGATCATTGACCTTGTATGAGCTAAAGGGGTCGAAGGCCATGGTGTTGAGGTTGAGGGAACCACCTTCCATCGTCGACCTGGAGTAGGCGCTTGACTCCCTATACCTGCTGCCTCCCCCACCAGACCTGTACCGAGACAATTTTGTTATTACTATGCCATACTAGTTCAAATGCAATTTTCCCATTATTCATAAGTAGAGTAAAAGCACTGAAAAAAATAATAAGTTAAGCAGGTACGATTTGGATTAGTATATTATTCTATTGTTATTGTTGCCAATTATTTGCTCTTAAGTTACACACACATTCTATTATAGTTGGTACATTTAACTTCTATTTGTTACAATACATTTATTTGCTAATTGATTTACTTAAATGTTAAGTAATTAATTTATACAGTACTGTATTCCCATTCCAAGTTTGAGTTTCACTTGACCCAGAAATACGAAGGCTACTTTAAGAACAGAGCGGAAGGCATACAGTTGGAGTTAGATACACAAGAAGGTAATGGATACCACAACCATCAGTAGTTTCAAAGCGTTATGTGATGAAGATTAAAAAGAGAAGATGGGATGCCACGGGCATGGCTCTCACCTTGTAATTACACTTCGGTAGCTACATTCTTTCTCAAAGTGCTGTAAACTATGTTTTGTAATGCCATATAAAGGAGTTCGTGTTAATATGCTTGGTAGAGCACCTTGCATGGCGTTCATCATATGTCGTTGTTATGATTATGCTCCCCAGGGACTCGCCAAGAGTTGCTGCAGTTTCAGATGACTGCTCAATTGTCCTGGTTTCTGGGAACTGCTTATTCATACAAGCACAGATCTTGTGGTGTTCAGAGTAGGAATAATGTTTCTGTGGACCCCTGTTCACAGTTCCCAGAAACCAGGACAATTGAGCAATAATCTAAAACAGCAGCAACCCTTAGCGAGTCCCTGGGAAGCATAATCAATGATATAATATAATGGACACAACGTGAGGCGCTCTGCCAGACATATCAGCACAAGCTCCTATAAAATCTTGTTCAGGAACATTATTTACAGCATCTTGAGAAAGGATGTAGGTTCCATCCAAATATTGGTTTTAATACAAAGATTTGGGTCTTTCCTTGACCTTCATTCAAGCACTATAGCATTGGAGTAAGTTTCCCCACAATTTTACTGTCATCAATATTGTTCTTGCACAGATCAACTAGATGGCGACAGTTCCTTAGAGTAACAACAAAAGTGCCTGACAATTTTTTGCCTTCGAGTTTTGATGATTTATGGTTAGCAGGTGTAAAAGTTGAAGTGCTCTTGTATCAACGCCTGGAACAACCAATATCCAATCCATAAGAGGTTAGTCTTGCAGACACTCTTGTCTGATTTATTTATTGTACTACAGTACTTCACTTTTGGCATTTTTGTAATGGGTTATTAACTATAAATGTTAATATCCAATGCAATAAACTATGACAACAAAGTACTATTATCACTGTTGCACAGCCACAGATGCACTGAGTCACTAGATCTACTGACTAGTCTTGTACTAATCATGTGTTCTGTGTCTGTGTGCAGTGATGTCAATTGTATCATACAGTAAAAACAAATTGACCAGTGAAAATAAAAGAGAAACATACAATAGCATACTCAGAGACTTTCAAACATCTGTTCTGGGACAAACTTGGTAAAATCATATAAAAACATCAAAAATACTACGAAAACCATCTTGATTTACATCAAACATGTGAACAGCATTTTCTGAAACCCAGACATAAGCAAAATCACCTAGATCTAGATGTAAATCTTCAAAATTGGCAACACTGGGCAGGGCGAGGCATTGCCTAATTTACCGAGGGCCACTAACCCTAGTGGCCTCAACGAGGACAGGAAGCCAGTGGCTTGTCAAAGAACCCTCCCCTACATTTGCATTGATATTTTCTAGGTACATTTTAAAACTCAACACAGTTTTGGCAGTTATGGCTTTGGCCGTAACTGTCAAAATAACATCCAATAAAACCCAATAACACTGGGTGAAAAAGCACCTCCTGTTCTCAGTTCTACATCGTGGCTTGTTGAGCTTGAAACCGTTGCTCCTTGTTTGTGTTACATCTGACCCTCTAATGAAAATATCCGGATCAATATCCTCCGACATGATCAGCATTTTAAATGTTTCAATGACATCTGTCATGTCTGGTTTGCTGCGCTGTTAGCCCTGTGGCCCTTAACCTTTCCTGATACGAGAGGTGACTTAGCTCTAGAATGACTTTTGTTGCCCGGTGTTGCACCTTCTCCAGAGCAGCTATGTCCTTCTGAAAATGAGGTCTCCATGCTTGGATACAGTAATCCAAATGGGGGTGCACCAGAGATTTATACAGTTGAACCATTACCTTCTTTTCCTTAAAGTCAAAAGTACACTTGATTATGCCAAGAGTTTGGTTAGCTTTTCTGAGTGTCGACTCAGAAACCCACCTGCTGTGCAACTATTAATGAGTGGTGGATTTTGACTCCAAGGTCCTTTCCTTCATCAATCTTCTGTAATGTAATGCTATTAATTTGGAAGTCATGGCATGGGTTGTTATTCCTCCCATGCAGGGTCTTGCATGTGTTGATATTAAAAAACATTTGCCAGTCTTCTGACCATTTCTGGAGTTCATCTAGATCTCTTTGTATGGCTTCAATATCATTATCATTTCCCACTTTACCATAAATCTATGTTATTGATGTATATGACAAAAAGAGTAGGTCCCAAAATGGACCCTTGTGGCACCCCACTTATCACATTTCTCAATTCAGATTCTTTTCTATTTGTTATTTCTCGACCCTTTGTTTTCTTTCCTTCAACCATTGTTTTATCCATTCTAATATGTTTACCACATATTCCATGGGCCTGTAATATCCTTGCCAGTCTTTCATGTGGTGCCTTATAGAAACCTTTAGCAAAATCCATGTACACTACATCCATTGAAAAGCCTTTGTCTGGGTAACTGGTTACCATTTCCAAAAATGTGAGCAAGTTTGTAAGGCAAGAACTGTTTTTAACAAACCCATGTTGTGTTGATTGTATAAGGTTGTTCACTGAAAGCTGGTAAATGATTCCCTCCCTGAGGATTCTCTCCAAGAGCTTGCTGATGTGTGATATTAAGCTGATCGGCTGGTAGTTTTCTGCTGAGCTCTTTCTATCTTTTTAGAAAATAGGGGTAACATTTCTAACCTAGCGGGACTACCTCTTGGTCCAGAGATTTTGTGAAAAGGAGTTTCAGCGGGAGGCATAGTTCTTATTCCAGTTATTTTAAGACTTTAGATTGGATCCACACCTGGGGCTTTTGAGTCTTAGTTTACCAATGTTTTTTCTAATTTGTTTGCATATTATGGGTATATCCCTAAATTCATTCTCCACCCATCCTTCAAACATTTGTGTGGGTGATGGAATGTCATCCAATCTTTCGAGTGTGAACACTGATGTAAAATAATCATTTAGTGTGTTTGCTGCCCTTTTATCATCCATTATAGCTTGGTTAGTCTCATATTAAGGGTCCATCTGATTCCTTTGTTTTGGTTTTACCTCTAGTATAGGCATAGAATGATTTTGGATCATTCTTTATGTTTTGGGCAAGTTTTCTTTTGTAGTTTCTTTTGGCTGCTCTGATTTTCTGAGTGGCCGAGATTAGTGTCCTTTTGTATAACTCATAATCAATGAAGTTCATTGTGGATTTAACTCTGGAATTGGAGCCCCTAGGGCAGTTCGTTGTTGCCTTCAACCTCGTTCTGACAGTTCCTGCAACAGCGCTGGAACCAATCATAATGGCGTTTGCCTTTCCATTGGAGACTTTAGGCACCGTAGTGAGGAGGGGACCTGCTGCTTGGGTGACAGCTTCTCCTCCATATCAACCTACCCTGGCTTTGCACCCTGGAGAGGCTATTCCATACCGACAACCAGAATGCAGCTCCATAGTCTCCTACAACTGATGGATGCCTACTATTTAGAATAAGAGGGTTAGCATTGGAGAAAATGATAGTGTATCATCAGCAAATAGAATTAACTTCAGGTGTTGAGTGGCATGAGCATTGACGTAAATGAGAAGAAGAAGAAGACTAAGTATACTACAGTGAGGAATGCCAGCATCGTTTACAGAAAAATTCTGGCCCAAAAAACTAACATTGAATGTCAAATCAAATCAAAATCAAATGAAATATTTATTCAAGTACATACATACAAGGTGTATTGTACAGTACATACATACAAGGTGTATTGTACAGTACATACATACAAGGTGTATTGTACAGTACATATATATATACAAGGTGTATTGTACAGTACATACATACAAGGTGTATTGTACAGTACATACATACAAGGTGTATTGTACAGTACATACATACAAGTACAATACATACAGTAAAGTACATACATACAAGGTGCATCATACATACAAAACATTGATGGATTTATAGATAGAGCTAGTACATACAATGCCTAAAGCCACTATTACGCAAAGCGTTTCGGGCAGGAAAAACACTAAGACGAAAACTTAATACTAATTGAGATTAAAGTATAAATTGTGTTGAGAAAATAAAAAAAAAAAAATGGGGAACATGGCAGAAAAAATAGCAAATATGCAATTTGGTCAACAAACAGCATTGTTTAAAATAGAAGACATGGGTTGACATTTTAGGGGTGAGGTAGGTTACATGGAGTTAATTAGGTAGTACTTAGTTTTTATCTTAAACTGGTTGGGAGAGGTACAGTCTTTAACATGATTGGGAAGGTCATTCCACATTCTGGGTCCCTTGATTTGTAAAGCATTTCTAGTTTGATTAAGTCGTACTCTTGGAATATCAAATAGGTATTTGTTTCTGGTGTGGTGCTCATATGATCTGTGACAACCTTCTAGGAAGCTTTTAAGGTCAGGATTGACATTACAGTTCAGCGTTTTATATATATAAAATACACATGAGAGGATGTGCAGTGACTTAATATCTAACATATTCAGAAATTTGAGCAAGGGTACCGAGTGATGTCTGGGGCCAGAGTTAGATGTTGTTCTAATAGCAGCTTTGTGTTGAGTAATTAGAGTACGTAAATGATTTTGGGTAGTAGAACCCCAAGCACAAATACCATAGTTGAGATAAGGATAGATGAGAGAGTAATAGTGTGTCACCAGGTCAGGGAGAGGTACATAATATCTTATCTTAGAAAGAATGCCAACGTTTTTGAAACTTTTTTTGATATATTTAGAATGTGTCCCTGGAAATTCAGCTTGTGGTCAATGAGAATGCCAAGGAATTTGCCATTTATTTTGTTACAAATTTGGGTATTGTTTATCCTGAGATTTATTTGATTTGAGGATTTATTGCCAAACAAAATATAGAAAGTTTTGTCAATGTGGAGGGTGAGTTTGTTGGCAGTTAGCAAGAGATGGACTTTATTTAGCTCAGTATTTACTGTGACATTTAGAGCAAGGGGGGTCAGGACTGGAGTAAATGAACACCTCAAACAGAATGGTTTGAGGTGTTGAGAGGCATTTGGAAGGTCATTAATGTAGATGAGAAAAATGAGAGGGACAAGTATGCTGACCTGAGGAACACCAATATTGATGGGTAGGGTGGGAGAAATTGAATTATTCACAAAAACATACTGGAGCCTGTCAGTAAGGTAAGACTTAAGGTATTGCAGGAAGTGACCTCTGACTCCATAATGCTGTAATTTAAGAAGAAGGTTTTGGTGGTTGACAGTGTCAAAAGCCTTATGCAGGTCCACAAATGACCCAACAGGAAACTCATTTTTATCAAGAGCTGCATGTATCAAGTTATTCATACTAATAAGTGCATCGTTATTGTTTTTTTTGGGTCTGAAGCCATATTGACAAGAGCTAAGTCTATTGAGTTTGGCTAGATAAGAGAAAAACTGCTTGTAGATTAGTTTTCAAATATTTTTTACAAGTTTGGCAGAATTGATATAGGTCTGAAGTTGTTGACATCAGTGAGATCACCACATTTGTGGACAGGGGTTACTCTTGCTTTTTTTAGAATATTTGGAAAGATTTGGAGTTCAAGTGACTTGTTGAAGATGTAATGAAACGCCAATTTTTGGGCGAGCTCTGGTGGCTCCCTGTCACTCCCTTCCCCAGGAAGTTGGGGGTGGCTTATCCCATCATACATCTGAGGATGGAGCAGCGTAATACATAACTGGTGTATTATGTTAGCACTGGGCGATTTTTGTAACTTTCTAACTGGTTGTACTTGGGTTATTCTGGCTGCTTCTTGTTCCCTTACTATAAATAGTACATGGTCTTTGTGGTAGCTGCTAATTTCCATATAGATAGGAACAAAGTTGTCATACTTGTCCCCTCTACTTCCTGCCTTCCACCATGTTCCCTTTCTCACCAAAGCAATTTGTCTAACTTACATAATTTTTTAATGTTCTTGTGATGTTTTCCAGGTAAACCATTGTGGAAGCATATGATCTTATATTTTATGATTTTTATGCATAAATTACCTTGCAGAGGGACAAGCAGAGGCTTCATTCCACAGGTCAGCATTGGGTCTCGGGCTGGACTCTGCCACGGGAGGCAGGCAGGAGCCCAGCACTAAGGGCGTGGTCAGCCCCTGCTCCTTGTTCTCCATCTCTCACCCTTGACTGCTCACAATCATCTCACATCATCCTCCCTCTGCTGCCAATACACCCCTGGTGCAGCCTGAAAACAAAGGTCGATGGTCAATGATGATTCATCCAAAACAGGCACCACTGTCTCTTCAAATTCAAATTCAAATGTTTATTCAGGTAAAAGTTTGTAACATACATAGAAGATGAGTTAAAAACATAATGTTGCATTTATAGATAGAGCTAGTACATACAATACCTAAAGCCACTAATATGCATAGCGTTTCAGGCAAGGTGTGGGAAAAAAACACTTAGACTAAAACTTAATACTAATTGAAATTAAAGAATAAATTGTGTTGAAAGGGGGGGAAGGGCATGGCAGAATTCAGCCGTTAAACAAGTTGTTCAACAAATAGTATTGTTTGAAAATAGCAAGACATGGGTTGACATTTAGGGGGTAAGGTAGATTACATAAGAGTTAATTAGGTAGTATTTAGTTTTTCTCTTAAACTGGTTGAAAGAGGTACAGCCTTTGACATGATTGGGAAGGTCATTCCACATTCTGGGTCATTTGATTAGTAGAGGACTTCTAGTTTGGTTAAGGTGCACTCTTGGAATATCAAACAGTATTTCTTTCTGGTGTGGTGCCCATGGGTTCTGCTACAACCTTCTAAGGAAGCATTTAAGGTCACGATTGACATTACAGTTCAGAGTTTAAAATATACAGAGTAAAATGAGAGCTACACTCATGGTGTCCCGTCTTCCCAGTACTCTGTCATATAATGCTTTGAAACTACTGACGGTCTTGGCCTCCACCACATTCTCACTTAACTTGTTCCAACCGTCTACCACTCTGTTTGCAAAAGAAAACTTTCTAATATTTTTTCAGCACCTGTGTTTAGTTAGCTTGAATCTGTGTCCTCTTGTTTATGAAGTTGCTGGTTTCAGGAATTTATTTTTGCCAATTTGATTGATTCCTGTTAGTGTTTTGTAAGTGGTGATCATATCACCTCTTACATTTTCTAGTTTTGGCATGTTTAACACCTCTGGTCTTCCTTCTTAACTCTGTTTTTCAGTTCTGAAAGCCATTTTGTAGGATGCCGCTGGATCTTTTCCAGTTTATTTATGTTCTTCTTGAGATATGGGCACCATACAACTGCTGCATATTCAAATTTTTGTTTCACAAACCATTAACAGTTTCTTTAGTATTTAACCATCTATCCATTAGAGATGGTGGTCCTCAGGTAAATACAGGTATACTTTAGTCCTTACCGTAGCCCAGGACTAAAGTATACTCTATACACCAAGAATTAGGTGAGCAAAGATTACACTTGACTGCATGAAAATCTCCTGGGGGCCAGGGAAAAAGAGGGTGTCTATAAATGTTAATATTTCTTAAAGCATTTAACTTAAGCCGACCCCGACCAGCCTATGTCTGTCCTGCACCTAAACCATTTTTCTCGCAATGTTGGGTGAGGCTAGCCCCAAGTGTCTGGCCTCCAGCCTTGGACACAAATGCACTCTCATATAGATATAGATAGTTGTATAGTTCTTTATACACAGCTTTTAGGTTTATACGTATATGATTGGGGGCTGAACCTTATGTATCTGATATACATACTTGTTGCCGTGTCATGTGAATTAATAGACTAACAAATTTGGAAATTATATAAAATGTGGCAGTGGGCCAGGCATGGCTGGCAGTGAGTACATGTTGAGTTTCTCCCGTATGATAACCGTGCTGGGAATTACCTTGTAAGTGGAAATAGTGAACACAATCCACATAGTTACAAAACTGTACTATTTACAGAATTAGATACTTTAGAGGTAAGAACTTTACAAATACCGTGCCACTGACGTTGGCATGGCAGTAGATTAATGTATTTTTAAATACAGTACATAAATGTACAGTATGTTCATAGTACATACATTTTTAAAAAAGGCAGAAAGAGCTCAGCGGAGCACTACCGTCCAATCATCTTGATATTACACATCTTAATAATAATTAATAATTCATTGTGTCAGGGGACAGGAAGCCAGAGTGTATTCATACACATTTTGGCTTTTATCGAGGCTCTCCCCCAAGGCCAAATTACCGACCCAGCCCAGCATGCAACCCCACAACAAGCTGACTGACTCCTGAGTACCTACTCCCTGCTTGGTGAACAGAAGCATTAGGCAAAAGGAAATGTGCCCAACTATTTCTGTCCCGCCCGGGATTCAAACCCGGAATTCTCAATTGTGCGTCGAGAACGAACCCGACTGTACCACCGGGACATCTGCAAGCCAATGGAGAGAATCATAAGGGAGGAAATCAATCATTCTCCATCTTTCAGTGAGCAATCTTGTAAAATTGACACAACATGGGTTTTTTAAAAATAGATCATGCCTTACAAATGTGCTCACATTTTTGGAAACAGTAACCAGCTACTCAGACAAAGGGCTTCTGCTGGATATAGTATACAGTACATGGATTTTGGTACAGCCTTTGATAAGATACCACATGACAAGGAAATTACAGACACATGGAAAAAATGATAAAATACTAGAATGGGGTAAAACAATGGTTAAAATAAACAAAACAGAGGGACAAGTTAAATGGGAATTAAACTAACTGGAGAAATGTGGTAAGTAGGGTACCACAGGGATCCATTTTGGGGCCAACCATTTGTCATATACATCAATGAGATACATGAGCATATTACAAACCACATCATCAAATTTGCAGATGACAAAGATTCATGGTAAAGTGGGAAATAATAATGATATCAAAGCCTTGCAAAGAGCTACATGAACTCCACAAATGGTCAGAAAATTGGCAAATGCTTTATAATATTGACAAATGCAAGACCTCTGCATGCGGGGCATAACAACCCATGCCACAACTTTCAAATTAATATCATTACATTACAGCAGATTGATGAAGAAAAAGACCTTGGAGTCAAAATCCACTACTTGCTGAAAGTTGCACAACACGTGGCAGTCAAAAAAGCTAACCAAACCCTTGGAATAATCAAGCATACCTTTGACTTTAAGGAAAAGAAGGTAGTGATTCAACTGAATAAATCTCTAGTGCACCCCTACTTGTATTACTGTATCCAAGCATGGAGACCTCGTCTTCAAAAAGATATAGCTGCTCTAGAGAAAGTGCAAAACCTGGCAACAAAAATCATTCCAGAACTATGTCAACTCTCATATCAGGACCAGTTGAGGGCCACAGGGCAAAGAACACCGCCGAAGATGTAAATGACAATACTGTTGAATTTCAAAATCTAACTGGAAAAGATTATCAAGGCAAATTGCAGAATCTTCGTCAAATAGCAGCCTTCCTGTCTTCGTCAAGGCCACTAGTGTCATTGGCCCTCAGATAAATATGTAAAAAAAAAAAAATGGTAAAAAAACACTGCAAACCAGACATGACAGTACAGATCTCATTTTAACTTTTAAAATATTGAACAATTTGGATGATGTTGATCTAGACAATTTCTTCACAAAGTGAGATTTAACTCAAAGAGCAATGGTTTCAAACTCATCAAGCAGCATTGTAGGATTGAGAACAGAAGATGCTTTTTCTCACACAGGTTTATAAACCCATAGAACCACCTACCCACCGAAGCCATAAATGCCAAAATTCTGCTGAACTTTAAAATCCAAGGTACTTTTTAGTTTTACCTTTCCAAAAGGCATAGGTTGGACAATTTTTAAATTCATTAGGGAGCGAGTTCAATAGACTGAGTCCTTTTATTTGCATTGAGTTCTTTAACAGATTTAGTTTGACTCTGGGGACATCAGAGATTTATTTCTTGTGTGAAAACAAAACTGTGTCAACAAAATTATTCACACACCCTTCATCACTATGTGATGGAGTGCGAAAAGATACGCGAATTCAGAGAATTCTATAACCAATGTTCCAACGATGTGTAAATATTCCATTCAAAATTATCTGCTACCAGAAATTTTAGACAAATATCCCCAGTATGCTAACTGTAGGTAGTAACTAAGTGATTGTAACCTATCCACCGCTGCCCACTGGATGGGGGCGGTGTGCAGGACAAACATATCAATTGTGACACTAGCTCTCCACATATGTCAGTTGCTTAATTTAGAAACAGTACTTGCGATCGATCTCGAACCCACTGATGATTTGAAGACATACTGAATTTTGTAACTAGCTCATCAAGACTGTAACTTGCTTAGGTAAATGAATTGTGGGGTTCAGTCCCTGAGCACATTATGTGCCTCTGTAACCCTTTCCACTACCGCCCACAAAATGGGTATGGGGTGCATAATAAATGAACTAAACTAACTTCTTGTGTGGTGCTCATGGGTTCTATTACACTTATCAAGGAAAAGTTTCAGATCAGGATTTGCATTTAGGAACAAGGTTTTGTACATGGAGGTAGCACAAGAGAATGTGTGGAGTGAGAGTGAGAACTCACCCTTAACATTGACAAAACTTTCTATATTTTGTTTGGCAATAAATCCTCTAATCAAATAAATCTGAGGATAAACAATACCCAAATTTGTAACAAAATAGATGGCAAATTCCTTGGCATTCTCATTGACCACAAGCTGAATTTCCAGGGACACATTCTAAATATATCAAAAAAAGTTTCAAAAACTGTTGGCATTCTTTCTAAGATCAGATATTATGTACCTCGCCCTGCCCTGGTGACGCTCTATTACTCCCTCATGTATCCATATCTCAACTATGGTATTTGTGCTTGGGGTTCTACTACCCAAAATCATTTACGTCCTCTAATTACTCAACACACACAGCTGCTATTAGGACAATATCCAACTCTGGCCCCAGACATCACTCGGTACCCCTACTCAAATCTCTGAATATGTTAGATATTAAGTCACTGCACATCCTCTCATGTGTATTATACATATATAAAATGCTGAACTGTAATGCCAATCCTGACCTCAAAAGCTTCATTGAAGGTTGTAACAGAACCCATGAGCACCACACCACAAACAAATACCGTTTTGATATTCCAAGAGTACGACTTAATCAAACTAGAAATGCTCTACAAATCAGGGGACCCAGAATGTGGAATGACCTTCCCAATCATGTTAAAGACTGTACCTCTCTCAACCAGTTTAAGATAAAAACTAAGCACTACCTAATAAATTCCCTGTAACCTACCTACTCCTCTATTGTCAACCCATGTCTTATTTTTTTAAACAACGCTGTTTGTTGACCTAATTGTATTTGTGCTGTTTTTTTTTTTTGCCATGTTCCCCCCTTTTTTATTTTTATTTGTTCTCAACACATTTTATACTTTAATCTCAATTAGTATTAAATTTAATCTTTAATGTTTTTCCTGCCCGAAACGCTTTGCGTAATAGTGGCTTTAGGCATTGTATGTACTAGCTCTATCTATAAATCTATCAATTTTTGTATAACCACTTGTATGTATGTACTTTACCTGAATAAACATTTGAATTTTGATTTTTTTTTTTAGTGTATATTTAGCATGTTAAAGGACTCAAATAGAGGGGCTGTGTGTTGTCTGAAGACAGTTTGTTAGATGTAGTTCTGATAGCAGATTTTTGCCAAGTGATGATGGGCATAAGGTAATTTGCAGTGGTTTAACCCCATGCACAGATACCATATGTAAGATAGGGATATACAAGAGCATAGTATAATGAGAGGAGAGAAGAATGGGGAACATAATATCTGATTTTAGAGAGTATACCAACTGTTTTTTAACCTTTCTTGGTTATGTATTGTATGTGGGTGCCAAATAGGCCAAATTATTGGGTGTATAGGCCAAATTATTTTTACCTTTCCTCTTATTTGTACCTTTCCTTGTATTTCATTTTTTTTGTACCTTTCCTCTTATTCTTACATTCATCCTATTCCTACATTATTCTTATATTCATCATATTCTTACATTCATCATATTCTAACATTCAGCATTCTTTCATTCATTATATTCTTACATTCATCATATTCTAATATTCATCATATTCTTACATTCATCCAATTCATACCTTATTCTTACATTCATCATATTTAAATATTTATTTATTTATATAATATATACAAGGTACATTGGGTTTATGAGAGTACTGTGCATAGCATTGATGTTTTTACATTCTTGTAAAGCCACTAACACGCATAGTGTTTCAGGCAGGTCCTTAATCTAACAGAAAATATTAAGGCAATAATTAATAGCAAAAAATTAACAGAGGAATATAACAAAGTTAACAGAGGGAGCCGGTCGGCCGAGCGGACAGCACACTGGAGTTGTGATCCTGTGGTCATAGGTTCGATCCCGGGAGCCGGCGAGAAACAAATGTGGTGATCTCACAGATGTTAACAACTACAGACCTATATCAATCTGCCTATCTTGTCAAAAATATTTGAAAA
>WNGS01111181.1:54148682-54163229 GCA_020271785.1 Procambarus virginalis
CCTCTCTGAAGGGGCCAGGTTCTGGCACTGGTCCTTGGTAGGTCTGAACTCCTTAGCTAATGTCCTGGTCTAATATAACATACATTAGCCCGATAAGCTCCAGGGAGCCGTAGGGGCTCCCACAGAAAAAGTCCACTTATGGATGTCAACAAACAAACACTTAACATAGAAAAGACCTACTACATCTTATTTGGAAGGAAATCTACAAATGCAATTCAGCTTCAGATAGACAATGTTAACATTAGCAATAAAAATGATGGAAAGTTTCTTGGCCTATTCCTAGACAAGAGACTCAACTTCAGCACCCACATACAACACGTAACTAAGAAAATGTCTAAAACAGTTGGGATACTCTCCAAAATCAGATATTATGTACCTAACTCTGCTCTCATCTCTCTATATTATGCACTAATCTATCCCTATCTTAATTATGGTATCTGTGCATGGGGTTCAACCACTGCAAACCATCTCAAGTCCATCATCACCCAGCAAAAATCTGCTATCAGAATAACAAATTCTGCTTTCAGACAACACTCAGCCCCCTTGTTTAACTCCCTAAACATGCTAAACATAATCTCACTCAACAAATTCTCTTGTGTCAACTACATTTACAAAACCCTATTCTTAAATGCTAATCCTGCTCTGAAACTCTCCCTGGACAGATGTAATAGGACCCATTATCACCACACCAGAAATAAATATCTCTTTGATATCCCCAGAGTCAAACTTAATCTGTGTAAACACTATGCAAATAAAGGGATCCAGTCTATGGAACTGACTCCCTAATGAATTGAAAAGCTGTCCAACTTTTGCGTCATTCAAAAACAAAACTAAAAAGTACCTAATTTCATCTTCATAGTTTTCTTGGGGGAACCCCTTCGGCTCCCTGGAGCTTACTAGGCTGATATGCTAATGTCAGACTTTGGTATCGGTCATGTGTATGGAGTTCTGTGGGCCTACCAGGAACCATGAGCTAGAACCTGGCCCCCCTCAGAAGAGACAAGGGGAGCCCTGGCCTATAGAAGCCCCCTTATGGTTGGAAGCATTCTGTGTCTGCCATCGACCGGGTCAAGCATCCAGAAAGGTAAGCATCTCAAAACAAACCCCTAATCTGATGAAATTATTGTTACCACAAGCCGAACAAACAAGTAGATAGAACTCCCCTAAAAGAAACAAGGAAACAATCATGACATCACATGTCGCTGCACCGCTGTCTGCACAGCTCCCCCCTCCCCGAGAAGGGGAAGGAGTAGCCCCAGACCCTTCATGCGGGCTATTCACCCCAGTTCTCAGGCCGATTTATTTATTTATTTATTTATTTATTTATATACAAGAAGGTACATTGGGTTTGTGAGAATACATAGCATAGTATTCACAATCCTGTAAAGCCACTAGCACGCGCAGCGTTTCGAGCAGGTCCTTAATCTAACATTATTTTAAGTAGGTAAATTCTAGCAGAATTAATAAAATGATAACAGATACATTGCAGGAAAAAAATGAGATGAGAGAGATTAGCAAGTATATTAAGGCACATTGGTATATTAAAGCTCTGATTACATTGACAGCTTGATTGGTAATTTAAACAAGATTAATAGACACCATACAGCAGATTGATAGCACATATAAGAAGACAGCAATGATCACAATGGTAAAGATGTTCGGATTGGGTACATAAAGATTGGGAGATTGGGTAGCAATAGATATAGTGCAATTTTAAAGCAATAAGGTAAAAAAAGACCATACATGAAGATCAAAGGAGAAGATTGAACCAGCCACGTACTGGACTGGACCGATCTGCTGAAAGAGGCAGAGCCACGGGAAGACCCTTGGGTTTGGACACCGAGCAAGGAGCACCTGAAACCAGGGCTGGGCTGTCCACCAAGGGGCCAACAGAACTACTCTCCCCTGGTAAGTCTCCTAGCGAGCCAGGACCTGGAGTAACAACCAAACCAGTGGGATGAGGTACAGGTAACCCCATTTCAACCAGTCCAGCCGAAAGGCATCAACCTCGACAGCCTTGCAGTCGGGGAAGGATGCCACATGTACCAGAAGATGCCTCGTCCATGCCAACGTGAAGAGGTCCACCTCTAGGCGTTCGTGCATCCGACAGAGCCAACTGAATGAGTCGGCGTTGACCGTCCATTCCATGGAAAGGGAAATGAACTGGGACAGGCCATCCGCCAGGACTTTGGACACCCCCCTTTGGGAGCCGGTCGGCCGAGCGGACAGCACGCTGGATTTGTGATCCTGTGGTCCTGGGTTCGATCCCAGGTGCCGGCGAGAAACAATGGGCAGTGTCTTTCACCCTATGCCCCTGTTACCTAGCAGTAAAATAGGTACCTAGGTGTTAGTCAGCTGTCACGGGCTGCTTCCTCGGGGTGGAGGCCTGGTCGAGGACCGGGCCGCAGGGACACTAAAAAAGCCCCGAAATCATCTCAAGATAACCTAACCCCTTGAACATGAATCGCCAGGAAAGCGAAACCCCGAGAACTCGGCAGATGAGTCACCCGAAGCGACCAGCTCCAAAGAGCCAAGGACTGTATCAACCCCTTCGGTTCAGGCATTGACTCACTGGGGAGTAGTTCGAATGGAACCGAATAGTAGATCCGCAAGCTGTCTGACCCCTCCGAAACGAATACCACACCGCCGCTAATTCCCACACCGTGCTGTGAGCCTGAAGAAAAGATGGACCCCACTATCCCCAGCAGGACTGGTGAGCATTGGTCACAAAACCCCAACCTAGAGACGACGTGTATGTGAACACATTGAGTAATGGCTCGGGTAAGTACCAGGGCACTGAACCCCAAAAAACCCCAAGAGGAAGCCAGCAATGCAGCAGCCAATGCAAGGCCTCCGGGGTCTGAACCCAGGGATCGCGAGAGTGGCATAAGGGACGTCCCCAAGAAGCCAGAACAGCCGCCGTAGCCAGATCAAAGCCAGATCCAACCCGACGGGCAGACCAGCATGGCGAAGGTCCGACTCCCACACAGATACTCTACCAACCAACGAGTGACTCGGGTGCCCTCCAAAAACAGCTGAAGGCGGGACCGCAGCTGCAGCAACGATAACGGAGGGAAAGACAAGGAAGCGGTCCGAAAGTCCCACACAAGACCCAGCCAACTCCGAACCTGAGAGGGAACCAAATTGGACTTCCACCAGTTCACTAAGAACCCGAACCAGGTGAGCTGGGAAAGAACCAAATTCCTGGCGAGCAAACACGCGGACCGGCTGGAAGGCCAAACCAACCAGTTGTCAAGGTAAGCCAGAACCCAAACCCATAATAGATGCAAACGGGTCACCACAACCCGGGTAAGGTGTGTGAAAACGCGAGGTGCCAGATTCAAGTTGAATGGAAGGCAATGAAAGTGGTAAGCTCGCTGCCCCACGACAAAACCATGCCATTCATCCCTGCACCTCAGATGAATTGGGACATGCTAATACCTGTCCCAGAGGACCAGGGACACCATCCAAGCAACCGGCTCCAAAAGAAGCCGGACCTGGGATGGAGTAGTCATCCAAAACGAGGGGCTAAAGACCCCAAGGGTTCAGATGGGACAAGTCCAGAATGAATCGCAGATCTGCACAGTCTAGTTTCAGAATGATGATTCGACAGAGTGCAGAAGAATAGGCCTGTCCCGTCAGCCCTGAACCCCCTGAAGGAGGAGCCACTCAACACCACCAGAGGCCAGAGGAAACGACCCAAAAAGCCCACAAATTATGGGAACAGGCATGCACACAGTGTGAGCCTCCCCCCCCTCCCTCTTGCCCCATAAATGAGGTAAACTACAAAAAAGCCGATGAGCCTTACGAGAGCCTGAGTGCGCTGAATAGACGTCGGCAGCTCAGCAGGAGGGTATGAAGTCTGTACAAAGGGGTCCATGTCAGGCCCCCAAATGTCCAGTAAAGCCAAAGGAATGAATCGGTGTCAACAGTCCATTCCATGAAAATGATATGAATCTGAAAAAGATCGTCAATTGACAATGGACACTACCAGAACTTGAATTGCATGGAAAACCAAACCCTGAGAAACCAGAAGATGACTTACATGTTGAGTCTAGCCCCAGGAAAGGGCCCCCCATATAGAAACCCTGAGGGAGACAATGAACCAGGGTAGACAGCCCAAAAGCCACCGCACCATCCCCCTGAGAGGGATCTAGGGGTGGTTCTAGATAGAAAACTGTCACCTGAGAACGACATTAAAAACATTGTTGAGGAGCCTATTCACACTTTCTAACTTCAGAATTGCTTTTACATACATGGATGGCAAAATACTAAAAAAATTGTTTACGACTTTGTTAGACCAAAGCTGGAATATGCAGCGGTTGTGTGGTGCCCATATCTTAAGAAGCACAATCAACAAATTGGAAAGGTGCAAAGACATACCACCAAGTGGCTCCCAGAACTGAAGGACAAGAGCTACGAGGAGAGTTAGAGGCATTATATATGCAAAACTAGAAGATAGAAGAAACAGAGGAGATATGATCACTACGTACAAAATAGTAACAGGAATCGATAAAATTGATAGGAAAGAATTCCTGAGACCCGGAACTTCAAGAACAAGAGGTCATGGATTTAAACTAAGCTGCCGGAGAATATAAGAAAATTCTCTTTTTGTAAACAGGGTGGTAGACGGTTGGAACTAGTTAAGTGAGAAGGTGGTGGAGGCCAAACCGTCAGTAGCTTCAAAGCGTTATATGACAAAGAGTGTGGGTAGATGGGACACCACGAGTGTAGCTGTCATCCTGTAACTACACTGGGGTTAATACAATTACGGTAACTACTGACCGAGCCCTGGGGGACCCAAACACTCCACAGGGAGCACATGAAATATGGTCGCAATCATCTGCACAGTATTGTAAGATGGACGAAGGCCAGGGGACCATGGCCTGGGTGAACACTGGTCACAAAGCCCCAACCGAAGTCGGAGGCATCTGGGAAGACTGAGCAAGGGCAGAGGAAGGCACTGGGAAACTGAACCCCAAAAACTCGAAGAGAAAAGCTGGCAACATAGCAGTTGGTGATGGGCTTCCTGGAGGCTGCGCACAGCAATCATGGCTGCAGTAAAAGAGCTGACTCTTGAGAAGCCATAATAGCCTCTGAAGCCAAACCCAGTCAAAGGAAACACAAGGAGGGCAAAGTTGAGGCTCCTATGCAGCTGCACGATCAACCGTTGAGTACCTAGCACCCGCTCAACATCAACAGAAGGCAGGGCCACAGCCAAAGAAGGCTGCCAGAGGCAGAGCCAACTAAGCTGACTATGAGTCCAAATGAGGTCCAACCAATTCTGAACCTGGCGAGAATCAATGGGACTTCCACAGAGATCTGAGAAGAACTCAAACCCTGGCCAGCAGACACTCAGACCAGCTGGAGTCCACACCAGCCAGTTGTCAAGGTAAGGCAGGATCCCAGCACCAAAAAAATAATGCAAGGAGCCAGAGGCTGAATCAGAGAACTGAAAATGGGAACCTATTGTCTCAAAACAAGATTAATTCCTGGACCCCGGATATAATGGAGTGCACCAGAACACATCCAGGTAGTCCAGGAAAGAAACAAGTGCCTGACCTGAAGATGAGATGGACCAAAAACAACAGGGTCATCTTAGAGAAGGGTCATGAAAGGCACCAGTTCAACCGGAAAGAGCAAGGAATGACCTTAGACCTAAGAGAACCCAAGGTGGAACTGGATAAAGGGGTATCATCCGCAGGGAAGTGGCTAGAATGCACCATCCCTAACACCCATTTCAAGATCACCCGATGAAGAGAAAGGAAGCCAGGTAGATCAAATCCCCTAAAACTGAGAGGGATCACCCAATCCTCCGACGATTGGTCAAGTGACTCAAAAAGCCCACAAACTATGGACCCAGGAACCGGAAAGCTGCTTACTTATTAGAAAGCCCTAATAAGTAATACAAGCTTCTAATATATTACAAATAAGTAATAAGATTCCAGTAGTCTTAATAAAGAAAGATTCAGAAGCAATTAACTGCTGCCCAGATGGAATTTTGGACTTTCCCTGACTACTACTTAACCGAGAGGAATTAGTGATTTGCATAACATGGGTGTGGATCACTAATTCTTCTGAGCTTAAATAGTAGTCGGGAAAGTAAAAAAATTCCGACTGAGCAGCAGTCAGTTGCTTCTGGAATCTTTCTTATTAAAACTCCTTATAGCAAGGTTGATAGTGGGTCTGTCTCACACACGTGGGGTTGGCGGTTTGAGCCTCCTAGTGCCCAGGTAAATGAAATATAGACAATATATATACTAGCACAGTATATATTTGTAAGTCGGTCTGAACCAACAGAAGTGAGGAAATAGAAGCAACACCAGCAGAATGATTACCAATAAATAAAGTACCTGATCCAAAAGAATATCCACCAGAGATCAAACCCCCAAATGGCATCCAGAAAAAACTACAGCCAGCAGTATCAGGCCCGAATCAGAAGAGAAGCATAAAAATCCTTACAAGAACTGAATTCCACAAAATTCCTATAAGGGTGAGGAGAGCATCCAGCTGAAAAACTAACCCTTGACTCGAATAATCACTTTTACAACCCAAGAAGGCTTAACCAGTGCTTAAGTCAAGAAGTTACTGCGGAGAGCCCACTTAGAAATAGAATACAATATTGCTCATTCCTACAAATCTACCTCCATAACTGATAACATGAACACAATTATTCCAGTGTCAATTCTAACATTAATTAATTTCTACCTTTGCATGTGTATCAAGTGAGCCTGATACATTTGTGTTGCTGCATTGTCAGTTCAAGAGGGAAATTTTCAAATATTTTAACCAGAGTATAAGGACAAGTGCCTACCTGGCAGGAAGGTTGTGAGATGATGGTATGAGGGTTGACTGATGTATGGGTGAAGGTAGGAAGCCTGGCAGAGAGGCTGAGGGAGGGCATCTTGGGGGACTTCAGTCCGAGGGAGCTCAAGATACTGGAGACGAGGTTATTGGGCTTATACCTTTTTGCATCCTCTTCTTTCTCCAGCAAGCTCTTCATCGCCATAAAGCCCTATAATGAGCACACCCTAATTAACATGTTGATCAGGATCTGTATGTACCCTACCAGATATAAATTATACATGAGAAACATAAATAAATACCTGAACAGACAACACATGCAAGATATAACAAATACCCAGTAGGTACAACACATGCAAGGTACCGCAAGTACACCAATAGATTTTGAGCTCCGTCATTTTTCTCATATACATCAATGGCATAAATGAGAATATTACAAGCCATCATCAAATTTACAGCTAGCACTAAGATTTACAGTAAAGTAGGAAGTGAAAATCATACTACTAATAATTTTAATTTAAGCCAAAGTACATACCGTACATACAAAATAGGGTACAAGAAGAATGTGGTTTCTCGGTAAGGTGAGTACAGCGCCTAAAGCCACTAATATGTACACTGTTTCACATATGATATGGAAAAAAATTAAAAACTAAAAATTTAAAACTAAGAGAGATCAAAATCAAAAATGAACTATAGAGAAATAAATAAAATTACAATACAGTAATTACATGGTGATTACATGTACAGTGGAAAATGCAACAGTGTAGTATTTTTCACTAAATAAACAAAAAATATTCATTTTTTTTTACATGTACCTTTTACAGGTACAGTAATTAATGTCAATAATAGCATAACATAGGATGATATTTAGGAGGTAAGGTAGTTACATAGAATTGATTACTTCATTTCAAAAGGACAGCTGTTCTGGAGAAATTACAACACTGGACAACAAAAGTCATTCAAGAGCTAAGTCATCTCTAGTACCAGGCCTCAGGGCTAACACCACTGCAAACCACGCATGATTGGCTCATCTCATTGAAACTTAAAATACTGAACAAGTTGGAGGATTTTGATGCAGACAATTTCTTAAAAAGGTCAGATGTAACACAAACACGGAGCACAGTTTCAAAGCTCAACAAGCCACAATGTTGGACTGAGAACAGGGGATGCTTTTTCACCCACAGGGTTATAAACCCATGGACCCACTTACCTGCCAAAACTGTGTTAAGTTTTAAAATCTACCTGGAAAAGATCATCATGGCAAATGGGGGCACCTCTGACAAGCTGCCGGCTTCCTGTTCTTGTCGAGGCCACTAGGGTTAGTACCCCTCAGGTAACTCTGGTATTTGCTATCTTAATTCTTGTCACCATCTAAAGGTAATACTGCTTCACAGCTCTGCACCATTTATAAATGTTGTGTATAACCCGTAACATTCTACAACCTTTAGCGATAGTTGTTTAGACAACTGATTGATTGATTATCTGATTGACTGTAACTCTTTGTGTTCTGTTCGACAGGAAATTGAGTATCCAGCATCCACTTTTCCAGTTATTCCCATTGACCTCATTTTGTGAGCTATCACCCCATGGTCACATTTGTCGAACGCCTTTGCAAACTCTGTGTATACAACATCAGCATTTTGCTTTTCTTCTAGGGCTTCTGTGATTTTGTCATAGTGGTTGAGTAACTGTGACAGACAGGATCTTCCCGCTCTAAATCCATGTTGTCCTGGATTGTGCAATTCATTGTTTTCCATAAAACTAGAAATTTGATTCCTAATCACTCTTTCAACCACTTTTATTATGTGTGATGTTAGTGCAACTGGCCTATAATTTTTTGCCAAGGCTTTACTCCCCCTTGTGCAACGGAGCTATATCTGCAGATTTAAGTGCTGCTGGTATCTCCCCTGTCTCCAGGCTCTTTCTCCATATTACGCTGAGTGCTCTCGCTACTGGTACCTTACATTTCTTTATGAATATTGAATTCCATGAGTCAGGCCCAGGAGCCAAGTGCATAGGCATATTGTAAATTTCTCTTTCAAAGTCTTCAGAGTTTGTGGTAATATTCGTTATATTACCTGCAGCTTGAATGTCATTCATAGAGAAGCTGTCTGGGTCATCAACTTTCATGTTGTTTATTGGTGTGCTAAACATAGCCTCATACTGGCTTCTTAGAATTTCACTAATCTCTTTGTTGTCCTCTGTGTACGTACCTTCATTTGTTACAAGAGTGTCATGGTAGTAATACCATTTAAAACCTACGAGGTCTCAAATGTACTTGTCAGGAACAGTTCTCCCCAGCCAGGACCGTCGCCAGGTGTACTTACCTAGTTGTGCTTGTGGGGGTTGAACTCTGGCTCTTTGGTCCTGCCTCTCAACTGTCAATCAACTGGTGTACAGGTTCCTGAGCCTACTGGGCTCTATCATATCTACACTTGAAGCTTTGTATGGAGTCAGCCTCCACCACACCACTTTCTAATGCATTCCATTTGTCAACCACTCTGACACTGAAAAATTTCTTTCTAATGTCTCTATGGCTCATTTGGGCACTCAATTTTCACCTGTGTCCCCCCAAATACGTGTGCTCTTGGTGTTAAATAGTCTGTCTTTATCTACCCCTATCAATTCCTCTGAGAATCATGTATGTGGTGATTATGTTCCCCTTAACTCTTCTGTCTCCCAGTGATGTGAGTTTTAATTCTCATAATCTCTCCTCGTAGCTCATGCCCTTCAATTTGGATACTAGTCTGGTGGCACACCTTTGAACCTTATCCAGCTTAGTCTTATGTTTGACTAGATATGGACTCCATGCTGGAGCCGCATACTCCAGGATTGGTCTGACATATGTAGTATACAAAGTTCTGAATGATTCTTTACACAAGTTTCTAAAGGCCGTTCTTATGTTGGCCAACCGGGCATATGCCGCCTGATGTGCCACTCTTGATATAGGCTTTAGGGAAGAGGTTTGGCTTGATATCAACCCCCAGGTTTCTCTCTCTCTGACTCTTGAAGTATTTCATCTCCCAAATGATACCTTGTATCTGGTCTCCTGCTCCCTACACTTATCTTCATTACATTACATTTACTCAGGTTAAACTAACAACTACTTGTTCAACCATTCCTGCAGCTTGTCCAGGACTTCTTGAAGCCTTAAGCTGTCCTCCACTGTCTTAATCCTCCTCATAATTTTGGCATCGTGAGCAAACATTGAGAGGAATGAGTCTATACCCCCTGGGAGATCATTTACGTATATCAGAAACAGGGTAGATCCGAGTACAGAGCCCAGTGGAACCCCACTGGTGACTTCATGCCAATCTGAGGTCTCACCTCTCGCTGCAACTCTCTGCTTCCTATTGCTTAGGTACTCCCTTATCCTCTGGAGCACCTTACCAGTTACTCCTGTCTGTTTCTCCAGCTTATTCATCAGCCTCTTATGGGGTACTGTGTCAAAGACTTTCCAACATTCCAAGAAAATGAGGTCTGCCCATCCTTCTCTTTCTTGCTTAATCTTTGTCACCTGATCGTAGAATTCTATTAGGCCAGTAAGGCAAGATTTACCTTCCCTGAACCCATGTTGATTGGTTGTCACAAAGTCCCTTCTCACCAGATGTGTTACTAGGTTTTTTCTCACGATCTTCTCCATCACCGTTCCTGCAGTGTGTGACACACACATTATTCAGGCTGGGCCCTGATTCTTGACATGACTCAAATCTTCAGGGAAATTGAAGTAATAGTGTACTAAGAAAAACACCTTGCCTGTATTCTTTAAAATTACATATACAGTACAATATATTTTTACAGTTGTATGTACAACGTATGCACAGGTCAATCCACTGCCATTACCAGTCAGTCTTTTATAAGGCAACAACATTGACTCTAAATCATTATATTTCTGCACCATCCAGCGCTGTCGCCCATGTAGTGAATTTCAATGCGTCTTCCTATCCAAAACCTTGATTCCCTGTCTTCCTTGGGTGATTCTTCCAAACACCGAGCTAATACACTGCTTGCGGTGGTGGAAGACTTTTTCCTGTCATTTATGTTTCTGGACCGCAAGCCGAGCACTTTATGTTTATGTCATTGGACTGAGTGGAGCACTCAGTCCAGGATCATTATTTGACGTCATTATCTCGGCTACTGGCATATCTATGTCTTGTTAGCTATTGCAAGTGCAAGGTGCAATTACAACAATTGATTGGGTCTCCATGAGAACCCAATCATTACACTGCCAGACTGCTACAGAGAAGGCGTCCTGTGTGGATGCAAGGAAGGCTGTGAATGAATTAGCTGGTACACAGAGGTTCGTTTCATACTCTACCTCACCACTCTGGTGGATGTTGTAAAAGTTGGGTCTTCAGGGAAGATGCTGGGTTCCCTCTGCGTGCTGTGTTGCAGAAGGGAATGTGCACCAAACATATGCATGATACAGCAATCACTCCAATAAATACACCACATGTAATATATATAGCAAGTTCCTAATACATATGCAATATACAACAATCATATGAAAGATCCAACACTACCAACAGATACAATTTACGCAAACCATCAAGATCACTCACCCATGATGACACACTGACCAATAAGATCACTCACCCATGATGACACACTGATCAATAAGATCACTCACCCATGATGACACACTGACCAATAAGGTCACTCACCTATGATGACACACTGACCAATAAGATCCCTCGCCCAACATGACACACTGACCAATAAGGTCACCCACCCATGTTGACACACAGATCAATAAGGTTACTCACCCATGATGACACACTGACCAATAAGATCCCTTACCTCTCCTTGTGGTCGTGGTGGGGGCACAGGGACAAGACTGGCCAGGGGAAGGTGGTCGTCCGGCATCAAACCACAAAAGCAGGAGCCCTCCGTAAATGAATTGGGTCTTTTCACGTACCTGGCGAGTATTTGGGAATCTCTTTCATTCATTCATTCTAAATATTATTATTATTATTATTATTATTATTATATATATATATATATATATATATATATATATATATATCTATATCTATATCTATATCTATATCTATATATATATCTATATCTATATCTATATATATATATATATATATATATATATATATATATATATATATATATATATACACACACACAATAAATGTGTGTTGTTTTATTAAATTCATTAAATTTTAAATAATTTTTTTAAATAAACAAATTCATAAATTGTTTCATTAAATTCCATTTGCCAAGTGGTGCTCCATATACTTATTTTATCCAGGTCTTCTTGAAGGGCATGACAATCATCTAAATTTCTTATCCTTCCTATTATCTTAGCATCATCAGCAAACATGTTCATATAATTCTGTATACCAACTGGTAGATCATTTATGTAGACAATAAACATCACTGGTGCAAGAACTGAACCCTGTGGTACTCCACTTGTGACATTTCTCCAGTCCGATACATTGCCTCTGATCACAGCCCTCATTTTTCTATCAGTCAGAAAGTTTTTCATCCATGTTAGAAGCGTACCTGTCACTCCTCCAATATTTTCCAGTTTCCAGAACAACCTCTTATGTGGAACTCTGTCGAAAGCCTTTTTTAGGTCCAGATAGATGCAGTCAGCCCAACCATCTCTTTCCTGTAATATCTCTGTTGCTCGATCATAAAAACTGAGTAAATTCGATACGCAGGATCTACCAGATCGAAAACCATACTGTCTGTCTGATATTATATCATTACTCTCCAGGTGTGCTACCCATTTAGCTTAATTATTTTTTCCAATATTTTGACTATTACACTTGTCAATGATACCGGTCTATAATTAAGGGGGTCTTCCTGCTTCCACTCTTGTAAATTGGAACAATGTTAGCCTTTTTCCACACATCAGCTACAACTCCTGTAAACAGGGATGCCTGAAAGATCAGTTGAAGAGGGATGCTGAGCTCAGGTGCACATTCTCTCAGAACCCATGGTGAAACTCCATCTGGACCAACTGCTTTGTTCTTATTTAGCTCTTTGAGCATTTTTTCCACTTCGTTTCTAGACACCTCCATGTGCTCTATGTTGTTCTCTGGAATTCTTATTGTATCTGGTTCCCTGAAGATTTCATTTTGTACAAACACACTTTGGAACTTTTCGTTTAATGTTTCACACATTTCCTTTTCATTTCCGTGAATCTATTTCCCATTTTCAACCTCTGAATATTATCCTTTACCTGCAATTTGTTGTTTATGAATTTATAGAATAGACCTGGTTCTGTTTTACATTTGTCTGCAATCCCTTTTTCAAAATTTCTTTCTGCCTCTCTCCTCACTGCCGTGTAGTTGTTTCTCGCATCTTTGTATCGCTGGTATGATTGGGGGTTTGGCCTCTTCCTGTATTGATTCCATTTTTGTGTCTTTTGGTCTCTGGCCCTCTCGCACTTTCTGTGTGTGTAATTACCTAAGTGTAATTACCTAAGTGTAGTTACAGGATGAGAGCTACGCTCATGGTGTCCCGTCTTCCCAGCACTCTGTCATATAACGCTTTGAAACTACTGACGGTTTTGGCCTCCACCACCTTCTCACTTAACTTGTTCCAACCGTCTACCACTCTATTTGCAAAGGTGAATTTTCTTACGTTTCTTCGGCATCTGTGTTTAGCTAGTTTAAATCTATGACCTCTTGTTCTTGAAGTTCCAGGTCTCAGGAAATCTTCCCTGTCGATTTTATCAATTCCTGTTACTATTTTGTACGTAGTGATCATATTGCCTCTTTTTCTTCTATCTTCTAGTTTTTGCATATTTAATGCTTCTAACCTCTCCTCATAGCTCTTGTCCTTCATTTCTGGGAGCCACTTAGTGGCATGTCGTTGCACCTTTTCCAGTTTGTTGATGTGCTTCTTAAGATAAGGGCACCATACAACCGCTGCATATTCCAGCTTTGGTCTAATAAAAGTCGTGAACAATTTCTTTAGTATTTCTCCATCCATGTATTTAAAAGCAATTCTTAGGTTAGAAAGTGCAGCATAGGCTCCTCGCACAATGTTCTTGATGTGGTCCTCAGGTGACAGTTTTCTATCTAAAACCACCCCTAGATCCCTTTCTTTATCAGAATTCTTTAAAGATTTCTCACATAATTTATAGGTTGTATGGGGTCTATGTTCACCAATTCCACATTCCATAACATGGCATTTATTCACATTAAATTCCATTTGCCAAGTGTTGCTCCAAATACTTATTTTGTCCAGGTCTTCTGAAGGGCATGACAATCATCTAGGTTTCTTATCTTCCCTATTATCTTAGCATCATCAGCAAACATGTTCATGTAATTCTGTAATCCCTCTGGTAGATCGTTTATGTAGACAATGAACATTACCGGTGCAAGAACTGAACCCTGTGGTACTCACTCGTACATTTCTCCATCCGATACCTTGCCTCTGATTACGGCCCTCATTTTTCTGTCAGTTAGGAAATTTTTCATCCATGTTAGTAGCTTACCCGTCACCCATCCAATATGTTCCAGTTTCCAGAACAACCTCTTATGGGGAACTCTGTCGAAAGCCTTTTTTAGGTCCAGATAGATGCAGTCAACCCAACATCTCTTTCCTGTAAAATCTCTGTTGCTCGATCATAAAAACTGAGTAAGTTCGTTACACAGGATCTTCCAGATCGAAAACCATACTGTCGGTCTGATATTATATCATTTCTCTCCAGGTGTTCTACCCATTTAGTTTTAATTATTTTTTCCAATATTTTGACTATTACACTTGTCAATG
>WNGS01111181.1:54163329-54178684 GCA_020271785.1 Procambarus virginalis
AAATGGCGGTCCATTGTCCGTCTTGACAACTTCAGGAATGCCAAAGTTTGAAAAGATCTTGTCGAGTTTCGGGATGACAGCCTTTGCAGATGTGGAAGTGATGATTTCTACTCTGGATAACGTGAGTGATCATCAATGACTACCATCAAGTACTCTCCAGTTGGTAGCGGTCCACAGAAGTCCATCGATACTTCCATCCATGGTGCAGCAGGTAGTGGTGAAGGTTGTAGAGGTGTTGGTCTTGAAGTATCCACTGCAGCTTGGCAAGGGACACAGGCATCATGCATGTCCTTAGCTTGACGATCAATGCCAGGAACCACACCTTTTCTCGTAGCAGCTGTTTGGTCCTTACAAGACCTTGGTGTCCTTGATGTGCAAGCTTCAGAGCACGTTGCTGGAGAACAGCTGGAATGACGATACGAGTACCTCGCAGCACGGTGTCGCGTTGTTGCGTAACACTTAATTCTGTCTGGATGCGTTCAAGTGCTTTGAATGCATCTTGGTCAACTCCTGAGGGTGGGATGCGTGGAAACTTTTTCTTAGTCAATGCATCCACTGTTGCTTGCAGAGTTGGGTCCTCTAGGGTTGCAGTACGGATTTCATCAAGAGTGAGAGCCTTAGGGACTGCATCACAGGTTACAGAGTGTACATATTCCTCGGCAACTTGCTGATGCTTGGTGATGGTGAAACTGTTGGCAGGATGTCGACTGATGTAATCAGCGGGATTGCCTGCACCTGGCTTGTATTTCACCGTAAAGTTGTATGGTTGCAGACGAAGAGCCCATCTCTCAATGCGAGCTGGTGGTTTGGACTTTGGATTATTGAAGATGGTCTCCAACGGTTGTGGTCAGTGACTATCGTGGTAAAGGGTGCACCAAGCAGATACACATTGAAGTGTTCACAGCCCCATACAAGAGCAAGAGCTTCCTTCTCTGTCTGACTGTATCGTTGCTCAACATCTGTGAGAGAACGGCTGGCGTAGGCAATTACTACTCTTGAATCTGGTTGACCAGGTTTGTGTTGGGCTAACACAGCACCTAAACCAACAGGACTAGCATCCACCGTTAACTCAGTGTCCATTGATGGATCAAAGTATGCAGCAGTCGCATTTTCTACTAGTGCATCTTTCACAGCATCAAATGCATTTTGCTCGACATCGCTCCAGTACCATGATGCATTTTTCTTCAGGAGCTCACGTAGAGGCTTCGTAATGGTAGCAAAATCTGGAATGAAGCGAGAACAGTAGTTTGCCATTCCCAGAAAACTATGTACTTCAGTGGATGTTGAAGGAGGTGCAGCATTCTTGATATCTGCAACTTTCTTAGGATCTGGAGACAGACCTTTGTCACTAAGTACATGTCCAAAGAATTCAATTTTATGTTGATTGAACTCACACTTTGCTCGGCTTAGCGTCAAATTCTTTTCTCGTAAGCGTTGCAATGTTGCACGAAGAGCTTTGTCGTGTTCAGCTTGGGTACGGCCATAAACAATGATGTCATCAGACATGTTGTCAGCATTAGGTATATCTTGCAATACCTGGCTGATGATGTGCTGGAATACTTCAGCAGCACTGTTAATACCAAAACTCAGGCGCTTGTACCTATACAGACCTCGATGTGTCGTAAACGTTGTGATGAATCGACTCTCATCATCAAGTTCAAGCTGATGATAGCCCTTGTTTAAATCTAACTTGCTGAATACAGTTGCACCATTCAAGCGGTAATCATATCATCTACAGTGGGTGTAGGATGGCGTTCACGCATTATTGCCTTGTTGGGAACACGCATGTCTACACAAATGCGTATCTCATCTGGATTCTTCGGCTTTGGTGGAGTGACAATTGGGCTTACCCATGGTGTTGGGCCTGTTACCGGTTCAATGATATCTAGTTCTATCAGCCTATCCAGTTCGGCATCGACTTTCTTGCGAGTATGGAATGGTTGTCGGCGATGTGGTTGGGCAACTGGAATTACATCTGGGTTGATATGCAGATGTACCTTGCTATCAGTATAACAACCTATGGATTTAAACCGATCAGAAAATTCAGCAACAATAGCATCAACATTGTTTGCAGATTCCACTGCTACAGCATTAGAAAGCTGAAGTAGCCCCAATTTGGTTGAAGTCTTGTAACTGAGTAAAGACTCCTTTGCATTCCTAACAACATGGAATGTAGTAATGAGCATTGCATTCTTTGACTTAATCTCTGCAGTGAAAGTTCCAATCACTGGTAAGGCTACCTTTGAAGCATAGGCAGTGGCTTTGCCATTATATTTTTCAAGCTTTGGTAACTGTTTTTTAAATTTTTCATAGTGGCACTCAGCAATGGTGTCAATGTTTGATCCAGTGTCAATGAGAATTTTGAGACAAATGCCAGCAATGTATACTATAGTCTCTGGGTTGTTTGGAAGATCATTCCATTTTGTGATTGATTGTACTCCATAATATAATCACATTCACTGTCATCTGAGACTGGTTGTAATGAAATGTTGTCTTGTATATTATTAACATTCTTGATTTGAGGTGCAATATTGTGTTTGCCACCTCGACTCCTATGACTTGATCCTCGTACATTGCTTTTATTTATTGATTGTGGTTTCTTTAGTGCGGAACGACACATAGCACCAAAATGACCTAGTTTTCTACACTCATAGCACTTCTTACCTTGTGCAGGACAAACATTATCTTGGTGTGGGTAGTCTCCTCCACAATTGTAACATTTATTGTTGACAACCTCTGATGTGAGTCGTTGTGACTGCTTGAGTCTTGTTCCATGACTCCAGTTGTGATGTGGTTCTCGGCTCAATTTAATGTTAGGTTTGGCATGATATCTTCTATGATCATGGTGTACTCCCTGAACCTTACATACTTCATGACTGTTAGTAACAGTGGCAGAACCGTTGTTGGCACTGCACTCCATGGCACGAGCATCACGTGCAGCATCTTCCATTCGACGAGCCATATCCAGTATCTTGTTAAGAGAACTTTCATCATCAACAAGTTCTAGAGCTCTTCGACGAAGACGTGTAGATGTGCATGTTTCAATTATTTGCTGTTTGATTTCTTTGTCAACATCAGCAAACTCACAGTGGGCTGCTAAACCCTGCAGACGTGTATGGTATTGATCAACAGTTTCATTAGAGAGTTGTTTTGCTCTCCTGAAATGCATAATTTCCATAGCAGTATTTTGCCTTGGTTTGAAATGCTCAGTTAATTTGGCCTTGGCAGTGTCATAATCTTTGGCACCACCAGTATCTTTCAGTGTATCAAAGATGTCACAAACTCTATCACCTGCATAATGAAGCAGAAAGGCACGCTTTCTTTCAGCACTTTTGATGTCAGAAACTATCAACAAATTTTCAAACCTTTTAAGCCATTTGACCCACCTCTGTGACAGGTTTGTCTGGTCACAGTCAGGATCAAATGCAGGAAACTGAGGTATATTTGCCATTTTTACTGAATAAATTTAAACTTATCACTTAAAATGTTCCTCAGAATATATAACACTTACTGCACTGTATATGTTATTCAAGAATTCACTGTAATTACTTTAATTTTGCAAAGCACACAAGCATTTTAATGCAAAAGTTCACAACAGTGCACAACACAGCAGCAACTGATTTCTTACCTAGCCCTTGTGTACATGTGTTGTTACTCCTACTCACAGCAGCACAGCAGTTGTTAGCAGTTGGTACAGCAGTTGTCAGCAGTTGGTACAGCAGTAGGCAGCAGTTGGCACAGCAGTTGGCAGCAGTTGGCACAGCAGTTGGCAGCAGTAGGCAGCAGTTGGCACAGCAGTTGGTTCACAGCGTGAAGAATTTTGTAGCACGAAGCGTCGTTTCGTAACCAAAACATCGGGTTTTGTACACTGCATCAAAGCGTCGTTTCGTACACAGCGTCGGCAGATTCCTCAGTACAAAGCTTAAGTCAGCACAACTTGGGGTAGCACACCGCATTGGCCAGCACACAGCAACGGTCAGCACACAGCATTGGCCAGCACACAGCAACGGTCAGCACACAGCAACGGTCGGCACAAAGCATGGGGAGGTGCTCACAGCTTCTCTTTCCTCCTCCGGGCGCGTGAGGCAGCATGCTTCTCCCTTGTGTTTTGTTGAACAAAATACCTGCATTCCCAGTTCATCCTCGTCGCCAGTGTGGTGTCTGTATATAGCTGAGATAGTCTTGGTAGTAAGGTTGATGTAAAGTCATTCCTGGTTACTGACTTTAATACTTATAAACGATTACACGACTATGGCTCCCAAGCTTGGCAGGCGTCCTGTGCGCTCTTGTTTACCTCCTCTAGTGGCGTCCAGCCGCCGCACATAGAAAACGGATGGTACCATTTTCTGTGAACATGACACTCACTATACCAGCTTAGTGGTTCGCTATGGTGAACACAAATGTAGATACTTATATATAACGTGTGTATAGAGGGTATAAACAGCAAGAGGAGTAGGTTGGGAGCCGCCATTTTGGTGAGGGAGGAGCGTCGTTTGCAGGACTTACCATGTTGTTTACTGATGACCACGATGGTCTTTGGGCACCATACCACTTTACTTGTACAAGTATGGTGAATAAAACAGGTAGATATTTATATATAATGTGTGTATAAAGTGCAATAATACCACAAACAGTATTGTTGGAGGAGAAATATTATTGCGTCTGGCCTTGAGGGCGGCAGCCAGCTGACTGTGTGAGGTCCTACGGCTTTGTGCCTTTACTCACCATACAAGCTTAAATGTACAGTTATGGTGAACAAAACATGTAAATATTTATATATAACGTCTGTACATAAAAGCAAAAACAGTATGGTGGTTACTACCAGCAAATAGTAGAACCAACTAGGAAGGAGAACACGCTGGACCTCATTTTCACTAATAATGATGAATTGATCAGGAACATAATGATTACAAATACTTGTTACTCAGATCACAACTTAATTGAAGTTATGACAACCATGGGGAATAGACCTTCAAAACCAGTCCAGATTCCCGGTGGAGGAGATTTCAGCAAATTCAACTTCAATAATGAACAGATAAACTGGGAGCAAATAAACCAGGACTTCACAGAAATAATCTGGGAAGAACAGCTAGAAAATGCGAACCTGAACCAGTGCCAGGAAAAAATAAGCTCGGTAGCACTAGAAATATGTACAAACCGCATCCCCCTAAGAAAAAGTGGAAGAGATGAAGATTGGAACGAGAACGTCGTTCCCTATATAGGCGAAGAAAACGAATCGCGGAACAACTTGAGAGTTGCACCCTATCTCAGGAACGGCGAAGAAGGTTAGGTAGCGAAATAGGAAAAATTGAGCTCAAGCTACAAGAATCATACAAAACCCAGGAGAGGCAAAGAGAGCAAAAGGCCATCAGTGAAATGGAGAGAAACCCGAAATATTTTTTCTCCTATGCAAAATCAAGATAAAAAACCACATTTAGTATTGGGCCCCTGCGAAAGGAAGATGGAACTTTCCCCGATGACAACAAAGAAATGAGCGAGCTACTGAGGAAGCAGTACGACTCTGTTTTCAGCGAGCCATTAAACGCACTAAAGATCGATAACCCAAATGAATTTTTCATGGATATGATACCAACATCAAATCATATATCAGACGTCACCCTATCCCCACTGGACTTTGAAGAAGCCATAAACAGTATGCCTATGCACTCTGCACCAGGCCCGGATTCTTGGAACTCCATATTCATCAAGCACTGTAAAAAACCACTATCGCAGGCCTTCCACATTCTGTGGAGACAAAGCCTAGATACTGGCGTTATTCCTGATATACTAAAAACAGCAGAGATAGCACCACTTCATAAAGGAGGAAATAAGGCAGAGGCAAAAAATTACAGACCGATAGCGTTAACATCGCACATCATTAAAATTTTTGAGAGTGCGCTAAGAAGTAAGCTCACAAAATACGTGGAAGCACAGCATCTCCATAACCCCGACAACATGGTTTCAGAACAGGGCGCTCTTGCCTGTCGCAGTTGCTGGACCACTATGATATGGCATTAGATGCTATGGAAGACAAACAAAACGCTGATGTAATTTACACAGATTTGCAAAAGCTTTTGATAAATGTGACCATGGTGTTATTGCGCATAAAATGCGCTCAAAAGGAATTACCAGAAAAATAGGCAGATGGATCTACAATTTCCTGACCAACAGAACCCAATGTGTAATAGTCAACAAAATAAAATCCAGCCCATCAACCGTTAAGAGCTCAGTTCCTCAGGGTACTGTGATTGCTCCAGTACTTTTTCTCATCCTCATATCGGACATAGACAAGAACACAACCTATAGCACTGTATCATCCTTTGCAGATGACACTAGGATCTTCATGAGAGTAGGCAACATAGAGGACACGGCAAACCTCCAGTCAGATGTAGATCAGGTCTTTCTATGGGCTACAGAAAATAATATGATGTTTAACGAAGATAAGTTCCAGCTCATGCGCTATGGAAAAAATGAAAATATAAAAACGGAAACCACGTACAAAACTCAGACAAATCGTAACATAGCACGAAAAGGCAATGTAAAGGATTTGGGTGTACTCATGTCGGAAGACCTTGCCTTTAAAGAACACAATAAAGTGGCTGTCGCAACTGCACGAAAAATGACAGGTTGAATAACAAGAACTTTTCACACTAGAGATGCTATACCGATGATGATACTTTTCAAAACGCTTGTGCTCTCTAGAGTGGAGTACTGCTGCACAATGACAGCCCCTTTCAAAGCTGGAGAAATTGCTGACCTGGAGAGCGTGCAGAGATCCTTTACTGCTAGAATCCACTCGGTAAAACATCTAAACTATTGGGACCGACTAAAGAGCCTAAATTTGTACTCCCTTGAGCGCAGGCGGGAGAGATACATAATAATTTACACATGGAAAATATTAGAGGGGCTGGTCCTAAACCTGCACATAGAAATAACATCACATGAGACCAGAAGACATGGCAGGATGTGCAGAATACCCCCGTTGAAAAAAAAGAGGTGCAACTGGTACTCTGAGAGAGAACTCTTATCAACATCAGGGGCCCGAGACTGTTCAACATGCTCCCGCTACACATAAGGGGCATAACTGGCAAACCCCTCACAGTGTTCAAGAGAGAATTGGATAAGTACCTCCAAAGGATACCTGATCAACCATGCTGTGACTCGTTATGGTGAACACGTCAGGCTGCGAGCAGCCGCGTCCAACAGCCTGGTTGATCAGTCCAGCAACCAGGAGGCCTGGTCGATGACCAGGCCGCGGGGACGCTAAGCCCCGGAAGCACCGGGGTAATCTCAAGGTAATCTCAAGGTAAGGTGGTACGTGGAGAATGGTGGCAAGTCAGGTGAGGTGAGGGAGGGAGGGAGTGGCAGCCAGTGGCGGGCTGCCACTGGCTGCCACTGCCTGCCACTGCCACTGCCGTTCAGTATACCAACTTAGTGGTTCGTTATGGTGAACACGAACGTCGATACTTATATATAGCGTCTGTATATAGTGAATAAAAGCAAAAACAGTATGGTGGGAGGAGAATGTGGACGAGTGAGGTGTTGAGGGAGGGCATGAGTGGCTGGCTGGTGCACGGCAGTCACTCCTCGTTACTTTTTGACTCATAATAGCAACTTAGTGGTTCGTTATGGCGTACAAAACATGCAGATACATTTGCTGCTCTTCCTACTCCTCTTGCTGTTTATACCCTCTATACACACGTTATATATAATTATCTACATTTGTGTTCACCATAGCGAACCACTAAGCTGGTATGGTGAGTGCAGTCAATAAAAGGTGGCCACACACAGTCAGAAGACAACACCACCACCCTCCCTCCCACAGCATTACTCCTCCCTCCATGGAGCACAGCGTTAAATATCACCACAATCCTGCTATTATCAGAACCCTGGTCAGTTTTATCACAGTCAGGGGTCTTCTGTGATAATATTATCACTACATAATAGCATGAACAAGTATATTATGGCATTTTTAGGCGATGCTGTGGTCACAAGCTGAACAGCAGTGCTGTGAGCTCATGCTGCGTGCACCAGGCTTGGTGCCTCACTCAGTACTGAGGCCCCTAACACCCGGGAATTTGCCCATGATTTTTTTTTTAAATGGCGTCTGTTTACAAGAGCCCTGATGAAGGTGTGGTGAACCCCGTGTATCCGCAGGCCGTTTAAATCTTGCGTAGTATTCCAAAGCATCACATGATGCGATGCGCAATTTTCTGCAAGTCGGTCAAAGCAGTATATGATGCGATGCGCAATTTAAGGGGTTAATTGTGCCATTTTTTGTTAGTTTTGAGCCTTATTTACTTAATTATTCTTTGTTCTAATTGTCCCTTTTTGACTTAATCATGCTATATTGACTTAATTGTGCTTTCCTCTTATAGGAGTTATGCTCATCCCCCAGAGCCATTCCTTGTCGATCACCCCGGCTAATGGTACCTCCCCCTGATAGTGCATGGAAGAGCAGCACCCACCTCGTGGAATTGCCCACCAATTCCTATGGGACTATCACGTTTGTCAACGAGACAGCAGGTTTGGCTTTTTGTCATGAGGCATGTAGGGGGATAGTTTGTGATGGTATCCTATGTGGGTGTGGTTTTGTCATGTATTTTGGCTTTTGTTAATGTCTTGTCTGTGATGTGATTGTGTCATTGTGCTTAAGTGTACCGATATAATAATAATAATATCCCTACAATAATATAGGTGTGCTTTTCTTTCATATTGTACACTATTACAGACTTCAAGGAGGGGGCCCCACAAAGTTCCTGTGCCTAGGGGATCCAAAGGGTTTTAATCAGCCACTATGAACATAATTTTCAATCTGTAGCTGTAAATATATATAAAAGTACACACATAAACAAAAAAATAAACCCAGTATTGAATGTAATAAAATGCCTCTTTCTGGGTGAGACCCAGTGGCTCCTTGAAGCTATATTGTTAAGATTTCACCATACAAAGTTATCACATCAGATGAGAGAGTTCTGTTTGGCCTACCTGGTCCCTTCAGAGGTGCGGGGAACAAGTGACAGTTCAACTCCATACCGGGAAAGCATCCAAAAAGTCAGTGAGGTTTTACAGACAACTGGAGGGTTAACAGAGACCAAATACTTGAAAATGCCAAACAACTCTAAAATTAATTGCACAGAAGAAGAGAAGCATTAAAAATTAGCGTGAAACTCTATTTCGAAGGCCACTATCAGGTGCCTCGGCTTCCTCAAGCCGAGCATGACATAATCGTCTTTGTCAGTTCTGGAGCTGATGAGCATTTTATCAGTTTGATGAGCATACTAATGAAATGATGAACCTGGTAAAGATGAAGGGAGGTTATACAGTAGTTTATAAACTTATACACTGAATTATATTGAGTTTATAAACCCCCAAATTGTGTGAAGGAAAGTTTACTGGTGATAATAAATCATAAAATTACAGGCCACTCAAAAGTAATAAATAAGTAATAAATACAATTAAATATAGTCCATTCTAAATAATCATAAATTAATAACCAGTAGATTTCCCCACACACCACTGAAGGGACGTCAACTCAACCATGCTTGAGGCCAACCAACCAACAATGACCAGAGGCAGAGCCAGAGAGGATATTTGACTTACAAGCCCTGACCCCTAGAAAGTGTGAGGGACGAACCATCTCCACCGTAGGCCATGGGAAATGACCTGAAAGGCTCTTAAACAAAGGACCAGGATCTGACAAATCAAGTTAGATATCCCCCCTACAGTGGTATCAGAGGCAAACTATGAAACAGCTGGTGCCTAACGCGAGTGGAACCACCCATCTGCGACAAATAGTTGCGACATCCAGCTGAAAAAGAAATCGCAACAAGTGCAACGACCTTGAAAACTGACTCGCCCAAGGACCTATTTCGAACAGCAGGCAATTAAGACGAGGGCCGAGATTAAAACATTGCTGAGTTTAGCTTGGACATAAACACAAATTTCAGGTACCTCAAAGATATTTCTAAGGTATAATATAAATGTAGCACCACAATAACATACTGACAGTTACCTAAAATTCTGAGGAAGATAGACTACAAATGAAAAGGTGGGGGGGGGGGGTTTCGTACAAAACTTAGAGCATGGATATAACTATTCACACTCGACACTCTAGCCTCCCACAATGGCTGACTGCCTCCATGTGCTCATCAACATTCCTGCCAATATTGTATATTCAAATGCTTTTGCATTTCAATTTATTTTTCTTATCCCTCATAGTTTAGAACTGGATTTTTACATTAAACACATTTTCATAATGTTTTCAGTTGCTAAATGTGCCTGAACTATTGTCTGCATTGTATTACCACCCTTGGTTATATACATTTAGAGGGTAGAGTGTACCATTTATAAATGATAGCTACAGCCTTGGTGGGAATTTCAAAACTCCACCTTACAGTCCGACATATTTAAGCATAAACACATTACAGCTACACCTCTAGCTAAGCTCTGCCCCAACTCTGAAACTCTCAGATACTTTGGAGCTGGAACCCGAGAGGGGAAACTAGAGGCAGGGTGAACCACATCTGCTGGGGCTCATGGTCATAGGTGCCACCACCCCAACAGGCAGCATTGCGGAGGCAGAAAGAATGACCATCGTCAGGTCACAAAGATGATGAGCACCCATCAAAATTGCACATGGTGAGTGCAGGCTTGATGGGCTAGACGAATTTTGCCAAAGATCCACAAGTTAGTTACCAGGCCCATAAGGCAGCTGGTTAAGCAGAGCTGCTTGAAAGATCCAGAATGGTAGTATCCAGCAGGGCATCAGCGAAAGAATTGGCAACGAAGATGTCTGTGTGGGAAAGCTGGGCCACTTATTGGTAGCATTTGGTACAAAGAGTTTAAAGATAATTTTGAGTGTTTCTCTTATTCTGCATAAAACATTTGCATTTTTTTGTTTGCACTTTTAAGGATTTAGACTAATCCTCCAGTTGTCTGTAAAGCTTCACTGATTTTCTGGATGCTTTCCAGGTGTGGTGACAAATTGTCACTTGCTCTCTGTGCCTCTGTGAGAGGAGGGGAGGGAGCCAGGGTTTGGCTGTGGTTTGGAGTAGGCCAAACAGAACTCCTGTGTCTAATGTGACTCATTTGGATGGAGCAATCTCAGCAAGATAGCTTCAAAGAGCCACCGGGGGGGTTTCCTTGAGAAAGAACATCTAACCACTACATTGCATCTCTTCCAGGAACAAAGAAACCAGCCAAGTATGTTAGGATATCTTCTGACACACCGATGAAGAACGTCCTCACTCTGCTCTCTGACTACTGGCGGCTCCTTGACCCAACCGGCCCCAACTGGTCATCTCAGTCACAGGAGGAGCCAAGAACTTCCAGCTAGATGGCAAGAAAAAGGAACCTTTTCCTCTGGTCTCATAAAGGTGTAGTGGATTTATTTTATGCATTCTAAAGGTAAATTTTCTTTACAAGGACCACATTTGCTCCCCTAGCTAGCACCCAACCACTTGGGCTTGATGGTAGAACGATGGTCTTGCGTCATGCAGGTCAGCATTCAGTCCCCGACTGTCCAAGTGGTTGGGCACCATTCACCCCCTCCCCCATTCCAAATCCTTATCCTGACCCTCTTCCCAGTGCTATATAGTTGTAATTGCTTGGCACTTTTCCCTGATAATTCCCTCCCTCCCTCCCCAAGCCAGCAGTCAGAGGTTATCCAAAACACTGCTAAGACAATAAGATCATGTTGACCTTTGTCCCACCTTGACCAGGATTTTTGCAAATATTGTTGCCACATTGGAAAGAGATGGTGGCGAGTTCTCTTGTTTAATATTTGTTTGTTCTCAATATGGTTTAACATTTTTAACATTTATAAGTGATGGTTTGTCATTGCAGGCAGTCAAGTCAACAAACGCATGGATTATGACAGGAGGGATGCATGTGGGCATCATGCGGAGTGTAGGTGAAGCCGTCAACCAGGGGCAGTTTATGGTCAAGGTGAAGTTTATCTGCTACCTTGTATGTCCATCAGTGTTGTGTGTGTGTCTTCATTTTTACACTTTCTTATCTCTCTATTTATATCTCAGCATTTCCAGTCTCCACATTTCTGTCCGTAATTTCCTAAGTGTAGTTACTGGATGAGATGTACGCTCGTGGTGTGCCATCTTCCCAGCACTCTTTGCCATATAACGCTTTGAAAGTATTGACGGTTTTGGCCTCTACCACCTGCTCACCTAACTTGTTCCAACCATCTACCACTCTGTTTGCGAAAGTGAATTTTCTTATAGTTCTTCGGCTGCTTTGTTTAGTTAGTTTAAATCTATGACCTCCTGTTCTTGAAGTTCCAGGTCTCAGGAAGTCTTCCCTATCAATTTTATCGATTCCTGTTACTATGTTAATGTTTCCCTGTTCGTGTGTGTGTGTGTGTGTGTTTGAAAAAAAAAGCATGCAACAAGCATCCTCATCTCGACCTATATTGACACCATCATACTATTTCTAACGTCTCACTGCTGTAACTGAACTATATTAGATAAACATCAAAACAATAAAGCTCTATGAATACTGTCATCCAAAATCATATGCTACAAAAGAATTAGGAATGATTAGAAAATGAGTCTCATCGTGTAATGGGAGGAAAATCAGACAAACTTATTCTGAAAGTGAGATGCGTGGGTCATACAATCGTGCACACTGTATATGATGTGTGTTCTTTTGGCCGGAGAAGGTAAGTATTTACCTGTGAAAGAGAACGAAGTGTTCCAAAATAAAATACAAGAAATAGAAATACATGTAGAAATAAAAAATTATCTAAGATGCATGCAAAAATGATCATAATATGCTTGAAACAATAATTTATGTACATTATAATACAGCTCACTAAAGATCCAACAATTTTTCAGATAAAACGAAAGACGTTCTTTGCCGAGGTGGGTAAAAATCTCTTGTATGCAATTGCCTTTTATTGATATTATTTATTTATAAATAAGGATTTGGGTGCATACATACAATACAGTAGATTCATATTTATAAGGTACATAGCCACAATTTTATTTCCCATTGTCATCCAATATCACAATTTATTATTTTTTCATTACATTATTATTATTATTATCATTATTAATGAGAATCTTTGGAAGAGTACGGGGATGGAAGCAGGGAGCTGGAGACTCCCAGAAGCGCTCCTTTTCCTGGATCAGCTTGCTGCTTCCATCCCCGTACTGATCCAATCATTTTCTCATTGATGTATCATGGCAGTCATCGGGAGGACAAACCCTTCGTGCAAACTGCACCTACTATCAAGAAGAAGAAAGATGTATCACATTAATGTGATTTCTCATGTATTATTATATTATCATTATTTTTATTATTATTATTAATAATATTATTATACAGTGGAACCTCTATTAACGAGTTTAATCCGTTCTGGCACCGAGCTCGTTACCTGGAAAACTCGTCTTTGGAAACAAATTTCCCCATTTAAAATAAAGGAAATAAATTTAATCCGTTCCACTCCCAAAAACATCCATACTTGTATGACATTTTTTAATGTAAATATAATACTGCACATGTAATTATAAATGTTTTGTTGCACTGTTTTAATGTTTACCTTATGAAGAGTCGTTGCTGGCTTGAGGGAGACGATGGGGAGGTGGGATGGAGGAGAGGGGTTATGGTGTGGAAGGAGAATCCACCTCTGAGTCAGGCGGGCTCTCTCTTCTTGGGATTTTCACCCCACTGGGACCAGGTTGTGGTTCACTATCACTGGCTCTTCTTTTCTCTACTTATGGAAAGAACTTTTCTATTGACAATTGCTTTCGTCTTTGTTTTAGGATGTCCCTAAAACGAGAAAGCAAATTGTCATTAACATATTCACACACCGGGCTGTCACTGCTTGATCAGGGTGATGTCAGTGGAAGAGGCAGCATCCTCCCTTACCTCCTCATTCCCTTACTAATGGTGTAAATTGTTGATGAGGAGCTGCCATACTCCCTTGTGAGATCAGTCACACAGACACCACACTCATGCTTCGCTATAATTTCCTTCTTCAAATCCACAGTAATTGTATCTTTCTTCCTCTTGACAACACTATCTTTAGCAAGCAGCTTCTTTGGAGACATCGTGTGTTACAAATTGTAGTCGCAAAACCACTAAAAACCCAAAGAAAAGAGCAAATAAATCCAGAAGGATGCTTGTCGTGTGAGATACAACAACAACAACACTGGCGTCGGAGGCGTCCGAGAATTTGCGAGAACCCGCGAGACGCTAGGAAGCACCATGTGGTTTTGCTCGTTAATAGAGGCGAGCTCGTCAATAGAGACAAATTTGCTGCGAGTGGCTTGCTCGTTACTGAAAAAAACTCGTTAATAGAGCCACTCGTTAATCGAGGTTCCACTGTATCTTATTTTTATTTTTTCATTTTTATTACTTATTATTATTTATTTGTATTTATTATCTAATATTTATTTGCAATATTTATTTATGTAATATTTATGTAATATTTCTGTGGAGAGCCCCTTCGGCTCCCCGGAGCTATACCGGGCTGATGTGTATACAGAGCACCACTTGGTTTCCGAACCCCCTTGGGGACGAGACCCGTCGGTTAACATGTAAGTTCGAAAATGAGAAATAAAGGGAAAAATAAACTAGAAATGTAAAAAAAAAAAAATTACGAAAAATATATGGAAAAAAACTCTAGAGGAAAAAATCGACAGGTCATAGCGTAAATGCGCCGTATTTTGTTTGTATCACCAATAAGTGAAGTCCTGATCATTTATAAAAGTCCTTAATTGTTCCTAGTGATTATTAAGACATCTGGCAAACATCCTCTGGATATTTCCTGCCAGCCAGTCTGCCAGCCTGCCTCCCTCCCTGCCATCCTGCTAACGGGTCGAGTGTGTTAGTCTTAAAATTCAGGAGTGAGCCGGTCTCTCCCCTCCCCACCACCAAACACCCCCCCCCCCTACATCCCATACACACTCTCTTCTAAGGATGGGGCACGCGGTTCAACCACATGACTACTCCCTGCTCTGCCTCCCTCCCTGCTTGCCATCCTGCCTGCCTCCCTCCCTGCTTGCCATCCAGCCTGCCTCCCTCTCGTGCCTAGCCGCTCCGCGCCTCACTGTCTTGCCAGTCTGCCTGTCCTCCGTCCAGCTGCTCCCTCTGCGTTGCCATCCAGCCTTGCCTCCCTCTCTAGCCTGCCCGTCCAGCCTGCCTCCCTCTCTGCCTGCCGTCCAGCCTGCCTCCCTCTCATGCTGGCCTCCTCCTGCTTGTCCATCCCTCCCTGCTTGCCATCCTGCCTGCCTCCCCTCCCTGCTTGCACCATCCTGTCCTGCCTCCCTCCCTGCTGTGCCATCACTGGCCTGCTCTCCCCTCCCTGCTTGCCTAATCCTGGCCTGCCTCCCTC
>WNGS01111181.1:54189214-54223236 GCA_020271785.1 Procambarus virginalis
CTCTGTCTGCCGTCCAGCCTGCCTCCCTCTCTGTCTGCCGTCCAGCCTGCCTCCCTCTCTGCCTGCCGTCCAGCCTGCCTCCCTCTCTGCCTGCCGTCCAGCCTGCCTCTCTCTCTGCTTGCCATCCTGCCTGCCTCCCTCCCTGCTTGCCATCCTGCCTGCCTCCCTCCCTGCTTGCCATCCTGCCTGCCTCCCTCTCTGTCTGCCGTCCAGCCTGCCTCCCTCTCTGTCTGCCGTCCAGCCTGCCTCCCTCCCTGCTTGCCATCCTGCCTGCCTCCCTCCCTGCTTGCCATCCTGCCTGCCTCCCTCCCTGCTTGCCATCCTGCCTGCCTCCCTCCCTGCTTGCCATCCTGCCTGTCTCCCTCTCTGCTTGCCATCCTGCCTGCCTCCCTCTCTGCCTGCCGTCCAGCCTGCCTCCCTCTCTGCCTGCCGTCCAGCCTGCCTCCCTCTCTGCCTGCCGTCCAGCCTGCCTCCCTCTCTGTCTGCCGTCCAGCCTGCCTCCCTCTCTGCCTGCCGTCCAGCCTGCCTCCCTCTCTGTCTGCCGTCCAGCCTGCCTCCCTCTCTGTCTGCCGTCCAGCCTGCCTCCCTCTCTGTCTGCCGTCCAGCCTGCCTCCCTCTCTGCCTGCCGTCCAGCCTGCCTCCCTCTCTGCCTGCCGTCCAGCCTGCCTCCCTCTCTGCCTGCCGTCCAGCCTGCCTCCCTCTCTGCCTGCCGTCCAGCCTGCCTCCCTCTCTGCCTGCCGTCCAGCCTGCCTCCTCTCTGTCTGCCGTCCAGCCTGCCTCCCTCTCTGTCTGCCGTCCAGCCTGCCTCCCTCTCTGTCTGCCGTCCAGCCTGCCTCCCTCTCTGCCTGCCGTCCAGCCTGCCTCCCTCTCTGCCTGCCGTCCAGCCTGCCTCCCTCTCTGCCTGCCATCCAGCCTGCCTCCCTCTCTGCCTGCCGTCCAGCCTGCCTGCCTCTCTGCCTGCCGTCCAGCCTGCCTCCCTCTTTGCCTGCCGTCCAGCCTGCCTCCCTCTCTGCCTGCCGTCCAGCCTGCCTCCCTCTCTGCCTGCCGTCCAGCCTGCCTCCCTCTCTGCCTGCCGTCCAGCCTGCCTCCCTCTCTGCCTGCCGTCCAGCCTGCCTCTCTCTCTGCCTGCCGTCCAGCCTGCCTCTCTCTCTGCCTGCCATCCAGCCTGCCTCCCTCTCTGCCTGTCTCCCTCTCTGCCATCCATCCAGCCTGCCTCCCTCTCTGCCTGCCATCCAGCCTGCCTCCCTCTCTGCCTGCCATCCAGCCTGCCTCCCTCTCTGCCTGCCATCCAGCCTGCCTCCCTCTGCTTGCCTGCCATCCAGCCTGCCTCCCTCTGCCTGCCATGCAGTCTGCCTCCCTCTCTGCCTGCCATCCAGCCTGCCTGCCATCCAGCCTAGCTCCTCCCTCTGCCTGCCATCCAGCCTGTCTGCCTCCCTCTACCTGCCATCCAGCCTGCCTCCCTCTCTGCCTGCCATATCCAGTCTGCCTCCCTCTCTGCCTTCCATCCTGCCTGCCTAGCTGCCTGCCTGCCTGTCAGCCTGCCAGCCTGCCAAAAATATACGATGATGTACATTTAAGAAACAAATCTGGGTCACAGGTTTGTCGAGTATGGTTAGGCTTACGGAGTCTGCTGGTCCCTTCCCCACCACTGACACCCCCCTCCAACCCATACACTCTCTCTCAAAGGTCACGTGGTTCACCTCAACATCCATACATCCCTGCCTGCCTCCTTCCCAGTCTGCCTGCTTGCCTTGCCTGCCAGCCAGTCAGCCAACCAGCCAGCCTGCCTCCCGTTGCAACCCGTTCTCGCACTTGCTTATAGTCAATATTGGCTTATTTAATAAGTGCATATGTGACATACTAATTGATTGTGAATATTTTAGTTTACCTTGAAAAGCTTCATAGAAAACACCGACCTCACCTAACCACCTTAGTATGTTAAGATAAGCATCTTATTGCTTCTTAATTACAATTATTACTTAACCTATACCGTTGATAGGTTAAGTAATAATTGTAAATAAGAAGCAATAAGATGCTTATCTTAACATACTAAGGTGGTTAGGTGAGGTCGGTGTTTTCTATGAAGCTTTTCAAGGTAAACTAAAATATTCACAATCAATTAGTATGTCACATATGCACTTATTAAATAAGCCAATATTGACTGTAAGCAAGTGCGAGAACGGGTTGCCCTGCCTGCCTGCCTGCCTGCCTTTCCCTCCCTCCCTAATTCTCACTACTTCCCTCCCTTCCTGCCTACCTCCTAGCATCTCTCCCTACCTCCCCCTCCCTCCTAGCATCTCTCCCTCTCTTTCTGAATAATTCTCCCCCTCTCTCACTGATTCTCCCCCCCTCTCTTACTGATTCTCCCCCTCTCTCATACTGCCTCCCACCTAAGCTCCCCCATCCATCCACCCACCAGTCAGCCATCACTGACGCAATGCGTGCATTTGGAGCTGACTTGGTGCACAGATGTTTCTTGATTGTGCAGATATGTAAAACAAAATCACAGAATGAACATTCCAGCCTCATGACAATTCAAAATATGAATAATAGGCCGTGAATCTGTGAAGTCATAGTGGGCAAACTGGACCATCTCCCACCCACCACCACAAGCCGGTGTGACGCTTGGCGGACCCCTTCCTACCCGAACTTTGTTCGGGTAGCATGACTCCCCAATCCCAATCGGGAAACTGGAAGTTTCGGATAACTAAAGTTCGGAAACCAAGTGATGCTCTGTATATTAGACCGTGGCAACAGTCAATTGAAGGCGTTCTAAGCCTACCAGGGACCAGAGCCATAACCTGGCCCCCCTCGAGAGAGGCACGAGGACCAATGGCCTAAAGACACCCCCGGGTAATTGGAAGCCAGTCATTGTCTGCCATCTACCAGGTCAGGAACCAAGAAAGGTAGAAATTTCATAACAAACTACTGCTGGTCAAAAAATTTCAAACCGAAAGCCGAACTAGTAAACAGAACTCCCCAATCAAAACAAGGAAACAAACATGACATCACCACAACCACCGCGCATCCATCTGCGCAACCCCCCCCCCTCTCCCTGGGGGGGGGGACGGGGGGGGTCTTAGACCTCCACGCCGGCAACTCTCCTCGGTTCAAGAGGCTGTTGTGTTGGTGACGCTCTGGCACCACTCTTTGTGCAGTGCTGCAGTGCAGTGTTGTTGCTCTGTTTTGGTAGTGTGTGAGCCAGGAGTAACACAAGAGTACTGGGGCTGCATGCACCTAGGGCTACCTTCCCTAGGTGCCCCATAAGTACTGCCTTTGCGGCCTCAGGGTTATCTTCCATGAGCCGTTCAGGAGCAGCTACCTCGGTGTGGTTCTGTTGCAGCTCAGTGATTGCTCGCCCTTTAAGGTTCAGCTGGGGAGGTTCTTGCTCCTATTTGCCCTTGGGTAGGAGGTAGTTTCATTGCTGGCTTTTCCCCGCCATCCAATCCCAAATCATTATCCTGATCCCTTCCCCAAGTGCTATATAGTCTTAATGCCTTGGTTCTTTCCCCTGATAGTTCCCTTCCCTTCGTCGCTGGCTGGGGCGTGAGGTACTGTGCAGCTGTCTGATATATGCATAGCGACCGGTTCTGTTCACCTGGAGACGTTGTGTTTTGTGTTTTTTTTTTTTTTGTTTTTGTTTTGATTTGCCTGACGGGTCTGCCTGGTGTGGCGGTAGGATCACTTGTAGGAATTTGGTGGCCCTCCACTAGGTCCCCGTGCTTGCACACGTCGCAGGGGTTCAGCTATTAGTTAGTTCACTTGGTAGCTCTGGGATAACTGGTTAGCAGTTCCTCACCTAGGCTTCCCTTAGCAGTCAGCCTAAAGGCCCTGGAAACCCCCTTTGGGGCTTAGTGATCCGTTGTAGGAGACCTCTGAGTCCCACCTAACCTTGTGCGAGTTTGAAGGTTGCTCTGTCCTCCTGTCTTAGGGTGACATTCACCGTCTGCCTTTACCTTGCTGCCTGTTTTGGTCAGTGACACCTATGACCCAGAGTTCTGCGAGTGGTGTTCTTTGCTTGTACTCCATTCACCCAGTCCACTGACAATGATATTTGGGTGCAGGCAGCTTTAGCGTTGCATGCGAGGTTTAGGATGCAGCAACGTGCGAGTTTGGTTGCCTTTCTGGATGTCCCGCAGCTTCCCCGCTGAATTATACTGATAGCGAGACTCGGGCAGCTTCGGGGATTGCCCCTTCCAGATCAACAGCGGAGGCATTCAAGCCTGGTCTTCCTGCTGATACTTTTGGGCCACGCTAGTGGCTCCCTTCATCCCTGCTTTTCCGGTGGACTCTTCTTTTTCTCCAGAGGCAGAGGGTTTGGAGGACGGCTCGGCCCCAGGTCCTGACATGGAGGATTCTGTGCCGTGGAGAAGAGTTGATTTGGGGAGGCCTGGGCCCCACTTGTCCCTGCTTGGGTGTTTGGTACCCTCGGTGTGAGGCTTGTTGTTACAGGGGGAGGGGTTTTCCTATCCCCTTCCCTGTACAATTTTGTTATGGGTTCCGTTCCGAGTTCCTTGGGGTTTTTTGGTTCCCTCCTTCTGGAGGTTTTTGGCTTCCCACATCCCACCGAGGAAGGTGTGGGAGGCCCTTGCGGCTTATCTCCTGCGAGACCTGGATTACGCTTTGATATTGAAGCCTTCTTCTTTTGAGTTTGGCTCCTCTTTTCCTTATTGGGTACGTCACAAGGTGCCAGAGTCTTCCTGGCTGGCAGACTGCCTTTTCTTTCGTTGGGGGCTTGGCATTCGTCCTGTCGGACTGCGCACTTGAATGGCGAAAGTTGACTAGATCGTTCAGGTTTTTCCTGGGGACCGTTGGAGCACGTCAGTGTGTGCTTGTTTGCCCCCTTCCTTCCTTATATGTCGGCCAGGTGCAGCTTCACGAGCAGGTTCCCTCCCTTTCGGCATCCCTGGTGGCCGAGGATTTGTGCGCCCGTAGCACTTGACTTTGGTCTTGCGCTTCTTTTTCCTGCTAGAACTGTCTTTGGACTGGCTTGTGGTGGTGTGGAGGAGCTGGGTTTCCGGGCCCTGTCCGGTGTGCTTGCTTCGGCACTTGGTGCCGGATGCCTTGTTGAAATTCTATGCGTCNGGACTCTAATAGGAGACCATTTATGAACTTGACTTTATTTCTTGACTTTGGCTTAGACCTTGAATGTTGCAAAAATGAATGATGTCCATATTGTGTGTCACTCTGGAAGGTTTGTGGTGTTTCTCCCTCCTCTCTACCTGACCCAGGGTGTGTTGTTGTGGCAATGGTTTGTCCAGTTTTGGAAGTGATATTGGGGAGTGTGGTAGTCTCTGTGTAGGGGGGGGGTGTAGTATGTGTGGGCTTGATGACGAAATGTAGTCCAGTCTCGGGCATTTCCCCCTCTCCATCCGTACTCCTGCCACGTTTCTGCCTGTCTGTTCTCCCTCTGTTTCTGCCTGCCTCTAAAAAATGTTCAGGGCTATTATATTGGACTTCCTCTCTTATATAGCGCTGTGTACCTCTGACGTGGAAATCGGGGCAATGAAGATCGTAGCATTCCTCTCATTAACTGAGAGTTTGCATAGCTTAGGGTGAAATATCTACACTCAGTATCAAAACGACATCTGCCTTTCCCTAACCAGTTCCGGCATTTCCGTGGGTGCATGAATGAGCATTCCGTGCCTCTGGGCCCATATCTGCACTGTCCTTTGCATAATACCTGCAAATATTTTCATCTGTGATTGCATTATTCTTGTTTGTATCCGTGTACGACTTGGCTACCTCTGTGATTTTTGTTCCAACTTCTCGTTTCTGCATTATTCTCGGTATTACCCTTATCTTTCGCCTTGTTGCTTTCGTCTTTCTCATTCGTCTCATTTTTTATCTCCTTATTCATATCACCAGTTTGCTCTACAATATTGCCTTCATTTTGTGTACCTCGACGCTATGTCCTTCTACATTGCTACTTTGACTCTCTAAATTCTCAATCCCTGGGTTGTGCTCAGAGTTCGTTGCTGTCTTTATATACTCTGCATATATTTCTGGTAGTTTTTGTGTGAATTGTAGCCTGTGTACTTCAGGAATGTCATTCATTAGTTTGGCAATGTTTTCCCACACCTGTCTGTCACTTTCACAGATCCAGTAGGTACCTTCCCGGTTTGCATATTGTGTAGGTAATCCTGTACAACTCAGGTGAAATCTTATGTTACAAATATTACATACAATGCCTACAACAGTCTTCCGAAGTGCCTTATGGCAGCCTCCACACACCTCCATGTTGGGTTTGTGATGTTATAATATTATATGCATATATTTATAATATTATATATATGTATATATAATATGTATACAGTATATTTATAATATTACATATGTTTATTTGTTAAAGTTTATGTGGGGGTACTTATCGCCTTGTGGAGAAAATATGGTCCTCTTGGGACCGTATAGTTGACCGTTGTTGTCCCAGGTCGGGGGGGGGGCAGGATGTCACCGGTTGCCAGTTACTTGATTTATACACTGATTATTTGCCTGTATTTTCCTAAGGGAATTTCTGCTTCTTCCGGCTTACAATGTTATTACTTACTCTATTACTAGTTCCTAAACCTACTTGCCCGTATTACAGTATATATTGCTGGTATATTATCACTGAGGGAGTATACTGTTACTGAGGGACTCCCTTACACTGTGTAGGCCTCGTGGCTGTGGTGTAAACACAAGTGTGATGCCTCCTCCACAACTTTACATTTATACTTTTTCTATGAACAATTCTCTAACACTATTCACTAATTTATATGTTATGTTACACGTTCCACTTCACTGTTCACCGTATCACTGCTCGCTATATTTGATATATATCGCTTTTGCCTGTACACATGAGCCTGGTGGCACTGGCTCACCACGTGGGACCACGTTTATTCTGTATTTAACTCAAAGTTCCATTTTTAATTTCTGTATTCAACTTTCCTACGGGTCACTATGCACTGGGTGATCACTGTGGCCGTAATCCATAGTTGTAATCCTAAAAAAGCCCGGTTTATTCCAGTGTTTTCACGGAGCGCGACGACGACACGTCTGTCCCCTAACCCGCCGTCTAGGGGTGTCCTTGGAGCTTTATACCCAAAGAGAAGGAAAAGAATGGGCTAACCGGGAGGCGGCCGCCACAAACTCCGCAACGAGAAGCCAAGACAACAGGCTGCAACCTGCAACCCAAGGCAACGAGAACGCACAGGAGCAGACGCGCATAAAGAATGGGCAGCCAAGAACCTGTATGACCCTCAAATCCCTGTGTCCAAAATGAGCCCTAGACGTCACCAACACAGCAACAAAAGCTGCAAACGTCCGAACAGCACGGGCGCAAGGACAGACCGTAGGCTGGAAGACTGAAAAACTCTGCGGATGACCTGGGAGACCCGAGCCCTGAAACAGGGAACGAGGGGAACCGGATCAACCCAAAGTGTATCCCCAGACACGGTACGCAGATAACAGCAAAAAGCGCAACCGGACAACACAGGACACACCCCCGGCCAAACCAATCATGCATCAATAACCCAAGAACCCTCCAGAAAGCAGTCGTCTCGACCGTCCAGAAACCTGAACCGAAGAGGCAACCACAAACTGAGGAGAAGATAAGAAGGCACCCTGATCAAGGACCAGGATGGCTCAGGCAACGCATGAGCAGGCCGGAGGTGAAACAAAACACGAGAAAGCGTATGAAACGGGGCAGATGTGATGTCCACCCCGAACGCAAGCCGGAGTGGCTCCGCCAGCGCCGCACAAAACGAGGCGACAGTAAGAAACATCAATTAACTGTAGTCCTGAAAACCCAAGAAAGGATAAGACAACCTGATGCGAATACCAAGAAAAAGTGCATAGAAATACCAGGAACTTCATACTGTCGCCAAGACGAAGCTCGCAGGTGGGACACCGTCAACAAAGCCACCTGATCACCACAGAGATGGTGATACCCGCGTCAAATTACCAGACGCGAAGAGCTGAGGAGAAGGCCGAACCAGTCACATACAGGACCGATCCAACCTGCTGAAAGAGGCGGAACCGCGGGAAAACGCCCAGGGTTCGGACACCTATCAAGCAACGTCTGAAAATAAAGCTGGGCCGGCCACCAAGGAACCATAAGGACTACTCTCGTGTGAATGGCTCCAACCAAGCCAGAACCTGAAGCAACAGCTGGACCGGGAGAAGAGGAACAGGTGTCCCCACCTCGACCAGTCCTGCCGAAAAGCATCCACCGTGAACGCCTCGCAGGCGGGTAAAGGCGCCACATAAAATGGGCAATGCCTAGACCACGCCAACTCGAAGACGTCCATAGCCAGGAGTCCATACGTCCAGCAGAGCCAACGAAACGAGTCGGCGACGACTAGCCAATCCGCGAACAGAGGAATGAACCGAGACAGCTGTCCGCCAGGAAGCAAGACACACCCTGGACATGAACCTCATGGGTTAGCCAAACTCAGAGAGTCCAGCAACGAGCCACTCTAAGGAACCAACCCCAAAGGTCAACACCTAAGAGAAACCATGCGGTTCCGGCAAAGAACCGCCAGAGAACAGTCCAAACAGAGCTGAATGGTAGAGCACCGAGTGACTCAAACCCTCCGAAGAGCAAACCAGACAGCCACAAACTCCCGAACTGTGCTGCAAGCCCGACAGACAAACAGACCCCACCATCCCCGGCTGACCTGGTGAGCACTGGTCACAAAGCCCCAGCCGAGAGATGACCCGTCCGTGAACACAACGAGAGAAGGCTCGGGGAGATGGCAAGGCACGGAACTCTGAAAGCCCCAAAGAGGAAGCTGGTGACGCAGACAAAAGATCCCCGGAGGAACGAATCCAACGATTGCAAGAGGCGCGGAAGGGGAGTCTCCGAAGGAACCAAACAGACGCCAAAGTCAAACCCGACCCCGCGGGCAGACCAACACGTCGAAGTTCAGACTCCTACACAACTGCTCAAGCAATCGCTGAGCAACCCGGGACATCCTCATGAACAGCCAAAGGCGGGACCACAGCAACACTTCTGGAGGGAAAGACAAGGAGCAGCCCAAGAGCCCTAAACAAGGCCCAGCCAGGTCCGAACCCGGGATGGAAACAGATGGAACGGCCTCCAGATCACCCAGAAACCGAACCCTGCGATCTGGAAAGAACCACACCCCTGGCGAGCATACAAGCGGACCGACTGGGAGGCCACACCAGCCAGTCATAGAGGTAGGCCAGACACCGAATCCCAAGCAGACTCAGACAGGGCACCAAGATCCGATAAAGATGTGTAAATACACGAAGTGCCAATTACAAACTAGGGAAGGCAACAAAAGTAGCAAGCCTGAAGCCCTAACTGTGCCATTCCCGGAAACCTGGAGAGGAATGTGCCAAGAAGTGACCCAGAGATCCAGGGCCACCATCCAGGCACCCGGCCCCCCCGAGACAACAGTCCTCAGATGAGAGCAAAGAATCCAGGGCACAGACTGAACAAATCCAGAAGAACCGCAGATCCGTCAGTCCCGTGTCTGCATAGAGCAGACGGGAACCCTAGAAGGATGGGGCGGATCGACCATGTCCAACGCACCCACTAAGATGACATGACGAAGCACAGGGAAAGAAGTCCACCCCGCCAGCCCCAAACCTCCAAAGGGGAAAAAGCCGTCTGCCGCCACCAGAGGCCGGAAGACAACCAAAAACGCCCATGTTACAACTGTTGTAACATATGTTACAACTGTTGTAAAAATATGTTAAAACTGTTGTAACATATCACCTCACCCAAATGCAGGTATAAAATGGAAGCTGTTTTAAAACTCTGTTCAGTTATAGTTGTGTGTGTGTAAACTACAGTCTTTGAAAATGTAATAAGTTTTACGAAACGCGTTCAAGTGTCGCGTCAGGCTAGAAATAAAAGTGAATTTTGGAGAATTGATTTTTCAGTTACCATCAACAGTGAAAAAGAATATAAGAAACATTGAGAAAATTTGTGTTAGAATTATTAATCTTACTTTTTCGGTCATATTTAATAAAATATTGTAATATATATATATATATATATATATATATATATATATATATATTATATATAATATATATATATATATATATATATATATATATATATATATATATATAATATATTAGTATTTTGGTAGCAGTCTTTCTTGTAAACATATGTTATTAAATATGACCGAAAAAGTAAGATTAATAATTCTAACACGAATTTTCTCAATATTTCTTATGTTTCATTTCACTGTTGATGGTAATTGAAAAATCAACTCTCCAAAATTCATTTTTATTTTTAGTCTGACGCGACACTTGAACACGTTTCGTAATAACTTATTACATTTTCAAAGACTTTAGTTTACACTCATGGAGACAAAACTTGATGTTATTTTAAATGAGGTCATATTCCCAAGGGGCTACTCAATATGGAGACGGGACAGAAAAATTAGGAAAGGCGATAGCGTTGCTGTGCTGGTGAAAGAACACCTAAAGGTGAAAGAAATAATGACTGCCAATCCACAAGAAGTTGACATAATAGCACTAGAGATCTGCCATGATGAGAAACTAATGATCATAAATGCATATAGTCCACCACCAAGCAGCACATGGTCAAAGGAGGAGCTAGATAGTAAACGTGAAGGTCTGATAACAATAATGAGAGAGATCATAGCGAGAGCGGATAACGATAGATCACGTCTGTTGATAGTCGGTGACTTCAACTTTAAATCCATAGACTGGGAAGCATATGAAGCTAAAACAGAAGATTTTTGGACCTGTAGATTTGTAGACCTCATCCTGGAAACATTCTTGTATCAACATGTTAACCACTTGACTGCGCCAACCGAGTTTTCTCGGTCGGCGGGAAACTGCGCCAACCGAGAAAACTCTTTTCGATTTTTCGTAACCAATTCTAAATGTGTACGAGCCTGGTTGTGTACGAAATGGACTCTTAGGACCTCCAGTGAGAGGCAGCCATCTTGGAAAAAAATCCCAGAATGCCCTGGGGCTGCTGGCTGGGTTAGTACTGAATGAGCAACCATGGGTGGCGCACGCGCCTCTGGCTCCCAAACACCTGTCCGATGCGGTGTTGAAGATAATGCTCTGTCAGTGAAATTCAAACCTTATTGTTTGAAGAACATAAGGGTCATAATGTTGGGGAAGCCAGGCGCAATAAGGACCTAACACAAAGGTCGGATGCAAGTGATACAGCACCTAATGAGGACGATACAGGGAGCGTATCCAGTTGAAGCTCTGAGCGTCATCTTTGCAATTCTATGCTATTTATTTAGATGATACTTAGATGAATCATTTTTTGCGTTCAGTGATGATGCATCTGATACAAATGGCATAGATGAACAGTGTTAGCGGCTTCCATTTTGGTGTTTTCCATAGATATTTTCAAGAATGCCCGAATCTCTTCTCAACTTACGGACACTCTTGAGTCTAGTTGAATCTCTTCCTGACTGATGGACACTCTTTACGTATGCTGAATCTCTTTCTGTGTGGGACCATACAAAGCGATCTAGACTATCTTACAAATTGATCTTTTCCTATAATCTTTTCAATACTACCTTATGTTTTACAAGCTTGGTTACATACAACCTACAAGTACTAAAGCCAAAGGTGTATGTGAGTGCGTTATTTGCAAGCACACAGAATGAAGAAACAAGCAGCGAAAATTTATCTGTACCTGGTGCACTGAGCGAAGTCGCGCTGTGTACCATGGGTTACTTCGATGATTATTACTCAATTCCGAAGTACTGAGTGTGTAATACAGTGTGTTACTGTGAAAATAGTGTGTGAAACTGTACATATTGTAATTTTAGTGAATTTTTAACAGGTAATATTGCGACAATAAACATTTATTGTGGACACACTACTGACACATGTTTCACAGTTCCATGGAACATTATGAACGTTCTACTGTATGCATATTATAAAGGACACAAATATGCATCATATACGATAAAAAAACAAATAAAACCGCATTGGAAATACATAAACAAATAATTGAAAATATATTTGTGGCAACACCCGGTGCTTGAATGGCCCGCTCGACCGTGTCTGGGCGAGTCACGCACGGGCGACCAGGCCCTGATGACGTCACAGCGCACTTTGTCCACGTCCCTACAGCCAAAGTAAGTGGAATTTGGTATTTATTTTTACATAGACATCAATATGGTGTTTAACGAAGACAAGTTCCAGCTCATGCGCTATGGAAAAAATGAAAATATAAAAACGGAAACCATGTACAAAACTCAGGCAAATCATAACATAGAACGAAAAGGCAATGTAAAGGATCTGGGTGTACTCATGTCGGAAGACCTTACCTTTAAAGAACACAATAAAGTAGCCGTCACAACTGCAAGAAAAATGACAGGTTGGATAACAAGAACTTTTCACACTAGAGATGCTATACCGATGATGACACTTTACAAAACGCTTGTGCTCTCTAGAGTGGAGTACTGCTGCACAATGACAGCCCCTTTCACTGCTGGTGAAATTGCTGACCTGGAGAGCGTGCAGAGATCCTTTACTGCTAGAATCCACTCGGTAAAACATCTAAACTATTGGGACCGACTTAAGAGCCTAAATCTGTATTCCCTTGAGCGCAGGCGGGAGAGATACATAATAATTTACACGTGGAAAATATTAGAGGGGCTGGTCCCAAACCTGCACACAGAAATAACATCACATGAGACCAGAAGACATGGCAGGATGTGCAGAATACCCCCATTGAAAAGCAGAGGTGCAACTGGTACTCTGAGAGAGAACTCTATCAACATCAGAGGCCCGAGACTGTTCAACACGCTTCCACTACACATAAGGGACATAACTGGCAAACCCTTCACAGTGTTCAAGAGAGAACTGGATAAGCACCTCCAAAGGATACCTGATCAACCAGGCTGTGACTCATACGTCAGGCTGCGAGCAGCCGCGTCCAACAGCCTGGTTGATCAGTCCAGCAACCAGGAGGCCTGGTCGATGACCGGGCCGCGGGGACGATAAGCCCCGGAAGCACCTCAAGGTATCCTCAAGGTAAGGTAGGACATGTTCAGGGAAGGGAATTTATCATTTTACGAAGAAAAAGGAATTTTTTGGGAACACTTCATTTCATGCGCACCGAGGGAATTTCTCAATAAACTCTGCGCAGCACGGTGGTTAAACAAGGTAAGAGGATGAGGGAAGGGAACGTTCCCTCCATGCTAGATTTGATATTTAATAGTTAGGAGGAAGAGAGATTTGACATTCAGTACCTTCCTCCCTTGGGTAAAAGTGACCATGTCTTTTTGGGAATAAAGTATGCAATGTGTTATAATTTGGAAGAAAATAAGGAGGTTGAAGCAGTTGAAAAACCTGACTTCAGGAAAGGACATTATTGCCACCTTAGAAATTTTTTTAGTGAGTATAATTGGACAGACTTGATGCTAGACAAGGAAGTGAATGAGATGTATGTCAAGTTTTGTGAAATATATGATAAAGGCACAAAAAAATTTATACCAAAACAGAGATGCAGAACTAGGAAACAGGATTGGTTCAATAGAAACTGCGAGAGGGCCAGAGACCAAAAGACACAAAAATGGAATCAATACAGGAAGAGACCAAACCCCCAAACATACCAGCGATACAAAGATGCGAGAAACAACTACACGGCAGTGAGGAGAGAGGCAGAAATAAATTTTGAAAAAGGGATTGCAGACAAATGTAAAACAGAACCAGGTCTATTCTATAAATTTATAAACAACAAATTGCAGGTAAAGGATAATATTCAGAGGTTGAAAATGGGAAATAGATTCACGGATAATGAAAAGGAAATGTGTGAAACACTAAACGAAAAGTTCCAAAGTGTGTTTGTACAAAATGAAATCTTCAGGGAACCAGACACAATAAGAATTCCAGGGAACAACATAAGGAACATAGAGGTGTCTAGAGACGAAGTGGAAAAAATCCTCAAGGAGCTAAGTAAGAACAAAGCAGTTGGTCCAGATGGAGTTTCACCATGGGTTCTGAGAGAATGTGCACCTGAGCTCAGTATTCCACTTCAACTGATTTTTCAGGCATCCCTGTGTACCGAAGTTGAAGCTGATGTGTGGAAAAAGGCTAACATAGTTCCAATCTACAAAAGTGGAAGCAGGGAAGACCCCCTTAATTATAGACCTGTATCATTGACAAGTGTAATAGTCAAATATTCAAAAAATATTTAAAACTAAATGGGTAGAACACCTGGAGGAAAACAATATAATATCAGACAGACAGTATGGTTTTCGATCTGGAAGATCCTGTGTAACGAACTTGCTCAGTTTTCATGATCAAGCCACAGAGATTTTACAGGAAAGAGATGGTTGGGTTGACTGCATCTATCTAGACCTAAAAAAAGGCTTTCGACAGAGTTCCCCATAAGAGGTTGTTCTGGAAACTGGAACATATTGGAGGAGTGACAGGTAAGCTACTAACATGGATGAAAAATTTCCTAACTGACAGCAAAATGAGGGCCGTAATCAGAGGCAAGGTATCGGATTGGAGGAATGTCACGAGTGGAGTACCAGAGGGTTCAGTTCTTGCACCGGTAATGTTCATTGTCTACATAAACGATATACCAGTGGGAATACAGAAATACATGAACATGTTTGCTGATGATGCTAAGATAATAGGGAAGATAAGAAACCTAGATGATTGTCATGCCCTTCAAGAAGACCTGGACAAAATAAGTATATGGAGCACCACTTGGCAAATGGAATTTAATGTGAATAAATGCCATGTTTTGGAATGTGGAATTGGAGAACATAGACCCCACACAACTTATAAATTATGTGAGAAATCTTTAAAGAATTCTGACAAAGAAAGGGATCTAGGGGTGGTTCTAGATAGAAAACTGTCACCTGAGGACCACATTAAGAACATTGTGCGAGGAGCCTATACTACACTTTCTAACCTCAGAATTAGTTTTAAATACATGGATGGAGAAATACTAAAGAAATTGTTCACGACTTTTATTAGACCAAAGCTGGAATATGCAGCGGTTGTATGGTGCGCATATCTTAAGAACCACATCAACAAACTGGAAAAGGTGCAACAACATGCCAATAAGTGGCTCCCAGAACTGAAGGACAAGTGCTACGAGGAGAGGTTAGAGGCATTAAATATGCAAAAACTAGAAGATAGAAGAAAAAAGAGGCGATATGATCACTACGTTCAAAATAGTAACAGGAATCGATAAAATTGATAGGGAAGAATTCCTGAGACCCGGAACTTCAAGAACAAGAGGTCATAGATTTAAACTAACGAAACAAAGCTGCCGGAGAAATATACGAAAATTCACTTTTGTAAGCAGAGTGGTAGACGGTTGGAACAAGTTAAGTGAGAAGGTGGTGGAGGCCAAAACCGTCAGTAAATTCAAAGCATTATATGACAAAAAGTGCTGGGGAGACGGGACACCACAAGCGTAGCTCTCATCCTGTATCTACACTTAGGTAATTACAAATATAAGAAAATTCACTTTCGCAAACAGAGTGGTAGACGGTTGGAGCAAGTTAGGTGAGAAGGTGGTGGAGGCCAAGACCGTCAGTAGTTTCAAAGCGTTATATGACAAAAAGTGCTGGGAAGACGGGACACCATGAGCGTAGCTCTCATCCTGTAACTACACTTAGGTAATTACACACAAGTGAACACATGTACATGTGTACACACATATATACATGTGAAAAGAAAAATACAAGCCGCCGACCAATGGGCAAAGAGCACCACCCCAGCCTGGCGAAGAAGGCACAAAAAAAGCACAAAACTGCATTAAAAGGCCCACCTCGACAACAAAACCCAAAGCCCCAGCACGACCACAACATGTGCCAAGACCCAAAAAGATCAGCCTGCAAGCCAGAAAGACCCCGGAACCCCATAAGGCAGAACCGGGCCACACATGAGGAAACAAAACCCCTTGAACCACACATGAGGAAACAAAACCCCTTGAACCACACATAGGAGCCGAAGAGGAAGAAACCTCCGGAACAAAACCAAAGAACCCAAAGGAACCTGGAATCGAACCCGGGGAAGCACAAACCACCACAGAAAGGCAAGGCACAGCCCTCATACAGAACCCCCAGGGAAATGGCCAAAACAGACCCAAAACCGAGGAACAAGGTGTGGGAGCAAGCATAAACAGACAGGGACACTGAGCCCAAACCCTAGGGCCCAGACCCAAAACAGATAGAAAACGGAAAACCCGGTGTAAAAACCAACACCCAAACATTACCAGAGGAACAGAAGATGGGCAGAAAACACCAGAAAAGCAAAGAAACGACAACAGGAGAAGAAAAACCCTTAAGAGGTGAAAAAACTCACCCAAGACGCTCGCTCGCATACCCAGGCACATGTAAATAAACCGCCGCGGCGCCCTTTTGGCCACGCTGGGAAACCGGCAGAAAGAAAAATGGCCACCAGAACAGGGGGCTGTGACCGACTCAATAGATACGAAAACATGCCAGCAAAAGTGCGAAGCAAGCAGACTAGATGGGCGAAAAACTCCGCCCAGAAGCAGAAAACCCCAGGCAGGGGCAAACAGCCCCAGAACTGCTAGCAAGCATCCCCCACAGCCCCAGGAATCCGCATCAGAGGCCCCGGGGCAGAGCCGTCCTCCATGCCCTCTGCCCTTAACCCTTACACTGCTCAGGGGTCCTGGGGACATTTACACCCCTGTGCGCAAGAAAAAAAAAATTCCCAAAATTTTTTTCGTCTTCTAAACATGTTAATTTGTGTCCCCTGAGCACGGGAAAAATAGCAAAAAAATCGTAGGTCACATATTTTGGGCGCAATTGACCGAGGAAGTCTGGCAAAAAGTGGGCGTTGACAGAGCGGTCGCCAGGGCCGGTCAGCGTCACCCGCGCTGACAGATGGGAGTTGCCACAAAGATATTATTACCTAATTGTTTCAATGTCTCCGATTGATTTTTTCTTAGTTTTTTGCAGTAATATTATTCAATAGTGTGTATTGTAATATATTTATATAATAAAAGTGGTGAATAATCGCTATACTCAAATGTATGGTGTGCATATTAGTAATTCAATTATTATGTTCATAAAACAATAAACAAATAGTTTTGCTGCTATTACACTCTATACACAGGTTATATATAAGTATCTGCATATTTTGGTTACCATAACGAACCACTAAGTTGGTATTGAGAGTCGAAAAGCAACGAAGAGTTACCGCTACACACCAGCCAGCCACTCGCTGCCACTCCCTCAACACACGCACTAAACTTTCTCCCCCAACAATACCATTTGTGGTGTTATTACACTATATACAGACGTTATATATAAGTATGTATATATTTTGTTCACCACAACTGTACAGCTAAGCTGATATAGTTAGTTCAGGCACTAAGAGTCGTCGGTATGCACAGCTGGCGGCTGGCGGCTCCCTCACTCATTCAAGGTCACACACACACTAAACTTTCTCCCCCAACAATACTGTTTGCTGCTATTACACTCTATACACAGGTTATATATAAGTATTTGCATATTTTGGTCACCATTACGAACCACTAAGTTGGTATTGAGAGTCGAAGAGCAACGAAGAGTTACCGCCACACACCAGCCAGCCACTCGCTGCCACTCCCTCAACACACGCACTAAACTTTCTCCCCCAACAATACCATTTGTGGTGTTATTACACTATATACAGACGTTATATATAAGTATGTATATATTTTGTTCACCACAACTGTACAGCTAAGCTGATATAGTTAGTTCAGGCACTAAGAGTCGTCGGTATACACAGCTGGCGGCTCCCTCACTCATTCAAGGTCACACGCACTAAACTTTCTCCCCCAACAATACTGTTTTCAGTGTTATTACCCTATATACACATATTATATATAAATATCTACATGTTTTATGCACTGTAACTGTACACCTAAGCTTGTAGTGCGCCCAAAGAGCATAGTGGCCACCCTCTAAACAGCTTGACAAATCGTGCAGACGACGTCACCTCCGTCACCCAAATGGCTCCTCCCAGCATAATCCTTTTGCTGTTATTACACTAATACACACATTATATATAAGTATCTACATTTGTGTTCACCATAGAGAACCACTGAGCTGGTATGGTGAATGTAAACAATAACAGGTGGCCACACAGTCAGTAAACGATGCTGTCTCCCTCAGTCTCTCAGCATCACTCCTCCCACAGTGCTAATTATTACAACAATCCTGCTATTATCACAACCTTGGTTATTTATATCACAGTCATGGGTCATCTGTAATATTGTCATCACTAAATAATAACAGTTATATATTTATTTTGACATTTTTCGGTGATGCTGTGGTCACAAGCTGAACAGCAATGCTGATCGCTCATGCTGCGTGCGCCAGCCTTGGTTGCTCCAACAGTACTGTGCCTCTCACACCTGAGAATATTGCCCACGATTTTTTTTTTAAATGGCGTCTGTTTACAAGAGCCCTGAGGAAGCTACTGTGAACCCCGTGTAGCCGCGAGCCATTTGAATCGGGAATGGCACCCTATGGCGTATATATACGCCATGCGCACCGTCGGACATGTTACTCAGGGCGTATATATACGCCATGCGCAGTTTAAGGGTTAAAGAAAAGCAAGAGTCCATGGGAAAGGCAGCAAGAAAGGGCCACTGGTAAGACCCAGAAGCCTTGGCAGGAAGAACAGGTTCGGAAACCTCCGTCCCCTTCCCGAACGGGACAGCCCCCGAAACCTCCCGAGTCTCGGCCCCAACTAAACCCCGCCCCGACCCCAAAACCCGCAGATGGTCCAGAGCCGGGAACAGGGAGGGAAAGGGGCGAACAGCATCTAACCAAAATGGGGCGGCTCCGGGGCATCCGAATGGGAAACCAACCTAGTGTGTTGCAGCAACCTAACCTAGCTTGCAACACGGATGTCGCCTGTATTCTGAACAGTAATAACATCAGGAGAGTACTGGAGAACAAGCAGAGAATATCTCTTGCAAGACTCTGGGTCAAGGTGTCAGGGACCCAACAGGCAACATGACGGAGGTAAAAAGTGGCGACTCTCACCCGGAGACAAGGGCACAGTAACTAACGAACCCGCCCAAGACAGGTCGGAACCCGGAAGATACATTCAATGGTCCACCAAACCCCGACAGCGTTTTCCAGGGCCCATAGGGTAACAACTATGGGAAGCCCGGGCAAGGTGTTGCTAACTGGTTAAAACCCAAAACTAACACGGAGGTAGAGGACAACACTGAAAACCCCTGTGACGTGTACAATCACTGGGGCCCAGCAAAGGGCCACCAAACACTACCAGTGGAACTATAGCAACACTAGGCAGACCCCCCACCAGGCAAATTAAAATAAAAACAAAAGAAAAACCCCGCAAGAGTTCACCGTCCCCAGAGGCAACAGAAACCAATCGCCGCTTAGGTGGCAGGGCGCGCAACACCTTGATGCCCTAACCAGCACAATACCAGTCCCTACCCAGGGCCAAACAAGGGCCCCAAACCCCAGCTGGCCCCAAGGGCGAGACAAATACCAAGCAGCAAGAACCTGTATGGGAATGGTTCCCGAACGCCCCAGGGAAGATAACCCTATCACACAGGGGCAGTACTCACAGGGCACTTAGGGAAGGAAGCCTCTAAGCGCATGCAGCCCTGGTACTGATGAGGAACACGTGGCCACCACACAACACAACACACAGCAGTGAACGCCACGAAAGGCAAACACCGCCTAGGAAACCGAGGCCAGAGAAGCGTCTATCCCAGTTGACATTAGCTTATGAATTGATGCTAGGCAGCCGGCACAGTGGGGTCTGGGGCTCCCCCCTCCCCCTCTCAAGGCGGGGAGGGCTGCGCGGATGATCGGCGCAGCAGTAAAGTGTGATGTTTGCTTGTTTCCTTGGGATTGTAGGGAGTTTCTACCTCTGTTCAGTTTTCTGTTTTAGTTTTTACCATGTGGGGTTTGTTTTGTTATGCCTACCTTTCTGGGTGCCTAACTCCAGTCGATGGCAGATAAGGAAAACCCCAACCACAGGGGGGTTTTCCAGGGCCATTGCTCTCTGAAATCTCTCTGAAGGGGCCAGGTTCTGGCACTGGTCCCTGGTAGGTCTGAACTCCTTAGCTAATGTCCCGGTCTAATATAACATACATTAGCCCAATAAGCTCCAGGGAGCCGTAGGGGCTCTCCATAGAAAAGAAAGTAAACGATACAATGTTACCTTCATTATCCAGATTTTTTGTATTATCCAGATGTAAAAATGTTTGGTTCTCTGCTCCCATTAACCAGAGGCATGGAACAATTTCTTGATGGTAAGGAATTTGTATATCAAATAACATCAAAATTGCACTGGTTTTATGCATTCTTATTAGAACACCATTCCAAGTGTTCTCAATCTTTTATTTAATGATTATATGGATTTTCAGTTTTCTAGACATCTGGAGATACCAATTAGCCTTGATAATCATGGTTTCATTGTAATATTAACCTCAGAAATTTAAGGGAATTAAAAACAAACCAATTTAAAAAATCAATCAATAATAATCAACAATTATGGCATAACATGAAAATTTTAATGGGCCCTTTTAAATGCCTCCATATCCCTTAAAAATGCCACACTATCCACTCTTAATCGTCTTCAAAATTTTTGTCCAAAATATGTAATTACCTAAGTGTAGTTACCTAAGTGTAGTTACAGGATGAGAGCTACGCTCGTGGTGTCCCGTCTTCCCAGCACTCTTTGTCATATAACGCTTTGAAACTACTGACGGTCTTGGCCTCCACCACCTTCTCCCCTAACTTGTTCCAACCGTCTACCACTCTGTTTGCGAAAGTGAATTTTCTTATATTTCTTTGGCATCTGTGTTTAGCTAGTTTATATCTATGACCTCTTGTTCTTAAAGTTCCAGGTCTCAGGAAATCTTCCCTATCGATTTTATCAATTCTTGTTACTATTTTGTATGTAGTGATCATATCACCTCTTTTTCTTCTGTCTTCTAGTTTTGGCATATTTAATGCCTCTAACCTCTCCGTGTAGCTCTTGCCCTTCAGTTCTGGGAGCCACTTAGTAGCATGTCTTTGCACCTTTTCCAGTTTGTTGATGTGCTTCTTAAGATATGGGCACCACACAACCGCTGCATATTCTAGCTTTGGCCTAACAAAAGCCGTGAACAATTTCTTTAGTATATCGCCACCCATGTATTTAAAAGCAATTCTGAAGTTAGAAAGCGTGGCATAGGCTCCTCGCACAATATTCTTTATGTGGTCCTCAGGTGATAGTTTTCTATCTAGAACCACCCCTAGATCTCTTTCTTTATCAGAATTCTTTAAAGATTTCTCACATAATATATAGGTTGTGTGCGGTCTATGTTCTCCTATTCCACATTCCATAACATGGCATTTATTAACATTAAATTCCATTTGCCAAGTGCCACTCCATGTACTTATTTTGTCCAGGTCATCTTGAAGGGCATAACAATCACCTAAGTTTCTTATCCTTCCTATTATCTTAGCATCATCAGCAAACATGTTCATATAATTCTGTATACCAACTGGTAGATCATTTATGTAGACAATAAACATCACTGGTGCAAGAACTGAACCCTGTGGTACTCCGCTTGTGACATTTCTTCAGTCCGATACATTGCCTCTGATCACTGCCCTCATTTTTCTATCAGCCAGAAAATTTTTCATCCATGTTAGAAGCTTACCTGTCACCCCTCCAATATTTTCCAGTTTCCAGAACAACCTCTTATGTGGAACTCTGTCGAAAGCCTTTTTTAGGTCCAGATAGATGCAGTCAACCCAACCATCTCTTTCCTGTAATATCTCTGTTGCTCGATCATAGAAACTGAGTAAATTCGATACACAGGATCTTCCAGATCGAAAACCATACTGTCTGTCTGATATTATATCATTTCTCTCCAGGTGTTCTACCCATTTAGTTTAAATTATTTTTTCCAATATTTTGACTATTACACTTGTCAATGATACCAGTCTATAATTAAGGGGTCTTCCCTGCTTCCACTTTTGTAGATTGGAACTATGTTAGCCTTTTTCACACATCAGCTACAACTCCTGTAAACAGGGATGCCTGAAAAATCAGTTGAAGAGGAATGCTGAGCTCAGGTGCACATTCTCTCAGAACCCATGGCGAAACTCCATCTGGACCAACTGCTTTGTTCTTATTTAGCTCCTTGAGCATTTTTTCCACTTTGTCTCTAGACACCTCTATGTGCTCTATGTTGTTCTCTGGAATTCTTATTGTATCTGGTTCCCTGAAGATTTCATTTTGTACAAACACACTTTGGAACTTTTCGTTTAATGTTTCACACATTTCCTTTTCATTTTCCGTGAATCTATTTCCCATTTTTAACCTCTGAATATTATCCTTTACCTGCAATTTGTTGTTTATGAATTTATAGAATAGACCTGGTTCTGTTTTACATTTGTCTGCAATCCCTTTTTCAAAATTACTTTCTGCCTCTCCTCACTGCCGTGTAGTTATTTGTACATTTGTTTACATGTTTTTGAGGGACCTTTGCCAATCTGCCAGCTTCCTGTCCCCACTAAGGCCACTCAAGATGGTGGTCCTCGAGTAAATTCAGTCTGTCCCATTTTTAACTCCATGGCAGCATAATAAAACAAGAGCAATGGTTTTAAGCTCAACAAGCCACAGTGTAGAACGGAGAACAGGAGATGCTTCTTCACCCACAGTTATAAACTCATGGAACTGCCTACCCACCAAAGCCATAAATGCCAAAACTGTGCTCAGTTTCAAAATATACCTGGAAAAAATCATAAAGGCAAATGGAGGGCCCTTTGACAAGCCGCCAGCTTCCTATTCTCATCGAGGTCACCAGGGTTAGTGGCCCTCAAATAAATCAGGTAAAAATAAAAGTTATTTATGCTGGGAAAACCTGACTGGCTGACCTGAACTCATCGACACCCCTGAAGCTATTCCTGTGTCCATCATCAACAAGTAGGAAGTGGGTATGATCCCCATTCAGGGAGCATGGAGCATGTTGGAGGACTTCCTCCTTTGCCTTGTACCTGAGAGAATAGAGAATGGTCAGTAAAACAAGATACACTTTGCATACTAGTGGCTTTGATAAATACACATTTTATGTAACAACTATTCAACAACTGTATTGTGTTTTTCTGTAATTTTAATTTAAAGTTAATTTAAATTTAATGAATGAAACCTGTTTAGCAATGCAGCCACAGGACAACTATACCTCACTTGCTGTAGGGTACACTGCTATATAAAACCCAGGGCAAAAATGTATACCTCACCTAATGCAGGGGAAAGCTGGCACAATATATTTACAAGAAAACTTACTTGACAGAAGTGAAGACATTCTCGTTGGAGTTGACGAAGGACTCCCTGCCATCTACATAACCCCAGGGTGCCACCCCAAGACATCTGATGCCTCGGATCATTTGCTCACGTTCCTGTGTCGCCACCATCAATGACATAAATAACTGTTATCAATGCCTTCAACATTATTTGAGTATCATTATCAACAACATTAAAGCTACTGTTTAATGTTTTAGTCAATCACCATTTGCACATGACATTTCAACAAGCCCATCTTCAGTCATTACTGTATTATCACCAAACTTAGACTGTGTGCCATTATCACCAAACTCAGCATTATAAGACAGATTTACAAAGAAATTTCCCAGAATAGATCCTACAGGCAAAGCAATTCAAGAACTTGTAAACAAATTTAAACAACTGGATCCATACATGATGATGCTGGAAGAGGACGCCCAAGAACAGAAACTGACAATATCCATAGTACAGTATAAGAATTATTGATCGACAGCATCAATAAAAATTTGAATTATGATTTATAACTGTTTTGTATCAAAATTATGTAAAATCCTGAAATAATGTAGGTTTTTAATAGATTTGTCCAATTTTATACAAATAGAAAACTAATTCTGGGACACCCTTTATAGTACCAAACTTGTATCATCAAACCCTTAGTCACTATAATAATTAAAAACAAACAAAAAACCAGCGTTGAATGTAATGAAAAGCCACTTTCTGGGCGAGACCCGGAGGCTCCCCGGAGCTATACCGGGCTGATGTGTATATATTAGACTGTGGCAGCTGTCAATCGAAGGAGTTCTAAGCCTACCGAGGACCAGAGCCAGAACCTGGCCCCCTCAAGAGAGGCACGAGGAGCAATGGCCTAAAGACACCCCCTGTGTAATTGGAAGCAGTCTTTGTCTGCCATGTACCAGGTCAGGCACCTAGAAAGGTAGGCATTTCAAAACAAACTGCTGCTGGTAAAAAAATTACAAACCAAAAGCCAAACCAGCAAACAGAACTCCCAGTCAAAAACAAGGAAAAACATGTCACCACAACCGCCGCGCATCCGTCTGTGCAACCCCCCTCCCCGGGAGTGGAACGGGGAGTCCCAGACCTCCACGCCGGTAACTCTCCTCAGTTCAGAGGACGAGTATTAAAAACACGAAAAAAATGCCGACCAGACGGTGGGAGGGATGCCAGGGAGCCTCCGGGTCTCACCCAGAAAATGGCGTTTCATTACATTCAACGCTGGTTTTCTGTGGAGAGCCCCTTTGGCTCCCCGGAACTACCTAACCAAAGATAAGAAGAAAAGGTACTCGCCCGGGAATTGGTCGTCACTCGCTCCTCAACTCAAAGTCGAGACAACAGGCCGCAACCTGCGACCCAAGGCTATACACACCCGAGAAGGACTAAGAACATTAACAAGGTAACGTGCAACCAGGACCCTGTTCGACCTTCAATAGCCCGGTGCCCAAAAGATAGGCCAGGACATTACCAAAAAACCAGGCGAATGCCGAACTTATGAACGACATGTGCATGGGGAAAGCCCACAGGCTGGCAGGACCAAATAATCCTGTGGACAACCTGAGCGACCCTCTTCCAGGAATAGAGAAGGGAAACTGGGTCAACCCAAAGTGCGTCCTCTGCCACAGAGGCCGTAACGCACAAAGAACGGCAAAGAGCCACAGACACAAAACATGATGCACCCCCTGCCGAACCAACCAAGCATCAACAACCCAAGGACCCCTTCGGAAAGCAGCAGACTCATTCTTCGCCAGAAAAGAATTGACGGCTGCAAACGAAGAAAAGACCACCAGGACTGAAAGAGCAGAAACCCCTGCGACAGAGGAGAGCATGAAACTCTCCAACCCGACCCCCAGAGGCCAATGCCAACAAGAAAAGAGCCAAAGAAAAAGTCTTGAACTGAGGGGGCCACCCCAAACCGAGGAGAAGGGAGAAGGGAGAAGAGAGCTCCCGGTGCAACAACCAGGACAGCTCAGGCGGTGCATGAGCAAGCCAGAGGTGAAAACAACGCCCGAGAAAGCTTGCGGAACGGAGCAGAAGTGACAATTACCCCCAAATGCAAGCTGCAGTGGCTCCGCCAGCGCCACCCGAAACAGGCGGCAGTATCTGGCAATAGAAGACGGTCCTGAAACAACCAAGAGAGAAAGGACAAAACCATCTTCGAAGAGACAAGTGCCAAAAAGACCGCCAGGAAATTTCCTACTGCCATTGAGACAAAAATCGTTGGTGGGACACCAACTAAGCCACCTGATCACCATACAAGTGGTGATAAACCTGCATAAAAAACACCAGATGCGAGAAACTGAAAAGATTGAACCAGCCACATACCAGAATGGACCGATCTGCTGAAAGAGGCGGAGCCGCAGGAAGACCGTCGGGTTTGGACATTGAGCAAGAAGCACCTGAAACCAGGGCTGGGCCGGCCACCTAAGAGCCAACAGGACAACTCATCCCTGACAAGTCTCTCTAAGCTAACCAGAACCCAGAGCAACAACCGAACTAGTGGGAAGAGGTACAGGTAACCCCCAACTCGATCAGTCCAGCCAAAGGCATCGACCCCGACGGCCTTGCAGTCTGGGAAAGGTGTCACTTACACTGGAAGACGCTTCGACCAAGTCGATGCAAAGAGGTCCATCTCTAGGTGCCCATGCGTCTGGCAGAGCCAACTGAACGAGTCGGTGTCGACCGTCCATTCCGTGAATATGGGAATGAACTGAGACGGGCCATCCCCCAGGATGTTTGACACCCCCTGAACGTGAACTGCCAGGAGAGCCAACCCCGAGAGCTCAGCAAATGAGTCACCTGAAGCAACTAGCCCCACAGAGCCAATGACTGCATCGAACCCCTGTGGTTTAGACAATGAACCACTAGGGAGCAGTCCAAATGGAGTTGGATCATGGCTCCACGAGCAACACGAACCCTCTGAAGCGAATGCCACACCACCACAAACTCCTGCGCCATGCTGTGAGCCCGACAGAAGAACGGATCCCACTGACTCTGGCCGGGCTGGTGAGCACTGATCACAAAACCCCAGCTGAGAGACGAGGCATCCGTGAACACATCAAGCGAGGACTCGGGGAGGCGCCAGGGCATAGAACCCTGAAAAAAAACTCAAGAGTAAGCCGGCAGCGCAGCAGCTGACACAAGGCTCTCGGGATCCGAACACAACGATCACGAGAACAGTGGAATAAACCAGAACATTCGCCGAAGCCAGATCCAACCTGACGGGTAGACCAGAGCGGCCAAGATCAGGCTCCCGCACCACCGTCCAAACAACCAACATGTGACCCAGGTGCCCTACAAAAAACCAGCGTTGAATGTAATGAAACGCCATTTTCTGGGTGAGCCCCGGAGGCTCCCTGGAGCTTATCGGGCTAATGTATGTTATGTTAGATCGGGACATTAGCTATGGAGTTCAGACCTACCAGGGACCAGCGCCAGAACCTGGCCCCTTCAGAGAGGTTTCAGGGAGCAATGGCCCTGGAAAACCCCATATTGTTGGGGTTTTTCCTTATCTGCCATCGACCGGGGTTAGGCACCCAGAAAGGTAGGCGTAACAAAACAAACCCCACATGGTAAGAAACTACAACAAAAACCGAACAGAGGTAGAAAACTCCCTACAATCCCAAGGAAAACAATCAAACAATCACTTTACTGCCGCGCCGGTCGTCCGCGCAGCCTTCCCCTCCCAGAGAGGGGGAGGGGGGGGCCCCGGACCTCACCACGCCGGCTGCCTTTAGTTCGGAAACTAGGCGTCAACCAACGCGAAAACCCCGCCGACCGGATGGGAGGGAGGGTAGCCAGGGAGCCTCCGGGGCTCACCCAAAAATGGCGTTTCATTACATTCAACGCTGGTTTTCTGTGGGAAGCCCCTACGGCTCCCTGGAGCTACATACCCGAAGAGAAGGAAAAAGGGGACATACCCGGGAGGCGGCGGCCACAAACTCCACAACGCGAAGTCGAGACAACTGACCGCAACCTGCGACCCAAAGCAACACAAGAACGCCAAGGAGCAGGGACGTTCACAAATTAATGGGCGGCCAGGACCCTGTTCAATTTCCAAAATCCACGCGCCCGAATATGTGCCCAAGACATATTACCAAACACAGCAGCCAAAGCTGCAAACTTCCTAACATCATGGGCGCGAGGATAGACCGCAGGCTGGCTAGACTTAATAACCCTGCGGACAACCTGGGAGACCCGAGCCCAGGAACAGGGAACGAGGGAAACCGGATCAACCCAAAGCGCATCTCCCGCCACCCTGGCTGAAGTGCGCAGGTAACGGCAAAGCGCCGCAACAGGACACAACACATGATGCACCCCCGGCCGAACCAACCAGGCATCAATGACCCATGGACCCCTCCGGAAAGCAGCCGTCTCGTTCTTCGCCAGAAAAGATGGAGAAGGCTGCAAACGGACAAACCTACCCCCAGGACCAAAAGAGCAGAAACCCCTGCGCCGGAGGAGAGCATGAAACTCCCTACCCAGCCCCCCAGAGGCCAATGCCAACAAAAACAAAGCCTTGGAAAAACAATCAGGAACCGAAGGGGCCACCACAAACCGAGGAGTGGAAAGATAGGAGAGCACCCTGTCCAAGGACCAGGACAGCTCAGGAGGCGCATGAGCAGGCCGGAGGTGAAACATAGCACGGTAAAGCTTACGAAACGGGGCGGATGTAACGTCTACCCATAAAGCTAGCTTGAGCGGCTCCGCCAGCGCCGCACGATACGAGGCGACAGTATTAGGCATCAAATGACAGTCCTGAACAAGCCAAGAAAGGGCAAAACAACCTGATCTGAAAGAAAAGAACCTACGAAGAGCCGGAAAATGGCGAAAAGAACGCCAGGAAACTCCATACTGTCGCCGAAACGAAGCTCTCAGGTGGGACACCATCAACGAAGTCACCTGATCACCATAGAATTGGTGATACACCCGCGTCAAAAAGACCAGACGCGAAGAGCAGAGGAGAAGGTCGAACCAGCCCCGTACCAGATCGGACCGGCCTGCTGAAAGAGGCGGAGCCGCGGGAAACGTCCCGGGTTCGGGCACCGAGTCAAAAGCACCGGAAACCAAGGCTGGGCTGGCCACCAAGGAGCCACAAGGAGTACTCTCCCTGGGAATGTCTCCAAACGAACCAGAACCCGAAGCAACAGCTGGACCGGAGGAAAGAGGAACAGGGAACCCCACCTAGACCAGTCCGGCCGAAAGGCATCCACCGCGAACGCTGCACAGTCGGGGAAGGGCGTCACATATCGGGAGACGCCGAGACCACACCGACGTGAAGAGGTCCACATCTGGGAGACCGTACGTCTCGCAGATCCAACGAAACGAGTCGTCGTCGACCGTCCACTCCGTGGACAGGGGAAGGAAGCGAGACAGACCGTCCGCCAGAACCTTGGACACTCCCCGGACGTGAACCGCACGGAGAGCCAAACCCCGAGAATCCAGCAGACGAACCACTTGAAGGGACCAACCCCAAGATCTAAGGACCGAAAAGAACCCCCGCGGTTCAGGCAATGAACCGCTGGAGAACAATCCAAACGGAGGTGAATGGTCGATCCCCGAATCCTCCGAAGCGCGAACCAGACAGCTGCGAACTTTGGAACCGTGCTGTAAACCCGATGGAAGGACGGACCCCACTGTCCCTGGCCTGCCTGGTGAGCACTGGTCACAAAGCCCCAGCCGAGAGACGACGCGTCCGTGAACACATCGAGCGAGGGCTCGGGAAGGCGCCAAGGCACCGAACCCCGAAAAAAACCCGAAGAGGAAGCCGGTGACGCAGCAACCGACATAAGACCCCCGAAGGACAAACCCAACGATCGCGAGAGAGGCGGAAAGGAAATCCCCGAAGGAACCAAAACAGACGCCGAAGCCAAACCCGACCCGGCGGGTAGACTAGCATGGCGAAGTTCAGACTCCCGCATAACCGCTCAAGCAACCGCTGAGCAACCCGGGACCTCCTCATGCACCGCCGAAGGCAGGACCACAGCCGCAGTAACACTTCTGGAGGGAAACACAATGAGTGGCCCAATAGCCCTAAACAAGGCCCAGGCCCGAACCCGGGACGGAAACAGATGGAAAAGCCTCCCGATCACCAGGACACCAAACCCGGCGACCTGGAAGGAACCACACCCCTGGCGAGCAGACACGTGGACTGACTAGGAGCCCACACCAGCCAGTCGTCGAGGTAGGCCAGACACCGAAACCCAGACTCAGACAGGGCACTAAGATCCGGTAAAGATGCAAAAACTTATACTAAGTGCCCAGTGCAAAATAGGGCAGGCAACAAAAGCAGCAAGCCTGAAGCCCCACCACCAACCGTGCCAGACCCAGAAAACCGGGGAGGAACGTGCCAAGAAGTGACCTGGAGGTCCAGGGCCACCATCCAGGCACCCGGCCCCCAACAGAAGCCGGACCCCAGAAGGATGGGGCGGATCGACCACGTCCAACGCACCCACGAAGATGACACGACGAAACGCAGGGGAAGAAGCCCACCCCGCCAGCTCTGAACCCCCCAAAGGGGGAGAAGCCATCCACCGACGCCACCAGAGGCCGGAAGACAACTCAAAGCGCCCACCAACAGCGGGACCATGCGAGAGGCAATAGAGCAAGCTGCTCCCCCAGTGCCCCGCCAACAGAGAAGGGAACAGAGCCCCTTCCAAGATAAAAAAAAATATAAAATATTACACACACACATTATGTATAAACACATACATATACACAAACATACAAGATATGTGACACACACGTGTATACACATGCACACACACACACACACTATAATCTGGAAGAAAATATGACAGTCGATGCAATTGAAAAACCTGATTTTAGGAGAGGACATTATGGCAACCTTAGAAAAATTTTTATTGAGTATAATTGGACAGACTTGTTGCTAGGTAAGGAAGTGAATGAGATGTATGTCAAGTTTTGTGAAATATATGATAAAGGAACAAAAAAATTTATACCAAAACAGAGAAGCAGAATTAGGAAACAGGATTGGTTCAACAGAAAGTGCGAGAGGGCCAGAGACCAAAAGTCACAAAAATGGAATCAATACAGGAAGAGGCTAAACCCCCAAACATACCAGCGATACAAAGATGCGAGAAACAACTACACGGCAGTGAGGAGAGAGGCAGAAAGAAATTTTGAAAAAGGGATTGCAGACAAATGTAAAACAGAACCAGGTCTATTCTATAAATTCATAAACAACAAATTGCAGGAAAAGGATAATATTCAGAGGTTGAAAATGAGAAATAGATTCACGGAAAATGAAAAGGAAATGTGTGAAACATTAAACGAAAAGTTCCAAAGTGTGTTTGTACAAAATGAAATCTTCAGGGAACCAGATACAATAAGAATTCCAGAGAACAACATAGAGCACATAGAGGTGTCTAGAGACGAAGTGGAAAAAATGCTCAAGGAGCTAAATAAGAACAAAGCAGTTGGTCCAGATGGAGTTTCGCCATGGGTTCTGAGAGAATGTGCACCTGAGCTCAGCATTCCTCTTCAACTGATCTTTCAGGCATCCCTGTTTACAGGAGTTGTAGCTGATGTGTGGAAAAAGGCTAACATAGTTCCAATCTACAAAAGTGGAAGCAGGGAAGACCCCCTTAACTATAGACCGGTATCATTGACAAGTGTAATAGTCAAAATATTGGAAAAAATAATTAAAACTAAATGGGTAGAACACCTGGAGAGAAATGATATAATATCAGACAGACAGTATGGTTTTCGATCTGGAAGATCCTGTGTATCGAATTTACTCAGTTTCTATGATCGAGCAACAGAGATATTACAGGAAAGAGATGGTTGGGTTGACTGCATCTATCTGGACCTAAAAAAGGCTTTCGACAGAGTTCCACATAAGAGGTTGTTCTGGAAACTGGAAAATATTGGAGGGGTGACAGGTAAGCTTCTAACATGGATGAAAAATTTTCTGACTGATAGAAAAATGAGGGCAGTGATCAGAGGCAATGTATCGGACTGGAGAAATGTCACAAGCGGAGTACCACAGGGTTCAGTTCTTGCACCAGTGATGTTTATTGTCTACATAAATGATCTACCAGTTGGTATACAGAATTATATGAACATGTTTGCTGATGATGCTAAGATAATAGGAAGGATAAGAAACTTAGATGATTGTCATGCCCTTCAAGATGACCTGGACAAAATAAGTACATGGAGCGCCACTTGGCAAATGGAATTTAATGTTAATAAATGCCATGTTATGGAATGTGGAATAGGAGAACATAGACCCCACACAACCTATATATTATGTGAGAAATCTTTAAAGAATTCTGATAAAGAAAGAGATCTAGGGGTGGTTCTAGATAGAAAACTATCACCTGAGGACCACATAAAGAATATTGTGCGAGGAGCCTATGCCACGCTTTCCAACTTCAGAATTGCGTTTAAATACATGGATGGCGATATACTAAAGAAATTGTTCACGACTTTTGTTAGGCCAAAGCTAGAATATGCAGCGGTTGTGTGGTGCCCATATCTTAAGAAGCACATCAACAAACTGGAAAAGGTGCAAAGACATGCTACTAAGTGGCTCCCAGAACTGAAGGGCAAGAGCTACGAGGAGAGGTTAGAGGCATTAAATATGCCAAAACTAGAAGACAGAAGAAAAAGAGGTGATATGATCACTACATACAAAATAGTAACAGGAATTGATAAAATCGATAGGGAAGATTTCCTGAGACCTGGAACTTTAAGAACAAGAGGTCATAGATATAAACTAGCTAAACACAGATGCCGAAGAAATATAAGAAAATTCACTTTCGCAAACAGAGTGGTACACGGTTGGAACAAGTTAGGGGAGAAGGTGGTGGAGGCCAAGACCGTCAGTAGTTTCAAAGCGTTATATGAGAAAGAGTGCTGGGAAGACGGGACACCACGAGCGTAGCTCTCATCCTGTAACTACACTTAGGTAATTACACTTAGGTAATTACCTGTTGAATGACGGTTGAGAGGCAGGACCAAAGAGCTAAAGCTCAACCCCCGCAAGCACAACGAGGCGAGTACATACATTGTAAATGTAAAGTACAAGTTGCCGACCAGTGGGCAGAGAGCACCACGCCGGCCAGGCAAAGAAGGCACTAAACTGCATCAAAAGGCCCACCTCGACAGCAAAACTTCAAAGTCCCAGCACAACCACAACATGTGCCTAGACCCAAAAAGAGCAGTCTGCAAGCCAAGAAGACCCCGGAACCCCAGAAGGCAGAACTGGGTCACATGAGGAACAAAGCCCCCCAAACCCACCAAAGGGGGCCCAAGAGGAAGAAACCTCTGGAACGAAACCAAAGAACCCAAAGGAACCCAGAATCGAACCAGGGGGAGGCCAAACCACCACATTTGCCGGCGGAGAACACCACAGAAGGCAAAGCGCAGCCCCCAGACAGAACCCTCTGGGAAACGGTCATAACAGACTGAAAACCGAGGGACAAGGTGTGGGAGCAAGCCTAACAGCCAGTGACACTGAGCCTAAACCCATGGGCCCAGACCCAAAACAGACAAAAAGGGGAAGCCGGTGTAAAATCAACACCCAAACGTACCCAGAGGAACAGTAACGGGCAGAAAACACCAGAAAAGCAAAGAAACGACAACAGGAGAATAAAACCCCTGAAAAAGGGTGAAAAAAACTCACCCCAGACGCTCGCTCGCACACCCAGGCGTATGTAAACAAACCGCAACGCCGCCCTGGTGGCCACGCCGGGAAACAGGCAGACGAAAATGGCCGCCAGCAGGGGCTGTGCCTGACGCTAAGATACACAAAACACGCCAGCAAAAGTGGGAAGCAAGCAGACTGGATGGGCTAAAAACTCCGCCCAAAGCAAAAAACCCAGGCAGGGGCAAACCGCCCCAGAACTGCTAGCAGGCATCCCCCACAGCCCGGGAACCAGCAACAGAGGCCCCGGGGCATAGGCGTCCTCCAAGCCCTCCGCCCTTAAAGAAAAGCAAGAGTCCATGGGAAAGGCAGCAAGAAAGGGCCGCTGGTAAGCCCCAGAAGCCTTGGCAGGAGGAACAGGCTCGAAAACCTCCGTCCCCAACCCGAATGGGGCAGCCCCGAAAACCGCCCGAGTCTCTGCCCCAACTAAACCCCGCCCCGACCCCGAAACCCACAGACGGTCCGAGCTGGGCCGGAAGGAGGGAGGGGAGGGCGAACAGCACCTAACCAAAACGGGCGGTCTCGGGGCATCCGAGTGGGAAACCAACCTAACATGTTGCAGCAACCTAACACAGGTCTCAGGAAATCTTCCATATCGATTTTATCAATTCCTGTTACTATTTTGTATGTAGTGATCATATCACCTCTTTTTCTTCTGTCTTCTAGTTTTGGCATATTTAATGCCTCTACCTCTCTTCGTAGCTCTTGCCCTTCAGAAAGTGAAGGAGCCACTTAGTAGATGTCTTTGCACCTTTTCCAGTTTGTTGATGTGCTTCTCAAGATATGGGCACCACACAACCTTTGCATATTCTAGCTTTGGCCTAACAAAAGTCGTGAACAATTTCTTTAGTATATCGCCATCCATGTATTTAAAAGCAATTCTGAAGTTAGAAAGCGTGGCATAGGCTCCTCGCACAATATTCTTTATGTGGTCCTCAGGTGATAGTTTCTATCTAGAACCACCCCTAGATCTCTGTCTTTGTCAGAATTCTTTAAAGATTTCCACATAATATATAGGTTGTGTGGGGTCTATGTTCTCCTATTCCACATTCCATAACATGGCATTTATTAT
>WNGS01111181.1:54243406-54260059 GCA_020271785.1 Procambarus virginalis
TCGGCCCCAACTAAACCCCTACCCGACCCCGAAACCAGCAGACGGTCTGGAGCCGGGAACAGGGAGAAAAGGGGCGAACAGCACCTAACCAAACGGGGCGGCCTCGGGGCATCCGGTGGGAAACCAACCTAGCATGTTGCAGCAACCTACCTAGCTTGCAACACGGATGCCGCCTGTACTCTGAACAGTAATACATCAGGAGAGTACTGGAGAACAAGCAGAGAATCTCTCTCGCAAGACTCCGGGTCAAGGTGTCGGTGACCCAACAGGTAGCATGACAGAGGTAAAAGTGGCAACTGCCACCCGGAGACAAGGGCACAGCAACCAACGACCCGTACAAGACGGTTGGAACCCGGAAGACACTCAATGGTCCCCCAAGCCCCGACAGGGATTTCTAGGGCCCGGGCTGACTGCTACGGGAAGCCCGGGCAAGGTGTTGCTAACCGGTTAAGAAACCCAAACATAACAAGAGGGTAGAGGATAACATTGAAAACCCCTGCGACGTGTACAATCACGGGGGCCTAGCAGAGGGCTGCCAAACACTACCAGTGGAACTATAGCCACACTAGGCAGACCCCCACCAGGCATGAAAATAAAAACAAAAGAAAAACTCTGCAAAAGTACACCGTGTCCAGAGGCAACAGGAACCGGCCGCAGTTTAAGTGGCAGACTGTGCAACACCTTGATGCCCTAACCAGCACAATACCAATCCCTACCCAGGGCCAAACAAGGGGCCCCCAATCCCAGCTGGCCCCAAGGGCGAGGCAAATGCCAAGCAGCAAAACCCTGTACGGGAATGATTCCCGAACATTCCAGGGAAGATAACACTGTTACACAAGGGCAGTACTCACAGGACGCTTAGGGAAGTAAGCCACTAAGCACATGCAGCCTCGGCACTGATGAGGTACTCCTGGCCACCGCACAACACAACACATGGCAGTGAACGCCACACAAGGCAAACACCGCCTAGGAAACTGAGGCCAGAAGCGTCTATCCCGGTTGACATTAGCTTACGAACTGAAGCTTGGCAGCTGGCGCGGTAGGTCCTGGGCTCCCCTCTCCCCCTCTCGGGGCGGGAGGGCTGCGCGGACAATCGGCGCGGCAGTAAAGTGTGATGTTTGCTTGTTTCCTTGTGATTGTAGGGAGTTTCTACCTCTGTTTGGTTTTTGTTTTGTTTTTTTTTTTTTTTTTTTTTTTTTACCATGTGGGGTTTGTTTTGTTATGCCTACCTTTCTGAGCGCCTAACCCCGTTCTATGGCAAATAAGGAAAACCCCAACCAAAAAGGGGTTTTCCAGGGCAATTGCTCCTGAAACCTCTCTGAAGGGGCCAGGTTCTGGCGCTGGTCCCTGGTAGGTCTGAACTCCTTAGCTAATGTCACGGTCTAATATAACATACGTTAGCCTGGTAAGCTCCAGGGAGCTGTAGGGGCTCCCCACAGAAAGAAGGAGAGTCACCCTGAGACAAAGGGACAGAGCAACCCTCACTCGCACAAAGCGAGAGGGGACGCAAGGGTCTCCACATTGGACCCGAGAGCCCCGTGGGGTTTCCCAGAGCCCCTAGACTGGGTTTGCTAAGGGTATCCCAGCAAGGCACTGCTAATTGGCGCCCCAAACTACCAAGCAAACTGCTAAAGCAGAACCCACAGGACGACGTGCCCACCCATGAGGGCGAAGCAGGGGTTGCCACTAACAAACAACCCTAATATAAGGGGGGGGGGGGAAGGCAGACCCCCCTACCAGGCAAAAACAAAAATAAAAGAAAAACCACACAAGTGGACAACGTACCCAGAGGGAACAGAGCCAGCCATTGTTATAGGTGAAAACTAGCTGTGTGTTATAGGTGAAAACTAGCTGTGGGGTGCAGTACCCTGCACCCCACCAGTGCTATAACTACCACTTACCCCAAGGTAAACAAGGGAGGAAAACCCCCAAACACTCAGGGCGGCCAAACGCCAAGCAGCGAAATGCCAACAGAGGTAGACCCTAGGTGACTTGTGGAAGGCAACCCCAAGCCCCAAGGGCGGTACTTACAGGGCACTCAGGGAAGGTGACCCTAAGCACATGCAGCCCGAGTACCTGAGAATACTACTTCCAGCTCAAACGACCACCGTAAGAGCAGCACTGCAAACAAGTCACAGCACTGAGACAAGACTGGAGCTGGAGCCACACGACCATGCACTATCCCATCAGCCGAGGAACTGGGGCAGGGATCGCCGGCGCGGGGGTCTGGGGCTCCCCCTTCCCCCTCCCGGGGAGGGGGGAGCTGCGCAGACATGCGGCGCGGCTCATGTGATGTCATGCTTGTTTGTTAGTTTTTCTTGGGGAGTTCTGTCCACTCGTTTGTTGATTTTCGTTGTTAACCATAATAGGGGTTTGTTTTGTGGCGCTTACCTTTCTGGGTGCCTGTCCCGGTCGATGGCAGATATAGAAAGCTCCAAATCACATGTGCATTTCTATGGGCCATTGCTCGTGCCTCTGTGAGGGGGCCAGGTTCTGGCTCGTGGTCCCTGGTAGGCCTAGAACTCCACCCATATCGACTGATGCAAAATAGTTAGGGTATCCATATCAGCCATAGATAGCTCCGGGGAGCCGTAGGGGCTCCCCTCAGAAACATTTTTTTTTTAAACAGCGCCATCTGTTGGACGTAAGAGCAACACACCCTGTAATCTCCGAAATTTCTTCATCGATTGCTTTGAAATTTTGACAACGTTGCATTCGAATAGGTGCGTCTTTTTATATACCTACTATATAGATGCCACCCCTGTGACAGGTAAAAACATGCGTTTTTGAAAAACAGCGCCATCTGTTGCACATAATAGCAATATGCACGCTATACTATGTATGTTACAATGTTACTATTTCAATGTTTCTGATTGCATTGATAAATTTAATTTTCATTGATTTTGATTTATTTTCATTTTGATTTATTATTTTGTGTGAATTGCAGTGGAATTGAGCTGTGTCGTTTACCATACCATTCATTTCGTTAGTTTATTTTTTTTATTTTTTTCATATTTTCATTTAATTTTTTAACTGTTTTTCTTATACTGTAGACACTCGATTATCTGGGATTCGAATATCCGGAAAACACCCTTATACGGCCAAAATCGTGATCGGATAAAGTTATCTCAATATCCGGCCGAAATGTCCATAGAAGCCAGAAAATTGGGTGTTCGACCGGATAAAAAATCTGGGCTGGTTAACTTGCTGCCGACGTTGCGCTATCTGGACAGTCAGCCGGACAAGCAGCGATTCATCTGGATACGAAAGCCAGCCTGCAGGCCGTTCCATATTAATCCCATACGACTGTGGCTCTAGCCACATGGTGTAGGAGGGGGTGGGGTGGGTAGGTCATGTCCGGAGAGAGGGGAGCGTTGGAAGGGACCACCTGGGGGAAAAAGGCAGATGTAGAGAAGCCTATACACTACAGTACAGGAATTACCATTAATTTTAGAACAATTTATCATAGCCAAAAACAAAAGAAATACTAGTAATAATGTAATAAAAAATACCATACAAGTTTCCTAAAAACAATTTGCAAAGGCTGAAGTTTCCTTAAAAAATATTGCGATTTTTTTTCCTCCTGGCGGCCTATGCAACGTGCCTTCAAGCCCCAAGTGGACCCGTCCAGCCCTGGTCAAGCCATGTGCTCTCGTCCCTCGTGTTATACCACAGTGTCTCGCTATTAGTGAAATATTTTTTTAAATAACTATTATATTTTCATAGTAACTTTCCACATTTTTGGCCAAGACTATGTCTGGTAGCAGCATCAATCGTTCTGGAGGTGTTAAGAGGAAGAAGGTTGTCCTAACAATTAAGGACAAGTTACGTGTTATACAACTTTGTGAAAATGGCCGGTCTACTTCAAGTGTTGCCAAGGAATTTAATATAGGCACTAGTACTGTTTCTGATATAAGGAAACAAAAAGAGTAATATCTGAAATACATTTCAACCAGTGAGAGTGAAGGTGCAAGCACTAGCAGAGGGTGTGGTAGAAAAACTTTGAAAAATTCTATGCATGTACAGTTGGATGAGGCTGTGTACAAATGGTTTGCTCAGCACTGCACAGCTGGTGTGACAATTCGCGGCCCAGAAATACAAAATGCTGCAAGCAGGTTTGCAGCAAGCCTTGGAATAGAGGATTTCCAAACTAGTGAAGGGTGGGTTGCATGGTTCAAAGGGAGGCACAATATTGTGAAGAGGAAAATTGTCGGTAAAAAATTGAGTGTAGATACAAGCAGTGTAGAACCAATTAAACATAAATTAAGAAACATACATTTTGTCAAATAATTTATATTCTTATCAAATTTATAATGCAGATGAAACTGGGCTGTATTGGAGGAGTTTACCAGAAAAAAACTATAGCTATGAGGAGTGAGGGTTGTGTGCCAGGCCGTAAGGTTAACAAGGACAGGATATCAGCCATAATGTGTGTGAATGCCGATGGCACAGACAGAATCACGTATGCAATTGTTGGCAAATCAAAGAAACCAAAAGCCTTGTAACATAGCTTGGACAGACTGCCAGTGAAATATACTTCAAAGAATGCATGGTTTACACAGGAGATCTTTCTTTCCTGGTTTCATGATGTGTCCTGCAGGGAAGTTCGTGACTATCAAGTTAAGAAACTCAAAGTAAGGCCAATTGAAGTTTGGGCTTTGCTGCTGCTTGATAATGCACCTGCCCACTCCAGAATTGACACATTAACCTCAGATGATGGCAAGATAACTTATGGCACTTCCTCCTAATACAACCCCTCTCATCCATCCTATGGATCAGGGAGTTATCTGTGCCACGAAGAGGTCGTACACCGAAAAGATGCTCAATGAAGTTTTGGTGGTCTTACCTCTTCCAGAAGATCTTGAACTCAGTGTGGAAAACAGGGGATAAAAAAAACTTGAGAATTTGAAGAACTATACAATCAAGGAAGCCATCTATAACTGGGCCAAGGTGTGGAGTGAAGTAAAGGAATCGACTTTGAAGAATTTCTGGAAAAAAAACTCCTCACGTCTACAGTCAGCAATGAGGAGGATGAAGAAATTGATTTTGAAGGATTTACAGATGAAATCCATGGAATGTTCAGAAAAGCCGGCAAAAACTAAGAAAGACAGGATGTGGTTGATTGGCTTGAAAAAGATGCCAAAGACCCAGGATATGGTGTGATGAGTGAAGATGAGATTCTCCAGTCTGTTACTGGTGAGGTCGACGAAGAGAAGGAGGATGAAGAAGGCAGTGAAGAACCAACACCAATGACCATGAAATACAGTTTACTCATGACCTATGTTGACGGATTAATACATTTTTCATCCAGTTGTGCTCATCCAGAAGTTGGAAACATATATCAGTACCTGAGGCGAACCAAAGCGCTGATCATACAACAGGCCAATGAACACAGAAGGCAATCTAAACTTGATTCTTATATGGTACAAAAATCAAGCCAAATGCCTTCAACCAGTGAGGTGTCACAGGCAGTAAGGCCTTACAGGCCTCAACCAGTGAGGCTTCAGCAGCTGGCAGCCAAAGCTAACTTTGCTTAATGAACTGTACAGTAATTTTAAGTGTTAATTTTAGTGTTGTGTTAGTATAGGTTATGGAAATTGTTAAGAATTCTTAACTTCAAGATATGTGGCATCAATCAAGAAGACGAACAACAACAAGGTAAGTTGAGGTTTCCAGTTGAATATTTAATAATTATATGTGGCAAGGCAATTCAAATTATGTTGTTTGTAGTATAAAAATAGTTGGAAATGGTCACTTTTGGACTCAATTATCTGGAAGTAAAGTACTATTATCTGGAACACGTGATTATCCGGCTGGGGGTCCTTCCCATATAGTCCAGATAATAGAGTGGAGACATTATTTCAGTGATGGGAACATCAGATCACTTGATGTTCCCAATTTTCTGATCAGAACATCAGACCACTTGGGAAGGCATCAAACGAGGGAGTGGGGAATGGTGGGGATGACGAGGGGACGAAAGTGGAAGATGGTGGGGAGGACGAGGGGACAAAGGAGGGGGGTAATGGTGGGGAAGAATGAGGGGGCGGGGGAGTTTGGGATGGTGGGGACGAGGGGATGGGGAAATGGAGAATGGTGGGGAGGACAAAGGGACAGGGGAGTGGGACATGGTGGAAAGGAAGAGGGGATGGTGGAGTGGGGAATGGCTGGGAGGCCGAGGAGATGGGTGAGGGGGGCGGGAATGATGGGGAGGACTGGGGAACGGGGAAGGTTGCTGTGGCTCAGCACCGCACATGCGTTGCCGAGCCACAGCAACGTGTGGCTGGGTACTGCTAGTTTAATAATAAATATTGAAAAAATCAACTGAAGCCATGAGGAAGATTTGAACCTGTACCATGAGCACTCCCAAGTGCACGCCTTAAACCACTGAACCACAGTGGTTCAGATTAGACTGCTGTGGGGAGTATATCTTCGCCAGTTTCAGAGTCAAGGGTACCGAGTCTATCCTGTCTGTAGGTGCAGTTTATAGAATTCCTAACACTGATGTGTCTGAATTCAATTCAAACCTTAGTAATCTGATACTCGAGAACAGACTGAACAAAAACCATCTAATTATCGCAGGGGACTTTAATATTGACCTCTGCGAGCCTGAGCACCCTACTACTGTTAGCTTCCTCAACTGTATGAATTCCTGCTTCCTCATACCCTTAATCACTAGACCTACTAGAATCACTGATAGTACTGCCACGACTCTAGATCACATCTGGACCAACATAACCTCTCCGCTTACTTCAGGTATAATCACCGATAGCACTACAGACCATTACCCCACATTTCTCTTAACTAACATTAACAAACCACCTCTAGAGTCAAGGGAGATAAGTTTTAGGCTGCACAATGAATCTGCTATAGACAATTTTATAACTGCTGCTGATAATGTCAACTGGGAGTCAGAGTTAGGTAACATAGGGGACATCAACCTAGCAGTACAATCTTTTCTTCAAAAAACTCTAAGCCTTTATAACACCCACTGTCCTATGCTTACAAAACAAGTCACTACCAAAAGGCTTAACAATCCCTGGCTTACAAAGGGAATACTTAAATCCATTAATAAAAAACATGACCTTGAGAAGAAGTATAGGCTAGGAACCGTCTCCAAAGAATTCTCAAAAAATTACTCTTTACTGCTATCTAAGATAATTAGACGAGCCAAAGCTAAATACTACGAAGATAAATTTACCCAAATAAAGAGCAACATTAAAAAAACTTGGAGCACAATTTCACAAATCTTGGGATCAAAGAAGACTTTAAACAACAAACCAACACTCCTGTCTAATAACGATGGTCAGCTTTCAGCCTCTGATTCTGCTATTGAGTTCAATAGGTTCTTCTCTTCCATTGGGTCATCCCTTGCAAATGATATTCCATCTTCCAGTACTGATGTTAAGGACTACCTTACAGGTAACTATCCACAGTCTCTGTACCTAAAGCCTACTAATTCCACTGACGTCAATGAGATAATCCTTTCCCTTAAAACCAAGTCTAGTGCCCTTGAGGAGATTCCGACATTAATTTACAAAAAAGCCTCCAGATCCTTAGCCCCTGCAATTGCATTGCTCTTCAACAAGTCACTTGAACTCCAAACCTTTCCAGATATTCTAAAAAAAGCGAGAGTAACCCCTGTCCACAAATGTGGTGATCCCACAGATGTTAACAACTACAGACCTATTTCAATCCTGCCTAACTTATCAAAAATTTTGAAAAACTAATCTACAAGCAGCTCTACTCTTATCTAGCCAAGCACAATATACTTAGCTCTTGCCAATATGGCTTCAGACCTAAAAAAAGCACTAACGATGCACTTATTAGTATGATTAACTTAATTCATGCAGCTCTTGATAAAAATGAGTTCCCTGTTGGGTTATTTGTGGACCTGCGTAAGGCTTTTGACACTGTCAACCACCAAAACCTTCTTCTTAAATTACATCATTATGGAGTCAGAGGACTCTCCCTGCAATACCTCAAATCTTACCTTACTGACAGACTCCAGTATGTTTCTGTGAACAATTCAATTTCTCCTACCCTACCCATCAACATTGGTGTTCCTCAGGGCAGTATACTTGGCCCTCTCCTCTTTCTCATCTACATTAATGACCTTCCAAATGCCTCCCAACACCTTAGACCAATTCTATTTGCTGACGACACAACCTTCATTTACTCCAGTCCTGACCCCCTTGCTCTAAATGCCACAGTAAATACCGAGCTTAATAAAGTCCATCTTTGGCTAACTGCCAACAAACTCACCCTTAACATTGACAAAACTTTCTATATTCTGTTTGGCAATAAATCCTCTAATCAAATAAATCTCAAGATTAACAATACCCAAATTTGTAACAAATTAGATGGCAAATTCCTTGGCGTTCTCATTGATCACAAGCTTAATTTCCAGGGACACATTCTAAATATATCAAAAAAAGTTTCAAAAACTGTTGGCATTCTTTCTAAGATCAGATATTATGTACCCCGCCCTGCCCTGGTGACTCTCTATTACTCCCTCATCTATCCATATCTCAACTATGGTATTTGTGCTTGGGGTTCTACTACCCAAAATCATTTACGTCCTCTTATTACTCAACACAAAGCTGCTATTAGGACAATATCCAACTCTGGCCCCAGACATCACTCGGTACCCCTACTCAAATCTCTCAATATGTTAGATATTAAGTCACTGCACATTCTCTCATGTGTATTATACATATATAAAACGCTGAACTGTAATGCCAATCCTGACCTCAAAAGCTTCATTGAAAGCTGTAACAGAACCCATGAGCACCACACCAGAAATAAATACAGTTTTGATATTCCAAGAGTACGACTTAATCAGACTAGAAATGCTCTACAAATCAAGGGACCCAGAATGTGGAATGACCTTCCCAACCATGTTAAAGACTGTACCTCTCTCAACCAGTTTAAGATTAAAACTAAACACTACCTGATTAATTCCCTGTAACCTACCTTACCACTCTATTGTCAACCCATGTCTGTTTTTTTTTTTTTTTATTCAACGCTGTTTGTCTACCTACAGTATTGTATTTGTGCTGCTTTTTCAGTCATGTTCCCCCCTTTTTTTATCTTTATTTGTATCTGTTCTCAATACATTTTATTCTTTTTGCTCAATTAGTATTAAGTTTTAGATATTAATGTTTTTCTTGCCCGAAACGCATTGCGTAATAGTGGCTTTAGGCATTGTATGTACTAGCTCAATCTATAAATCCACTTATGTAAAATCACTTTATGTATGTACCTTTCCTGAATAAACATATTTATTATTTATTTATTTATTATAGTGCATAAGTAATGTAACCGGGGATTCAAATGAATTTACAAAGAGTCTCTGGTGTGGCATAGGAAGAACAACTGATCCCCCTGTATCATACCACGATATAGCTACTGGCTGCCACATTTTATCTATACTGTCACTAGTCTCGGTGTACCTTTCCTACATTTCTTATTACAGTATAAACGCATCCCCCTGCCACAGTGTATCTATCTTCCAATACTTACCCCTTTATGTTATCCCATTGCATAGCAAGGTATATTTATCACATCCCTTACTAAAGTGAATATATCCAACATCTCACACCACAATATATTCCATAAAAGAAAATTATATTTAATATAATAATTATAACATAAGTATAGGTACCTGTGAGCAGGGCATACAGAATATACTTGTCCATGGCCTCATTGGAGTTGATGTCGAAGATAGTGATCATGTTGACCTTCTTGCAACACTCAATCAGCAGGTCTGCACATCTCTGCCAAGAGACATCTTCAGGTACAGCAAAATACAATACATATATACCAACTTTGTGATAAAAATTTTAAACACTTTCAATAGCTAACGATGAATAAATATTACAGTTATTTAATTTAAAACTGCGTTTGCTGACATATGTTTAGGGAATTTTCTGCAGGGTGCCACCAGTGGCTCCCTGAAGCTATGTTGATATTACTCCATAAAGGTCACATCAGTTGTGAAAGTTCTGTTCTCTATCGACAGTAGTAGTTAATTTTGTGAGAGTCAAAGAAAACATGGCAACCATTTCTGTCCCGCCCAGGAATAAAGCCCAGGAACTTCAATTGTAAATCACAATAATGAAAGATGGTGACACTCAAGTCCTACAGGAAATCTACATTTTCTGTGGAGAGCCCCTCTGGCTCTCCGGAGCTTACCAGGGTTATATGTATGTATTAGACTGTGGGATCAGTCAATTCGATTGAGTTCTATGCATTAAAAAACCAGCGTTGAATGTAATGAACCATTTTCTGGGTGAGCCCCTACGGCTCCCTGGAATTTATCGGGCTAATATATGTTATATTAGACCGGGACATTAGCCAAGGAGTTCAGACCTACCAGGGACCAGCACCAGAACCTGGCCCCTTCAGAGAGGTTTCAGGGAGCAATGGCCCTGGAAAACCCATTTGTGGTTGGGGTTTTCCTTATCTGCCATCGACCGGGGTTAGAAACCCAGAAAGGTAGGCATAACAAAACAAACCCCACATGGTAAAAAACTAAACAAAAAACCGAACAGAGAGGTAGAAACTCCCTACAATCACAAGGAAACAAGCAAACATCACACTTTACTGCTGCGCCGATCGTCAGCGCAGCCCTCCCCGCCCTGAGAGGGGGAGGGGGGAGCCCCGGACCTACTGCACCGACTGCCAAGCTTCAGTTCGGAAGCTAACCTTCAACCAACGTGAAAAAAAAACACCGACTGGTGGGAGGGAGGGTTGCCAGGGAGCCTCCAGGGTTTACCCAGAAAATGGCGTTTCATTACATTCAACGCTGGTTTTCTGTGGGGAGCCCCTACGACTCCCTGGAACTTCATACCCAAAGAGAAGGAAAAGAAAGGGCTAACCCGGGAGGCGGCCGCCACAAACTCTGCAATGCGAAGCCGAGACAAAAGGTTGCAACCTGCGACCCAAGGCAACAAGAACGCACAGGAGCAGACGCGCATAAAGAATGGGCGGCCAAGAACCTGTGCGACCCTCAAATCCCTGCGCCCAAAATGAGCCCTAGACGTCACCAACACAGCAGCGAAAGCTGCAAACGTCTGAACAGCACGGGTGCAAAGACAGACCGCAGGCTGGAAGACAAAAACTCTGCGGACGACCTGGGAGACCCAAGCCCTGAAAACAGGGAACGAGGGGAACCTGATCAACCACAGCGCATCCCCAGACAAGGTACGCAGGTAACGGCAAAAAGGACAACTGAACAACACAGGACGCACCTCCGGCCAAAGCAATCGAGCATCAATAACCCAAGAACCCCTCCGGAAAGCAGCCGTCTCGACCGTCGCCAGGACAGAGAAAGGCTGCACACGTACAAATCTACCATCAGTACCAAAGAACAGAAACGTGAACCGAAGGGGCTACCACAAACTGAGGAGAAGATAAGAAGGCACCCTGATCAAGGACCAGGACAGCTCAGGCGACGCATGAGCAGGTCGGAGGTGAAACAAAACACGAGAAAGCGTACGAAATGGGGCAGATGTGACGTCCACCCCGAACGCAAGCCGGAGCGGCTCCACCAGCCTCGCTCAAAACGAGGCGACAGTAAAAACATCAAATAACTGTAGCCCTGAAAACCTAAAAAGGACAAGACAACCCGATGCGAAAGAGACGACAACCTATGAAGAGCAAGAAAAAGTGCATAGAAACACCAGGAACGTCATACTGTCGCCAAGACGAAGCTCGTAGGTGGGACACCATCAACAAAGCCACCTGAACACCAGAGATGGTGATACGCGCGTCAAAATACCAGAAGCGAGGAGCCAAAGAGAAGGCCGAACCAGTCACGTACAGGACCGATCCGACCTGCCGAAAGAGGCGGAGCCGCGGGAAAACGCCCCGGGTTCGGACATTTATCAAGCAGCGTCTGAAAATAAAGCTGGGTCGGCCACCAAGGAACCATAAGGACTGCTCTCATGGGAATGGGCTGCAACCGAGCCAGAATCCGAAGCAACAGCTGGATCGGGAGAAGAGGAACAGGTACCCCCCACCTCGACCAGTCCTACCGAAAAGCTTCCACCGTGAACGCCTCGCAGGTGGGTAAGGGCACCACATAAAATGGGCGACGCCTAGACCACGCCGACTCGAAGACGTCCATGGCCACGAGACCATACGTCCGACAGAGCCAACAAAACGAGTCTGCGACGACTGGCCAATCCGCGAACAGAGGAATGAACCGAGACAGCTGTCCGCCAGGACACAGGACACACCCCGGACACGAACCTCACAGTTAGCCAAACCCAAAGAATCCAGCAAACGAGCCACTCTAAGGAACCAACCCCAAAGGTCAACACCTAAGAGAAACCCTGTGGTTCTGGCAAGAACCGCCAGAGAACAGTCCAAACAGAGCTGAATGGTAGAGCACCGAGTGACCTAAACCCTCCGAAGCGCAAACCAGACAGCCACGAACACCCGAATCGTGCTGTGAGCTCGACGGATGGACAGACTCCACCATCCCCGGCCAACCTGGTGAGCCCTGGTCACAAAGCCCCAGCCGAGAGACGACCGGTCCGTGAACACATCGAGCGAAGGCTCGGGGAGGTGCCAAGGCACGGAACCCTGAAAACCCCAAAGAGGAAGCTGGCAACACAGCATCAACACAAGATCCCCGGAGGAACGAACCCAACGATTGCAAGAGGCGGAAGGGGAGTCTCTGAACCAAACAGAGGACGAAGCCAAACCCAACCCCATGGGCAGACCAACACGTCAAAGTTCTGACTCCCACACAACTGCTCAAGCAACCGCTGAGCAACTCGGGACCCCCTCATGTACAGCCGAAGGCGGGACCACAGCCGCAGTAACACTTCTGGAGGGAAAGACAAGGAGTGGCCCAATAGCCCTAAACAAGGCCCAGGTCCAAACCCGGGACGGAAACGGATGGAATGGCCTCCAGATCACCAGGAAACCAAACCCGGCGATCTGGAAAGAAACACACCCCTGGCGACAAGCGGACCGACAGGGAGACCACACCAGCCAGTCGTCGAGGTAGGCCACACACAATGTCAAGCAGACTCAGACAGCTAGGGCACTAAGATCCAGTAAAGGTTGCAAAAATACACCAAGTGCCAATTACAAAATAGGGAAGGCAACAAAAGCAGCAAGCCTGAAGCCACACCACCAACTGTGCCAGTCCTGGAAAACTGGAGAGGAACGTGCCAAGAGGTGACTTGGAGGTCCAGGGCCACCAGCCAGGCACCCGGCCCCAACAGAAGCCGGACAGGAGACAACAGTCCTCCGAGGAGGGCATAGAATCCAGGGCGCAGACTGAAGAAGTCCAGAAGAACCGCAGATGCAAAAGGCCCATGACTGCAAAGAGCAGACGGGAACCCCAGAAGGATGGGGCGGATCGACCACGTCCAACGCATCCACTAAGATGACATGACGAAACGCAGGAGAAGAAGCCCACCCCGCCAAACCTGAACCCCCCCAAAGGGGAAGAAGCCATCCACCGACGCCACCAGATGCCAGAAGACAACCAAAAACACCCACCAACAGCGGGACCATGCAAGAGTCAACGGAGAAAGCTGCTCCCCCAGCGCCCCGTCAGAGAAGGGAACAGAGCCCCTTCTGAAAGAAAAAGTACATATATACACACACATATACATATACACATACACACAAGGTATGTTACACACACGTGTGTATACACATGTGCAAACACACAGCGTACACATGTACATGCGTACACACATGTGTACACACATATGCATACACATGTGCGTACACACATGCGTACACACCAGACATTGTTGCACTCACGGAGACAAAACTTGAAGATGTTATTTTAAATGAGGTCATATTCCCAAGGGGCTACTCAATTTGGAGACGGGACAGAAAAATTAGGAAAGGCGGTGGCGTTGCTGTGCTGGTGAAAGAACACCTAAAGGTGAACGAAATAATGACTACCAATCCACAAGAAGTTGACATAATAGCACTAGAGATCTGCCATGAGGATGATAAACTAGTGATCATAAATGCATATAGTCCACCGCTAAGCAGCACATGGTCAAAGGAGGAGCTAGATAGTAAACGAGAAGGTCTTATAACGATAATGAGAGAGATCATAGCGAGAGCGGATAACGATAGTTCACGACTGTTGATAGTCGGCGACTTCAACTTTAAATCCATAGACTGGGAAGCATATGAAGCTAAAACAGAAGATTTCTGGACCTGTAAATTTGTAGACCTCATCCTGGAAACATTCTTGTATCAACATGTTAAACAAGCTACGAGGATGAGGGAAGGTGACGTTCCCTCCATGCTAGATTTGATATTTACCAGGAAGGAGGAAGAAATATTTGACATTCAGTACCTTCCTCCCTTGGGTAAAAGTGACCATGTCTTTTTGAGGATAAAGTATGCAATGCGTTATAATCTGCAAGAAAATATGATGGTCGATGCAATTGAAAAACCTGACTTTAGGAGAGGACATTATGGCAACCTTAGAAAATTTTTTAGGGAGTATAATTGGACAGACTTGTTGCTAGGCAAGGAAGTGAATGAGATGTATGTCAAGTTTTGTGAAATATATGATAAAGGCACAAAAAAATTTATACCAAAACAGAGAAGCAGAACTAGGAAACAGGATTGGTTCGACAGAAAGTGCGTGAGGGCCAGAGACCAAAAGACACAAAAATGGAATCAATACAGGAAGAGGCCAAACCCCCAATCATACCAGCGATACAAAGATGCGAGAAACAACTACACGGTAGTGAGGAGAGAGGCAGAATGAAATTTTGAAAAAGGGATTGCAGACAAATGTAAAACAGAACCAGGTCTATTCTATAAATTCATAAACAACAAATTGCAGGTAAAGGATAATATTCAGGGTTGAAAATGGGAAATAGATTCACAAAATGAAAAGGAAATGTGTGAAACATTAAACGAAAAGTTCCAAAGTGTGTTTGTACAAAATGAAATCTTCAGGGAACCAGATACAATAAGAATTCCAGAGAACAACATAGAGCACATAGAGGTGTCTAGAGACGAAGTGGAAAAAATGCTCAAAGAGCTAAATAAGCACAAAGCAGTTGGTCCAGATGGAGTTTCACCATGGGTTCTGAGAGAATGTGCACCTGAGCTCAGCATCCCTCTTCAACTGATTTTTCAGGCATCCCTGTTTACAGGAGTTGTAGCTGATGTGTGGAAAAAGGCTAACATAGTTCCAATTTACAAGAGTGGAAGCAGGGAAGACCCCCTTAATTATAGACCGGTATCATTGACAAGTGTAATAGTCAAAATATTGGAAAAAATAATTAAAACTAAATGGGTAGCACACCTGGAGAGAAATGATATAATATCAGACAGACAGTATGGTTTTCGATCTGGTAGATCCTGTGTATCGAATTTACTCAGTTTTTATGATCGAGCAACAGAGATATTACAGGAAAGAGATGGTTGGGCTGACTGCATCTATCTGGACCTAAAAAAGGCTTTCGACAGAGTTCCACATAAGAGGTTGTTCTGGAAACTGGAAAATATTGGAGGAGTGACAGGTACGCTTCTAACATGGATGAAAAACTTTGACTGATAGAAAAATGAGGGCTGTGATCAGAGGCAATGTATCGGACTGGAGAAATGTCACAAGTGGAGTACCACAGGGTTCAGTTCTTGCACCAGTGATGTTTATTGTCTACATAAATGATCTACCAGTTGGTATACAGAATTATATGAACATGTTTGCTGATGATGCTAAGATAATAGGAAGGATAAGAAATTTAGATGATTGTCATGCCCTTCAAGAAGACCTGGATAAAATAAGTATATGGAGCACCACTTGGCAAATGGAATTTAATGTTAATAAATGTCATGTTATGGAATGTGGAATAGGAGAACATAGACCCCACACAACCTATATATTATGTGAGAAATCTTTAAAGAACTCTGATAAAGAAAGAGATCTAGGGGTGGTTCTAGATAGAAAACTATCACCTGAAGACCACATAAAGAATATTGTGCAAGGAGCCTATGCTATGCTTTCTAACTTCAGAATTGCTTTTAAATACATGGATGGGGATATACTAAAGAAATTGTTCATGACTTTTGTTAGGCCAAAGCTAGAATATGCAGCTGTTGTTTGGTGCCCATATCTTAAGAAGCACATCAACAAACTGGAAAAGGTGCAAAGACATGCTACTAAGTGGCTCCCAGAACTGAAGGGTAAGAGCTACGAGGAAAGGTTAGAAGCATTAAATATGCCAAAACTAGAAGACAGAAGAAAAAGAGGTGATATGATCACTACATACAAAATAGTAACAGGAATTGATAAAATCGACAGGAAAGATTTCCTGAGACCTGGAACTTCAAGAACAAGAGGTCATAGATATAAAACTGGCTAAACACAGATGCCGAAGAAATATAAGAAAATTCACTTTCGCAAACAGAGTGGTAGACGGTTGGAACAAGTTGGGGGAGAAGGTGGTGGAGGCCAAGACCGTCAGTAGTTTCAAAGCGTTATATGACAAAGAGTGCTGGGAAGACGGGACACCACGAGCGTAGCTCTCATCCTGTAACTACACTTAGGTAATTACACTTAGGTAATTACACACACACACACACACACAACACACACCACACACACACACACAAAACACACAACCACACACACACACACAATATATA
>WNGS01111181.1:54270013-54307881 GCA_020271785.1 Procambarus virginalis
CACTCTCACACACTCTCACACACTCTCACACACTCTCACACTTACCGGCACGTTTGGGGATAAAGTATGCAATGCGTATAATCCTGGAAGAAAATAGGATGGTCGATGCAATTGAAAAACCTGACTTTAGGAGAGGACATTATGGCAACCTTAGAAATTTTTTAGGGAGTATAATTGGACAGACTTGTTGCTAGGCAAGGAAGTGAATGAGATGTATGTCAAGTTTTGTGAAATATATGATAAAGGCACAAAAAAATTTATACCAAAACAGAGAAGCAGAACTAGGAAACAGGATTGGTTCGACAGAAAGTGCGAGAGGGCCAGAGACCAAAAGACACAAAAATGGAATCGATACAGGAAGAGGCCAAACCCCCAATCATACCAGCGATACAAAGATGCGAGAAACAACTACACGGCAGTGAGGAGAGAGGCAGAAAGAAATTTTGAAAAAGGGATTGCAGACAAATGTAAAACAGAACCAGGTCTATTCTATAAATTCATAAACAACAAATTGCAGGTAAAGGATAATATTCAGAGGTTGAAAATGGGAAATAGATTCACGGAAAATGAAAAGGAAATGTGTGAAACATTAAACGAAAAGTTCCAAAGTGTGTTTGTACAAAATGAAATCTTCAGGGAACCAGATACAATAAGAATTCCAGAGAACAACATAGAGCACATAGAGGTGTCTAGAGACGAAGTGGAAAAAATGCTCAAAGAGCTAAATAAGAACAAAGCAGTTGGTCCAGATGGAGTTTCACCATGGGTTCTGAGAGAATGTGCACCTGAGCTCAGTATCCCTCTTCAACTGATCTTTCAGGCATCCCTGTTTACAGGAGTTGTAGCTGATGTGTGGAAAAAGGCTAACATAGTTCCAATTTACAAGAGTGGAAGCAGGGTAGACCCCCTTAATTATAGACCGGTATCATTGACAAGTGTAATAGTCAAAATATTGGAAAAAATAATTAAAACTAAATGGGTAGCACACCTGGAGAGAAATGATATAATATCAGACAGACAGTATGGTTTTCGATCTGGTAGATCCTGTGTATCGAATTTACTCAGTTTTTATGATCGAGCAACAGAGATATTACAGGAAAGAGATGGTTGGGCTGACTGCATCTATCTGGACCTAAAAAAGGCTTTCGACAGAGTTCCACATAAGAGGTTGTTCTGGAAAATATTGGAGGAGTGACAGGTACGCTTCTAACATGGATGAAAAACTTTCTGACTGATAGAAAAATGAGGGCTGTGATCAGAGGCAATGTATCGGACTGGAGAAATGTCACAAGTGGAGTACCACAGGGTTCAGTTCTTGCACCAGTGATGTTTATTGTCTACATAAATGATCTACCAGTTGGTATACAGAATTATATGAACATGTTTGCTGATGATGCTAAGATAATAGGAAGGATAAGAAATTTAGATGATTGTCACGCCCTTCAAGAAGACCTGGATAAAATAAGTATATGGAGCACCACTTGGCAAATGGAATTTAATGTTAATAAATGTCATGTTATGGAATGTGGAATAGGAGAACATAGACCCCACACAACCTATATATTATGTGAGAAATCTTTAAAGAACTCTGATAAAGAAAGAGATCTAGGGGTGGTTCTAGATAGAAAACTATCACCTGAAGACCACATAAAGAATATTGTGCAAGGAGCCTATGCTATGCTTTCTAACTTCAGAATTGCTTTTAAATACATGGATGGGGATATACTAAAGAAATTGTTCATGACTTTTGTTAGGCCAAAGCTAGAATATGCAGCTGTTGTTTGGTGCCCATATCTTAAGAAGCACATCAACAAACTGGAAAAGGTGCAAAGACATGCTACTAAGTGGCTCCCAGAACTGAAGGGTAAGAGCTACGAGGAAAGGTTAGAAGCATTAAATATGCCAAAACTAGAAGACAGGAGAAAAAGAGGTGATATGATCACTACATACAAAATAGTAACAGGAATTGATAAAATCGACAGGAAAGATTTCCTGAGACCTGGAACTTCAAGAACAAGAGGTCATAGATATAAACTGGCTAAACACAGATGCAGAAGAAATATAAGAAAATTCACTTTCGCAAACAGAGTGGTAGACGGTTGGAACAAGTTGGGGGAGAAGGTGGTGGAGGCCAAGACCGTCAGTAGTTTCAAAGCGTTATATGACAAAGAGTGCTGGGAAGACGGGACACCACGAGCGTAGCTCTCATCCTGTAACTACACTTAGGTAATTACACACACACACACACGCACGCACGCACGCACGCACGCACGCACGCACGTACGTGTATTTTCAGAATGCGTTCCAATCCGTTCGCTGTTGACAGGGGCCCTTTCCCGCCTGTGAGGCATTTGCAGTGGATGCCTTTCGGCAGGACTGGTCAAGGTGGAGTTACCTGTACCTCTTCCTCCAGTTCAGCTGTTGCTTCGGGTTCTGGCTCGGTTGGAGTCCTTCCCAGCCCAGGGAGAGGTAATCCATGTGGCCCCTTGGTGGCCGGCCCAGCTTTGTTTTCAGGCGCTGCTTGAATGGTATCCGAATCTAGGGCGTTTCCTGCGGCTCTGCCTCTTTCGGCATATTGGACCAGTCCGGTACGTGGCAGGTTCGGCCTTCTTCTTGGCTCTTCGTGTCTGGTCTTTTGACACGGGTGTATCACCATCTCTATGGTGATCAGGTGGCTTCGTTGATGGTGTCCCACCTGCAAGCTTCGTTTCGGCGACCGTATGAAGTTTCCTTGCAATTCTTTTCGACATTTTCTAGGTCTTCGTAGGTTGTCTTCCTCTTTGCATCGGGTTGTCTTGTCCATTCTTGGTTTCTCAGGACCGACCTTTGATGCTTCTTACTGTCGCCTTGTATTCTGCGACGCTGGCGGAGCCTCTCCAGCTTGCTTTCGGGGTGGACATCACATCCGCCCCATTACATTCGCTTTCTCGTGCTTTGTTTCACCGTCATCCTGGTCCTTGGTCAGGGTGCTCTCTTATCTTTCCTCTTCTCGGTTTCTGGTAGCCCCTTCGGTATAAGATTGTTATTCGACGGCCCTGGTTTTGTTGGCATTGGCCTTTGGGAGTCGGATTGGGGAGCTTCTGGCTCTCCTCCGGCGCAGGGGTTTCTGCTCTTTTGGTACTGGTGGTAGGTTTGTACATTTGCAGCCTTTTCCATTTTCTTTGGCAAAGGCCGAGACGGGTGCATCATGTGTTGTGTCGGTTGTGGCTCTTCGCTGTTACCTGCATGCCTTGGTTGTGGTGGCTGGGGATGTGCTTTGGGTTGATCCGGTTTCCCTCATTCTCTCTTCCAGGGCTCGGGTCTCCCAGGTCGTCCACAGGGTTATTCAGTCTAACCAGCCTGTGGTCTATCCTCGCACCCGTGGCGTTCGGCTTTTCTGCAGCTTTGACTGCCGTGTTTGGTAACATGTCTTTGGCTCATATTCGGGTGCATTGATTTGGAGGTCACACAGGGTCCTGGTTGCCTGGTATTTTGTGGTCATGTCTGCTCCTGGGCGTTCTTGTGTTGCTTTGGGTCGCAGTTTGCAGCTTGTTGCCTCGACTTCGCATTGTGGAGTTTGTGGCGGCCGCCTCCCAGCCTTGTGGTCAGCCCTTTCTTTTCCTTCTCCTTGAGTATGTAGCTCCAGGAAGCCTTAGGGACTCCCCTCAGAAAACCAGCGTTGAATGTAATGAAACACCATTTTCTAGGTGAGCCCTGGAGGCTCCCTGGCAACCCTCCCTCCCACCAGTCAGCATTTTTTTCGCATTTATTGAAGCTTAGCTTCCGAACTGGAGTGCTATGCACCCGGCATAGGATTGGGGACCCACTCCCCCTCTCGGGGAGGGGAGGGCAGCGCAGACGAGCGGCTCGGCAGTAGTGTGTTACGTTTGCTTGTTTGCTTGTTTCCTTGGGATTGTAGGGAGTTTTACCTCTCTGTTCGGTTTTTGTTGTTAATTTCTTACCATGTGGGGTTTGTTTTGTTGTGCCCATCTTTCTGGGTGCCTAACCACAGTCGATGGCAGATAAGGAAAAACCCCAACCACAGAGGGGGTTTTCCAGGGCCATTGCTCCCTGAAACCTCTCTAAAGGGGCCAGGTTCTGGTTTATGGTTCCTGGTAGGTCTGAACTCCATAGCTAATGTCCTGGTCTGATATAACATACATTAGCTCGATAAGCTCCAGGGAGCCTCCGGGGCTCACCCAGAAAATAGTGTTTCATTACATTCAACACTGGTTTTTTATTTCAATAATTTGGAAGTACTGTAAGTACAATACCCATATAATTTGCCAGTTTACAGTTGCCCTGTATTTCCAGTTTTTTCATTTATGCTCCAGATAAATGCAGTTCTACATTTTGGTGAAGTATATTAAATATACTGTGTTTTAATTTCAGGTGATGACCGAAATGTGTGTCACCCAAATTCATGTGTTGTGAGTGAGGTGTGCAACAACAATACGATGACCTGCAAGCAAGGGCTGGATTGTGTGTGTGAGAACCCTAAGGAATACTCCTGGGCCGTCAACCTCATGCTGTTCTTTTACCTCATCATTGGCAACATTATGCTTCTCAACCTTCTCATTGCTATCTTTACGTTAGTTGCACGTTTCCTCATCTTTATGGAAGAGTATCAAGACTTTATTTGGGGACGATTAAGTGAAATTTCAATTCTCTTGAGAAAATATTGATGTAACCAAACCTGAATTAATTCATTGTATAAAAATACAATGTAATCAAACCTGAATCCCTGGAATGCCCAAGAAAATGCAACCAGATTCAAATTCATTCATTATACTGCCTCAATATTTTCTCACAGATTCATCATGTTCTTGTAATTTCTTTGTGCTTTAACCCCTGTACTGGGCCTCACACTTTAAGGTGCTCGACCAGTGGTGCACATGATGCCTTTTGGCGCTTGTGGGTACATTGTAATATTCAAAACTCGCATACACAAGGCTCACAGTTACTTCCTTAGGCCTCCAGGAGACATCCCCCATCTTGAAAAAAATTTCCGAGTCCTCACTTTCTTTCTGGTGCCTTAGTAAAAAGATGCGGACCATGTGTGGCACATAACCATTGAGTGCCTGGATGTGCAGGGCGGCCATACTAGGAAATATGAAACTTTTAGCAACAGCAAATGAGTGATTACCATGTATGTATTTACAGGCAAAATGTGTGCTATATGTAGTTATAAGATTTAGGCTTATACAGTATTATAAGATGTAAGTGCTTATAATATAAGATTTAGGCTTACATATATAGTACTGTATATATATAATACATATATATATATATATATATATATATATTATATATATATATATATATATATATATATATATATATATATATATATATATATATATATATATATATATATATATATATATTATTATATCCTGGTAGTAAATTATGAGGAAAACACATGGTGTGTGTGTATATTTATACACATATCTGTACATATGTATTTTCTGTGGGGAGCCCCCTACGGCTCCCTGGAGCTTATCGGGCTAATGTATGTTATATTAGACCGGGACATTAGCTAAGGAGTTCAGACCTACCAGGGACCAGCGCCAGAACCTGGCCCCTTCAGAGAGGTTTCGGGGAGCAATGGCACTGGAAAACCCTCTTGTGGTTGGGGTTTTCCTGATCTGCCATCGACCGGGGTCAGGCACCCAGAAAGGTAAGCATGACAAAACAAACCCCACATGGTAAAAATCTAAAACAAAAAACAGAGGTAGAAACTCCCTACAATCCCAAGAAAACAGGCAAACATCACACTTTACTGCCGCGCCGATCGTCCGCGCAGCCCTCCCCGCCCCGGACCTACAGCGCCGGCTGCCAAGCTTCAGTTCGTAAGCTAATGTCAACCGGGATACACGCTTCTCTGGCCTCAGTTTCCTAGGCGGTGTTTGCCTTGTGTGGCGTTCATTGCCGTGTGTTGTGTTGTGCGGTGGCCAGGAGTACCTCATCAGTGCCGGGGCTGCATGCGCTTAGTAGCTGAATTCCCTAAGTGCCCTGTGAGTACTGCCCTTGCGTAACAGGGTTATCTTCCCTGGGGCGTTCAGGAACCATTCCCGTAGAGGTTCTTGCTGCTCGGCATTTGCCTCGCCCATGAGGCCAGCTGGGGCTTGGGGCCCTTGTTTGGCCCTGGGTAGGGATTGGTATTGTGCTGGTTAGGGCGTCAAGGTGTTGCACAGCCTGCCACCTAAGCGGCGACCGGTTCCTGTTGCCTCTGGAGACGGTGTACTTTTGCAGGGTTTTTCTTTTGTTTTTATTTTCATGCCTGGTGGGGGTCTGCCTAGTGTGGCTATGGTTCGACTGGTAGTGTTTGGCGGCCCTCTGCTAGGACCCCATGATTGTACACGTCTCAGGGGTTTTCAGTGCAATCCCCAATCGGTTTAGCAACACCTTGCCTGGGCTTCCTGTAGCAGTCAGCCTATGGGCCCTGGAAACCCTTGTCTGGGCTCGGGGGACCATTGAATGTGCCTCCCGGGTCCCATCCCGTCTTGTATGGGATCGTTGGTTGCTGTGCCCTTGTCTCTGGGTCACAGTCGCCACTTTTACCTCCTTCATGCTGCCAGTTGGGTCACTGACACCTTGACCTGGAGTCTTGCGAGAGATTTTCTCTGCTTGTTCTCCAGTACTCTCCTGATGTTATTACTGTTCAGAGTGGAGGCGGCTTCCGTGTTGCAAGCTAGGTTAGGTTGCTGCAACATGCTAGGATGGTTTCCCACTTGGATGCCCCGTTTTGGTTAGGTGCTGTTCGCCCCTTTCCCTCCCTGTTCCCGGCTCTGGACCGTCTGCGGGTTTCGGGGTCGGGGCGGGGTTTAGTTGGGGCCGAGACTCGGGCGGTTTTTGGGGGCTGCCCTGTTCGGGGTCGAGGACGGAGGTTTTCGAGCCGGTTCCTCCTGCCAAGGCTTCTGGGTCTTACCAGCGGCCCTTTCTTGCTGCCTTTCCCCATGAACTCTTGCTTTTCTTTAAGGGTGGAGGGCTTGGAGAACGGCTCTGCCCCGGGGCCTCTGTTGTTGGTTCCAGGGGCTGTGGGGGATGCCTGCTAGCAGTTCTGGGGCAGTTTGTCCCTGCCTGGGTTTTCTGCTTTTGGGCGGCATTTTTCGCCCATCCAGTCTGCTTGCTTCCCACTTTTGCTGGCATGTTTTTGTATCTTTAGCGTCAGTCACAGCCCCTGCTAGCGGCAATTTTCGTCTGCCGGTTTCCCGGCGTGGCCACCAGGGCGGCGTTGCGGTTTGTTTACATGCGACTGGGTGCGCGAGCGAGCTTCTTGGGTGAGTTTTCACCTTTTTTCAGGGGTTTTTATTCTCCTGTTGTCATTTCTTTGCTTTTCTGGTGTTTTCTGCCCGTTGCCTGTTTCTCTGCGAACGGTTGAGTGTTGATTTTACACTGGATTTTCCATTTTGTCTGTTTTGGGCCTGGGCCTTTGGGTTTGGGCTCAGTGTCCCTGGCTGTTATCTATGCTTGCTCCCACACCTTGTCGGTTTTCGGTCTGTTATGACCGTTTTCCCAGGGGGTTCTGTCTGGGGGCTGTGCTTTGCCTGTCTGTGGTGTTTCTCCACCTGCAAAATGTGGTGGTTTGGCCTCCCCCAGGTTTGATTCCAGGTTCCTTGGGTTCTTTGGTTTCGTTCCGGAGGTTTCTTCCTCTTGGGCCCCTTTGTGGGTTCTAAGGGCTTTGTTTCCTCGTGTGTGACCCGGTTTCTGCCGTCTGGAGTTCCGGCATCTTCCTGGCTTGCAGACTGATCTTTTTGGGTCTTGGCATGTGTTGTGGTCATGCTGGGACTTTGAGGTTTTGTTGAGGTTTCTTTAGATGCAGTTTTGTGCCTTTTTTTTTCTGGCCGGCATGTGCTCTGCCCACTGGTCAGCGGCTTGTAATATTCTTTTCAAGTGTGTGTGTACGCATGTACATGTGTACACTGTGTGTGTGTGTGTGCACATGTGTATGTGCAAACGCACGTGTGTGTCACATACCTTGTGTGTATGTGTATATGTATATACATGATATGTATATACTATGTGTATGTGTACTTTTTCTTTCGGAACAGGCTCTGTTCCCTTCTCTGTTCAAGGGGCGCTGAGGGAGCAGCTTGCTCTGTTGATTCTCGTATGGTCCTGCTGTTGATGGGCGCTTTTGGTTGTCTTCCGGCCTCTGGTGGCGGCGGTGGACAGCTTCTCCCCTTTTGGGAAGTTCAGAGCTGGCGGGGTGGGCTTTTTCCCCTGCGCTTCCTCATGTCATCTTGGTGGGTGCGTTGGGCGTGGTCGATCCGGCCCATCTCTCTGGGGTTCCCGTCTGCTCTTTGCAGACATGGGCCTTCGAATCTGCGGTTCTTCTGGACTTCTTCAGTCTGTGCCGTGGTTTCTATGCCCTCCTCGGAGGACTGTTGTCTCTTGTCCGGCGTCTGTTGGGGCCGGGTGCTTGGATGGTGGCCCTGGACCTCCAGGTCAATTATTGGCACTTGGTAATTTTTTTTTTTTTTGCATCTTTACCGGATCTTGGTGCCCTGTCTGAGTCTGCTTGAGATTCGGTGTCTGGCCTACCTCGACGACTGGCTGGTGTGGGCTCCCAGTCAGTCCTCTTGTCTGCTCGCCAGGGGTGTGGTTCTTTCCAGATCGCCGGGTTTGGTTTCCTGGTGATCTGGAGGCCATTCCATCTGTTTCCGTCTCGGGTTTGGATCTGGGCCTTGATTAGGGCTATTGGGCCACTCCTTGTGTTTCCCTCCAGAAGTGTTCCTGCAGCTGTGGTCCCGCCTTCGGATGTGCATGAGGGGGTCCCGGGCTGCTCGAGTGGTTATGCGGGAGTCTGAACTTCTGCCCGCGGGGTCGGGTTTGGCTTCGGCGTCTAGTTGGTTCTTTCGGAGACTCCCCTTCCACCTCTTGCAATCGTTGGGTTCGTTCCTCCGGGATCTTGTGTTGGTGCTGCGTAACCAGCTTCCTCTTTGGAGTTTTTGGGGTTCCGTGTCTTGGCACCTCCCCGAGCCTTCGCTCGATGTGTTCACGGATGGGTCATCTCTCGGCTGGGGCTTTGTGACCAGTGCTCACCAGGTTGGCCGGGGATGGAGGAGTCTGTCCGTCCGTCAGGCTCACAGCATGGTTTGGGAGTTCGTGGCTGTCTGGTTTGCGCTTCGGAGGGTTTGGGTCACTCCTTGCTCTACCATTCAGCTCCATTCGGACTGTTCTCTGGCGGTTCTTGCCGGAACCACAGGGTTTCTCTTGGATGTTGACCTTGAGGTTGGTTCCTTGGAGTGGCTCTTTTGCTAGATTCTCGGGGTTTGGCTAACCGTGAGTTTCATGTCCGGGATGTGTCCTGCGTCCTGGCAGAAAGCTGTCTCTGTTCATTCCTCTGTTCGCGGATTGGCCAGTCATCGCCGACTCATTTGTCGGCTTGGCCGGACGTATGGACTCCTGGCCATGAACGTTCGAGTCAGCGTGGTCTTGGCGTCGCCCGTTTTATGTGGCGCCCTTACCCGCCTGCAAGGCGTTCACGTTGGATGCTTTTCGGCAGGACTGGTCGAGGTGGGGGGTACCTGTTCCTCTTCTCCCGGTCCAGCAGTTGCTTCGGGTTCTGGCTCGGTTGCAGCCCATTCCCGCGAGAGCAGTCCTTATGGTTTCCTTGGTGGCCGGCCCAGCTTCTTTTCAGACGCTGCTTGATAGGTGTCCGAACCCGGGGCATTTTCCCGCGGCTCCGCCTCTTCAGCAGGTCGAATCGGTCCTGTACGTGACTGGTTTGGCCTTCTCCTCGGTTCTTCGCGTCTGGTATTTTGACGTGGGTATCACCATCTCTGTGGTGTTCAGGTGGCCTTGTTGATGGTGTCCCACCTGCGAGCTTTGTCTTGGCGACAGTATGACGTTCCTGGTGTTTCTATGCACTTTTTCTTGCTCTTTGTACGTTGTCTTCTCTTTCGCATCGGGTTGTCTTGTCCTTTCTTGGGTTTTTCTGGACTACAGTTAATTGATGTTTTCTTACTGTTGCCTTGTTTTATGCGGCGCTGGCGGAGCCGCTCCAGCTTGCGTTCAACGTGGCCGTCACATCTGCCCCGTTTCGTACGCTTTCTCGTGTTTTGTTTCACCTCTGGCCTGCTCATGCGTCGCCTGTGCCGTCCTGGTCCTTGATCAGGGTGCCTTCTTATCTTCTCCTCAGTTTCTAAGGGGGTCCCCCAGAGCTTTACCGGGCTGATGTGTATATATTAGACCGTGGCAAGTCAATCGAAGGAGTTCTAGGCCTACCGGGGACCAGAGCCAGAACCTGGCCCCATCAAGAGAGGCACTAGGAGCAATAACCTAAAGACATCCCCATGTAATTGGAAACAGTCTGTCTGCCATCTACCAGGTTAGACATCCAGAAAAGTAGGAATCTCAAAACAAACTACTGCTGGTCAAAAATTGCAAACTGAAAGCAGAACTAGCAAACAGAACTCCCAATTAAAAACAAGGAAACAAACATGACATCACCACCACCGCTTTGCAACCCCCCCTCTCCTGGGGGAGGGGAGGGTCCCAGACCTCCACGCCGGCAACTCTCCTCAGTTCAAGAGGCTGTTGTGTTGGTGACAGTCGATCGCTCTGGCTCCACTCTTTGCGCAGTGCTGCAGTGCAGTGTTGTTACTCTGTTTTGGTGGCATGTGAGCTGGAAGTAACACAAGAGTACTGGGGCTGCATGCACCTAGGGCTACCTTCCCTAGGTGCCCTGTAAGTACTGCCTTTGCAGCCTCAGGGTTATCTTCCATGAGCCGTTCAGGAGCAGCTACCTCCATGTGGTTCTGTCATTGCTCGGTGATTGCTCGCCCATGGGGATTCAGCTGGGAAGGTTCTTACTGCTGTTTGCCCTTGGGTAGGAGGTAGTATCGTCGCTGGCTGGGGCGCGAGGTACTGTGTAGCTGTCTGATATATGCATAGCAACCGGTTCTGTTCACCTGGAGACGTGCTTGTTTTCTTTTTTTTGTTTTGCCTGACAGAGATTTGCCTGGTATGGCGGTAGGACCACTTGTGGGATTTTGGTGGCTTTCCACTAGGTCCCCCATGCTTGCACATGTCGCAGGGGTTCAGCTTTTAGTTGTTTGCTTGGTAGCTCGGGGATAACCGGGTTAGCAGTACCTCGCCTGGGCTTCCCTTAGCAATCAGCCTAAGGGCCCAGGAAACCTCCATTGGGGCTCGGTGGTCCAATGTAAGAGACCTCCGAGTCCCACCTCGCCTTGTGCGAGTTTGAAGGTTGCTCTGTCCCCTAGTTTCAGGGTGACACTCACCGTCTGCCTCCGCCTTGCTGCCTGTTAGTCAGTGACACCTGTGACCCGGAGTCCTGCAAATGGTGTTCTTTGCTGATACTCTATTCACCCAGGCCACTGAGACTGATATTCGAGTGCAGGCAGCTTTAGCGTTGCATGCGAGGTTTAGGTTGCAGCAGCGTGTGAGGTTGGTTGTCTTTCTGGATGCCCTCAGCTACTCTGCTGAATTATACTGGTAGTGAGACTCGGGTGGCTTCGTTCATTGCCCCTTCCAGATCGGCGGCGGAGACATTCGAGCCGAGTCCTCCTGCCAGAGCTTTTGGGCCACGCCAGAGGGCTCACTTCATCCCTACTTTTCCGTTGGACTCTGCTTTTTCTCCAGAGGCAGAGGTTTTGGAGGACGGCTCAGCCTCAGGTCCTGACGTGGAGGATTCCGGGGCTTTCAAGGAGTTGTCTTGGGGGGGGGGGGGCCTGGGCCCCACTTGTCCCTGCTTGGGTGTTTGGTACCCTCGGTGCGAAGCTTGTTGTTACAGGGGGAGGGGTTTTTCTATCCCCTGCCAGTACAATTTTGTTAAGAATTCGACTCCTCCCCGGGTTCGGTTCCAAGTTCCCTTGGGTTCTTAGGGTCCCTCCTTCTGGAGGTTTTTGGCTTCCCACATCCCACCAAGGAAGGTGTGGGAGAGGCCCCTTGCAGCTTACCTCCTGCGAGACCCGGAATATGCTTTGATATTGAAGCCATCTTCTTTTGAGTTTGGCTCCTCTTTTTCCTTAATGAGTGTGTTGCAAGGTGTCGGAGTCTTCCTGGTTGGCAGACTGCCTTTTCTTTCGTTGTGGGTTTGGCATTTGTCCTGTCGGACTGCGCAAGTAATTACCTAAGTGTAGTAACAGGATGAGAGCTGTGGATGGCGAGAGTTGACTACGGTCATTCAGGTTTTTTGGGGCGTGAGTTGGAGCACCTTAATGCGTGCTTGTTCACCCCCCTCCTTCCTTATGTTGTCGGCCAGGTGCGGCTTCATGTGCTTCCCTCCTTTTCGGCATCTCTGGTGCCTGAGGATTTGGGCGCCTGTGGGCACTTGGCTTCGGTCTTGTGCTTCTTCTCCCTGCGGATGCTGTCTTCGGACTGGCTCGTGGTGGGTGTGGAGCAGCTGGATTCCGGGCCGGTGTCCGGTGTGCTTGCTTCTGCAGCATAGACGCCACCTGCCTTGTTGAAGTTGTAAGCGCCGTTTCTGAGGGAGGCGGTGTCTGTTCTTCGCTTCTCATTTCGCGTGCTGACAGGCGGTGCTCATGCTAATATTTGGAATCATTTTGGGCTCTGGTTCTTCGTTTTTCATCCCCCTTTTGTCTGTTACTGTTTGGAGAGTCTGCAATGGTGCATTTCTGCAGGCGGCTTTGTCTAGTTGATGTCCTATATCGGACTTGTAGGGTCTCTGGGGGGTGGGGGGGCCTTGGAGGTCCTGCCCGGAAGGGTCGTGCCAGGTCTCAGGGTTCCTTCGGTCGTTGTTAGCCAGTAGTGCCAGATTTGGGACCCTTCTGCGGAGTCATTGTAAGCCAGTAGTGCCAGATTTGGGATCCTCCCCTGGAGTCGTTGTAAGCCAGTAGTGACAGATTTGGGACCCTCCTGCGGAGTCGTTGGCTCAGTGATCACTCTGAGTTTGTCGTGCTCTCGTAGGGGTCGTCGCCCCTTTCACGGTTCGCCCTGTTGTCGGGCCGATTGGGGGGTGGCTCGCGCTGTTTGTTCTTGCCTGGTCCCACGATTTGTGGGCAATTCTGGTCCTTTTCCTCCGGCCTGCGGTGGCGTTGCTTCTTTCCTTCTCCTTTGGAGGGATTGGGGCTTGCAGGGCAAGCCTTATCCCCTGCGCTCTGTCAGGTCATCCTGGAGTGGGTTTCATGCCTGTCTTGAGTTCTGAAACGGGACTGGGCAGATCTGTGATTCATATGGACTTGCCCTGTATGATCCCATGGGTTTTTTGCCCCTCCTTTCAAATGACCACTCTCGGGTCCGGCTGCTTTTGGTGCCTGGATGGTGTCTCTGGACTTCCGGGACGCATATTAGCATGTTCCGATTCATCCAATGTTCAGGGACTGGCTTGGTTTTGTCATGGAGTGACACCGCTTTCGTTGCCTTCCTTCCAGTTGGATCTGGCTCGCTTGTCCACGCGCCTTAACCGGATCATGGTGATGAGGTTTCTTCTGGCTTACCCCGACAATTGGTTGGTGAGAGCTCCCAGCCAATCCGCGTGTCTGCTCGCCAGAGATTTGGTTCCTTACCAGCTTGCCGGGTTCGTGTTCTTGGTGTACTGGAAGTCCCAATTGGTTCCCTCTCAGGTTCGGACTGGGCTGGGTCTTGTATGGGACTCTCGGACCGCTTCCTTGTCTCTCCCTCTGGCGGCATTGTTGCGGCTGCGGTCCCACTTATGACTGTTTTTGGAGGGCACCCGGGTCACACGTCGGTTATTTGAGCGGCGGTGCGGGAACCTGATCTTAGCCGTGCTGGTCTACCCGTTGGGTCGGATCTGGCTTCGGTGGATGTTCTGGTTCTTCGGGGGCGTCCCTTCCGCTGCTCTTGTGATCGCTGCATTCGGATCCCGGGAGCCTTGCGTTGGCTGCTGCGTCGCCGGCTTCCTCTAAGGGTTTTTTTCAGGGTTCTGTGCCCTGATGCCTTCCCGAGCCCTCGCTTGATGTGTTCATGGATGCCTCGTCTCTCAGCTGGGGTTTTGTGACCAGTGCTCACCAGGCCGGCCAGAGTCGGTTGCGTGCATCCTTCTGTCAGGCTCACAGCATGGCGCAGGAGTTTGCAGTGGTGTGACATTTGCTTCAGAGGGTTCGTGTTGCTCGTGGAGCAATGATCCGGCTCCATTCGGACTGCTCCTCGGTGGTTCATTATCTGAACCGTGGGGGATCGATGCAGTCCTTGGCTCTTTGGGACTGGTTGTTTCAGGTGACACTTCAGGTGTCTTGGGGTTTGGCTCTCCTGGCAGTTCATGTTCAGGGGGTGTACTGATGAATGGCCTGTCTTGGTTCATTCCCCTATCCATGGAATGGACGGTCGACACAGACTCGTTCAGTTGGCTCTGCGGGACGTATGGGCACCTAGAGGTGGACCTCTTCGCATCGACTTGGTTGAGGTGTCTTCCAGTGTATGTGGCGCCCTTCCCAGACTGTGTGGGCCATCGGGGTCGATGCCTTTCGGCTGGACTGGTAGAGTTGGAGTTATCTGTACCTCTTCCCACCAGTTCGGTTGTTGCTCCGGGTCCTGGTTAGTTTAGAGAGACTTCCAAGGGATGAGTGGTCCTGTTGGTTCTTTGGTTGCCTACCCAGCCCTGGTTTTAGGTGCCTCTTGCTCGATGTCCAAACCTGAGGGTCTTCCCGCGGCTCCCCCTCTTTCAGCAGATTGGACCATTCCAGTATGTGACTGGTTCAATCTTCTCTACTTCTTGCTCCTGGTCTTTTTGACGCGGGTTTATCACCACTTGTATGGTGATCAGGTGGCTTAGTTGGTGTCCCACCTACATGTTTCGTCTCGACGGCAGTATGAAATTTCCTGGCGGTCTTTCGGCACTTGTCTCTTTGTAGCCTGTCTTTGATTTTTGGTCGGTTTTGTCCTTTCTCTCTTGGTTGTTTCAAGACTGTCTTCTTATGCCAGATACTGTCGCCTTGTTTCGGGTAGTGCTGGCGGAGCTGCTGCAGCTTGCATTTGGGCTGGATGTCACTTATGCTCCATTCCGCAAGCTTTCTCTGGCGTTGTTCACTTCCGGCCTGCTCATGCGCCACCTGAGCTGTCCTGGTTGTTGCACTGGGTGTTCTCTACTCCCTTCTCCTCGGTTTAGGATGGCCCTCCCTCGGTTCAGGACTGCTTTCTTCGGCTCTTTCTGGGGGGAGCCCCGTTGGCTCCCCGGAGCTTTACCAGGCTGATATGCTAATGTCAGACTTTGGCATCAGTCATGTGTATGGAGTTCTAGGGCCTACTGGGGACCACAGCCAGAACCTGGCCCCCTCAGAGAGGCAAGGGGAGCAATGGCCTATAGAAACCCCCATGTGATTGGAAGCATTCTATGCCATCGACCAGGTCAAGCATCCAGAAATGTAAGCATTCCAAAACAAACCCCTATTCTGGTTAAAATTGCTACCAAAACCGAACTAGTGGATAGAACTCCCCCAACAGAAAACAAGCACACTAGTATGACGTCACACGTCACCATGCCGCTGTCTGCGCAGCTCCCCCCTCCCCGGGAGGAGGAAGGGGGAGCCCTAGATCTCCCACGCCGGCTATCCACCCATCAGTTCTTCGGCTGATGCTATGGGCATCGGTTGTGTGCTCCGGCTCCAGTAGTTGTTTCAACACTGTACCTAGAGTGTGGTGTCTGTCTTCTAGGTGGTGCATGAGCCGGGAGTGAGTCTCTAGTACTTGGGCTGCATACACCTAGGGTTCCCTTCCCTAGGTACCCTGTAAGTACTGCCCTTGGGGCTTGGGGCCACCTTCGACAAGTTCCTTGGGGTCTGCCCCAGCTTGGCCGTTTAGTGCTTGGTTTTCGGCTGCTCTTTGTGTGCTCAGGTGTTCTGTCTCCCTTGTTCACCTTAGAGTAAGGGGCAGTTTTGCACTGGTGGGGTGCAGGGTACTGTGCATCTTGTCTCCACCAATCATAGCGGCTGGCTCTGTTCCGCTTGGGTACGCTGTCCTCTTGTGGGGTTTTCTTTTTCTTTTTCTACCTGGTGGGGGTCTGCCTTTGTTCTTCCCCCTTGTGTCACTTGTGTTCTGAGTGTTTTTCTGGTGGTACCCCCTGCTAGGTCCCCGTGAGTGTACACGTCCCGGGGGTACAGCTCTTAGAAAGTTGTTTGGTAGTTTTGGGCGCCAGTTAGCAGTACCCTGCCTGGGATTACCTGAGCGCGAGTCCTCTTATAGTAAACGCTCGGGACCCTGGGAAACCCCTGGGGGGCGCGCGGGTCCGATGGATGTGACCCCAGAGTCCCCCTTCGCTTCCAGCGAGATTGAAGGTTGCTCTCGCTCCTTGTATCATGGTGACTCTGTTTGCCTCCATCTGCTGCTTGTGGGGTCGGTGACACTTTCGACCCGGAGTCCTGTGAGTTTTGTTGCTCATTGTGGCTCGGTTACCCAGTTGTGCTGACTAAGGGGTGCGGGCAGCAGGGGCGTTGAGCTCTGAGCCTTGGTGGTGGCAACGCTCTCATTTGTTTGCTCCCCGGAAGCCCCAGGGCTGCCCCGTTTTGGTTCGTGTTGGGACTTGGGGGTGCTGGTTACTTAGGTTCCTTCCATGCCCCCTTGTCTTTCCCTGGATCCCCCCTTCCTGCCTACATCCGGTTCCTTACCGTCTGTGGGTTCGGGCTGGTTTTTATGGTTTTGAGACTCGGGCAGTCACAGGGAATTCCCTTTCCGGGGTAGTGACGGGGGCATTTGAGCCTGTTCCTCCAGCCATGTTGTAAGAGTCTGCCAGTGGGCTCCCTTCCTTAGTATTTTTGTGGCTGGCCCGGTTTTCTGGTACGGCCGGGGTTTTGGGGGGACAGCTCGGCCCCAGTGCCTGTCGTGTAGGTTCCTGGGGCTGGGGAGGGGCTGACTTGGGGGGCCTTGGCCCCGTAGGACCCCGTGGGGGTTTTTATTCCCCTCTAGGCAGGGCTTGTGGCTCCTCGGAGCTATCCCAGGCTGATATGCTAATGTCAGACTTGGCATCAGTCATGTGTATGGAGTTCTAGGGCCTACCGAGGACCACGGCCAGAACCTGGCCCCCTCAGAGAGGCAAGGGGAGCAATGGCCTATACAAGCCCCCATGTGGTTGGAAGCATTCTATGTCTGCCATCGACCGGAACAGGCACCAAGAAAGGTAAGCGCCTTAAAACAAACCCCTATTCTGGTTAAAATTGCTACCAAAAGCCGAACTAGTGTTTAGAACTCCCCAACAGAAAAACAAGCAAACTAGTGTGACGTCGCACGCCGCCGCGCCGTTGTCTGCGCAGCTCCCCCCTCCCTGGGAGGGGGAAGGGGGAGCCCCAGACCCTCCACGCCGGCTACCCACACTTCAGTTCTTGAGGCTGATGCTATAGGCGAAGGTCGTGTGCTCTGGCTCCGGTGTCGCCACAGCACTGTGCTTTGCGTGTGGTGTTTGTTTTTGTGGGTGCGAGAGCTAGGAGTTATCTTCAGTACTCGGGCTGCATGTGCCTAGGGCTTCCTTCCTTAGGTGCCCTGTAAGTACTGCCCTTGGGGCTTGGGGCCACCTTCCACAGGCTCCTTGGGGTCTGCCTGTGCTGGTCCGTTTTACCCTTTCGGTTTTTCGGCCGCCTGTTGGCCTCTTGGGTGTTCTGTTCTCACTTGTTGCTGGCAGGTAAGAGGCAGTTTGCACTGGTAGGGGCGCAGGGTGCTGCACAGCTTGTATTCCCGACATAGCAGCCGGCTCTGTTCCTTGGGGTTAGCTGTCCTCTTGCGGGGTTTTGTTTTTTTTTGTTTTTGCCTGGTGGGGGGTTCTGTCCTATTCATTCCTTAGTTCTTGCCCTTCCACGGTTCTACTCGGTGGCGCCCCCTATTAGGTCCCCGTGAGTGTACACGTCCTTGGGGTACAGCTATAGAAGTTCGCTTGGTAGTTTTGGGCGCCGGTTAGCAGCGCCCTGCCTGGGACTACGTGAGCGCGAGTCCTCTTAAAGTAAACGCTCAGGACCCTGGGAATCCCCTAGGGGGCGCGTGGGTCCGATGGATGTGACCCCGGAGTCCCCAATCGCTGTGTGCGAGTTTGAGGGTTGCTCGGTCCCCTTGTCTCAGGGTGACCCTCATTGTTTTTGCCTCTGCCATGCTGCCTGTTGGGTCCGTGATACTTTCGACCCTGAGTCCTGTGAGTGTTGCTGCTTGCTTGTGACTCAATTTACCCAATCCTCTGATTCTCTTCGGGTACAGGCGGCGCGTGCGTTGCAGTCTAGGTTTCGTCTGTTGCAACGCGCTCGGTTGGTTGCTCACCCAGATGCCCCGGGGCTGCCCCGCTTTGCTTTTCGAGACCCGGACTTGGGGGTGGGGGTCGCTTCGATCCTGGTTCAGTCCGCGCCTCCTTGTCCTTCCCCTTCTGCTCGTTCTGGTCCCCCCCCCCTTGCTTCCAGCCCAGAAGCGTCTAAGGGTTTCGGGGTCGGAGCAGGGGTTACTTGATCTCGAGACTCGGGCAGCTTCGGGGGGATCCCCTTCCAGGGGGGCGGCAGAGGCATTCGAGTCTTGTCTCCCGGCCGAAGGTTCGGGGTCTGACCAGTGGGCCCCCCTTCCTTCAACTGTTCCGGCTGCTCCGTCCTTGTCTTGTGGGGTCGGGGCATGGGGAGAGGACTCGGCCTCGGGTCCTGTGGTGTTGGACCTCGAGGCTGGGGAGGGGCTGACTTGGGGGCCTTGGGCTCTGCTGGACCCCGCCTGGGTTTTTCTTCCCTCTGAGCTGGGCTTATTGTTACAAGGAGTGGGGTTTTCTTTCCCCCCCTCTGCGTACGAGTTGGATTTGGTGTCGGCCCCTCCCTGGGTTCGGTTCCGTGTTCCCCCGGGTACGTCGGTTCCGTCTTTCCGGAGGTTTTCGACTTATCGCATCCAACCTGGTGTGGTGCGAGCGGCCTTTGCAGCTTACCTCCTGCGGGACCCGGATTATGCCTCGGAAATGGATCCGTCCGAGTTCAGGTTTAGGACTTCGTTCCCTTTCTGGCTCCGTTACGAGGTTCCGGAGTCTTCCTGGCTAGCAGACTGCCCCTTGTTTGTTTTGGATTCCTGGCATTCCTTCTATCGTTCCCGCACGCTGGAGTGGCGGGAAGCTTGCACGGTGCTTCAGGCTTTCCTGGGGGGCGAGCTTGAGTACCTGAATGAGTGCTTGTTTGCCCCTGCCCTCCCCCGCGATGTGGGCGTTATTCAGCTCCATGTGCAGGTTCCCATCCTTTCGGCAGCGCTTGTTGCGGAGGACTTGCGCGCCCGGGGCCTTTTGGCTTCGGCCTTGCGGTTCTTTTCCGTCCTGGAGCTGTCCTCGGATTGACTCGTGGAGGATGTGAGGACGCTTGGGTCCGTCCCAGGGTCCGGCACCTTGTCCTCGGCTGCGCGCTCGTTGGCTGCCTTGTTAAAGCTGTTCACGCCAATTTTGCGGGATGCGGTTTTCCTGTTTTATGCTTCCCGTCTCGCGTGTCGGCAGGCGGTGCTGGGTTCCTCCGTGCAATCTGCTTGGGCTCTGGCTCTTAGGCGTTCTTCCCCCTTTTGTCCTCTTCTTTTTGAGGAGTCGGCTGTGGCGCAGTTTATTCAGGCTGCGTCGGCGGCTTGTCGTCCGATGTCGGACTTGTTGGTTTGGGCGTCGTCGAAACGACGCCGTCCCTCAGATGGGTTTCCCGTCTGTTTCCGGTTCCGAAACGGGGCTGCGCGGACCTGAGGTTCATTCTGGACTTGTCCCGTCTGATCCCCTGGGTTCATTGCCCCTCCTTTCGGATGACTACGCTGTCTCAGGTTCGGCTCCTTTTGGACCCGGGCGCTTGGATGGTGTCCCTGGACCTCCGGGACGCTTATTGGCATGTCCCGATTCATCCGCGGTTAAGGGACTGGCTCGGATTTGTTGTGGGGCATCGGAGATACCACTTTCGTTGTCTCCCTTTCGGGTTGAACCTGGCACCTCGCGTGTTCACGCGCCTTACACGGGTTGTGGTGGCTCGGTTGCGTCTCCTAGGAGTTCGGGTGTTGGCCTACCTCGACGACTGGCTGGTTTGGGTTCCCAGCCGGTCCGCTTGCTTGCTAGCCAGGGATTTGGTTCTTTCCCAGCTCGCCGGGTTCGGGTTCTTGGTGAACTGGAGGAAGTCCCATCTGGTTCCCTCTCAGGTTCGGACTTGGCTGGGTCTCGTTTGGGACTCTCGCACCTCCTCCTTGTCTCTCCCTCCAGAGTCTCTCCTGCGGCTGCGGTCTCGCCTTCGTCTGTTTCTGGTGGGCCCTCGGGTCACCCGGCGGTTGCTCGAGGGGCTGTGCGGGAGCCTGAACTTCGCGATGGTGGTCTACCCGCTGGGTCGGGTTTGGCTTTGTCGGCTTTCTGGTTCCTTCAGGGTCCCCCCTTCCGCCTCTCTTGCGATCGCAGGGTTCGACCCCCGGGGGCTTTGTGTCGGTTGCTGCGTCACCGGCTTCCTCTTAGGGTTTTTCGGGGTTCGGTGCCTTGGCGCCTACCCGAGCCCTCGCTCGATGTGTACACGGATGCGTCGTCTCGAGGCTGGGGTTTTGTGACCAGTGCTCAACAGGCCGGCCAGGGGCGTTGGGGTCCGTCCTTCTGTCGAGCTCACAGCACGGTGCGGGAGTTCGCGGCAGTGTGGTTTGCTCTTCGGAGGATTCGGGTGGCCCGCAGATCGACGATCCGGCTCCATTTGGACTGCTCTCCGGTGGTTCATTGCCTGAAATGCAGGGGTTCGATGCGGTCCTTGTCTCTTTGGGGTTGGTCGCTTCGGGTGACTCGTCTGCTGAGTTCTCGGGGTTTGGCTCTCCTGGCTGTTCACGTACGGGGCGTGTCCAACGTCTTGGCCGACGCCCTGTCTCGCTTCGTTCCCCTCTCCACTGAGTGGACGGTCGACGACGAGTCCTTCCGTTGGCTTTGCCAGACGTTCGGGCGTCCCGAGGTGGACCTCTTCGCGTCGGTGTGGTCGCGGCGTCTTCCGTGTATGCGGCGCCCTTCCCCGATCGCGAGGCCATCAGGGTCGACGCCTTGCGGCTAGACTGGTCGAGGTGGGGGTTCCTGTACCTCTTTCCCCCGGTTCAGCTGTTGCTCCAGGTCCTGGCTTGCTTAGAGACTTACCAGGGGAGAGTTGTCCTTCTGGCCCCATGGTGGCCGGCCCAGCCTTGGTTTCAGGCGCTGGTTGCTCGGTGTCCAAACCCAAGGGTTTTTCCGCGGCTCCGCCTCTTTCAGCAGATCGGGCCGGTGCGTCACGTGGCTGGTTCGATCTTCTCCTCGAGTCTTCGCGTATGGAATTTTTTACTCGAGTTTATCATCATCTCTATGGTGATCAAGTGGCCTCTTTGTTGGTGTCTCGCCTGCGGGCTTCTTCTCGGCGGCAGTATTAAGTTTCCTGGCGGTCCTTCTGTTTCTTTTTGCGTCTTCGTTGTGTTAATTCCTTGTCTGTTCGGGTGGTCTTGTCCTTCCTCTCATGGTTGTTTCAGGACCGTCATCTTATGCCTAACACTGTCGCCTCCTATCGTGCGGCGCTGGCAGAGCCGCTTCAGCTTGCCTTCGGTATCGATGTTACGTCTGCGCCGTTTCGCAAGCTGTCTCATGCATTGTTTCACCTCCGGCCTGCTCACGCGCCGCCTGAGCCGTCCTGGTCTTTGGACAAGGTGCTCGCTTTCCTTTCGTCTCCTCGTTTCGTCGTGGCCCCTTCGGTCCGGGATTGTTTTTCCAAGGCTCTTTTCTTGTTGGCTTGGCCTCTGGGGGTCGGGTCGGGGAGCTTCATGCTCTCCTCCGGCGCAGGGGTTTCTGCTCTTTTGGTCGTCGTGATTGTTTTGTTCACTTGCAGCCGTCTCCTTCTTTTCTATCAAAGAATGAGACTGCTGCGTTCCGGAGGGGTCCGTGGGTGGTTGATGCTTGGTTGGTCAGGCCGGGGGTGCATCATGTTTTGTGTCCAGTTGCGGCGCTTCGCCGTTATTTGCGCGCCATGGCTTCCGTGTCCGGGGACGCGCTCTGGGTTCATCCGGTTTCCCTTCTTGCCTGTTCGCGGCTGTGGGTCTCTCAGGTCGTCCCCAGGGTTATTAAGTCCAGCCAGCCTGCGGTCTATCCCCGTGCCCATGATGTTCGGAAGTTCGTGGCTCTTGCTGCCGTCTTTGGGAACATGTCTTGGTCTGATATTCGGGCGCGGGGATTTTGGCGGTCGAACAGGGTCCTGGCTGCTCGTTACCTTGTAAATGTCCCTGGGCCCCGGCGGGCCTGTGTTGCTTTGGGTCGGCGGTTGCAGCCAGTTGTCTCGGCTTCGAGTTGAGGAGTGAGCGACGACTGCCTCCCGGGTAAGTCCCTCTTTTCCGTCTGTGGGTAGTTAGCTCTGGGGAGCCGACGGGGCTCCCCCCAGAAAACCAGCGTTGAATGTAATGAAACGCCATTTTCTGGGTGAGTCCCGGAGGCTCCCCGGCATCCCTCCCTCCCTCCGGTCGGCGGTTTTTTCGCGTTTTTGACATCCAGCCTCAAGAACTGAGGTGTGGGTAGCCGGCGCGGAGGGTCTGGGGCTCCCCCTTCCCCCTCCCGGGGAGGGGGGAGCTGCGCAGACAGCGGCGCAGCAGCGTGTGACGTCACACTAGTTTGCTTGTTTTTCTGTTGGGTAGTTCTATCCACTAGTTCGGCTTTTGGTAGCAATTTTAACCAGAATAGAGGTTTGTTTTGGGGCGCTTACCTTTCTGGGTGCCTGTCCCGGTCGATGGCAGACATAGAATGCTTCCAACCACACGGGGGCTTCTATAGGCCATTGCTTCCCTTGCCTCTCTGAGGGGGCCCGGTTCTGGCCATGGTCCCCGGTAGGCCTAAGAACTCCATACACATGACTGATGCCAACGTCTGACATTAGCATATCAGCCTGTGATAGCTCCGGGGAGCCTCCGGGACTCGCCCAGAAAATGGCGTTTCATTACATTCAACGCTGATTTTTTGTTCCCTGATCACGAAAAAAATAGCAAAAAAATCGTAGGTGGCATATTTTAGCTGCAATAGGGTAGGGAAGTCTGGCAAAAACGAGGCGTTGACAGAGCCTTCGCCAGGCAAGTCTACTCCACCCGAGCTGTCATGCGGCAGTTGCCACAAATATATTATTACCTAATTATTTCAATGTCTCTGATTTTTGCTTAGTTTTTTTCAGTAATATTATTCAATACAGTGAATTGTGGTATATTTATATAATAAAATGTGTGAACCATCACTGTACTCAAAATTATGGTGTGCATATTAGTGATTCAATTATGTTCATAAAACAATAAACAAATAGTTTTGCTGTTGTTACACTATATACACAGGTTATATATAAGTATTTGCATGTTTTGTTCACCATAACGAAGTTGGTTTTGTGAGTCAAAAAGCAACGAGGAGTAACCCCCACACACCAGCCAGCCACTCACTGCCACTCCCTCTATCAACATCACCTCACTCACCCTCATTCTCCTCCCACAATACTGTTTTTTGCATTTATTCACTATACACAAATGTTATATATTAGTATTTACATGTTTTGTTCACCATAACTGTACATCTAAGCTTGCATGGTGAGTAAATGCACAAAGACGTAGCTACTCAAAACAAACTAGAAAAAGTGCAAAGACACGCTACTAAGTGGCTCCCAGAACTGAAGGGCAAGGGTTATAAGGAGAGGTTAGAGGCATTAAATATGCCAAAACTAGAAGACAGAAGAAAAAGAGGTGATATGATCACTACATACAAAATAATAACAGGATTTGATAAAATTGATAGGGAAGATTTCCTGAGACCTGGAACTTTAAGAACAAGAGGTCATAGATTTAAACTAGCTAAACACAGATGCCGAAGAAATATAAGAAAATTCACTTTTGCAAACAGAGTGGTAGACAGTTGGAACAAGTTAGGAGAGAAGGTGGTGGAGGCCAAGACCGTCAGTAGTTTCAAAGCATTATATGACAAAGAGTGCTGGGAAGACGGGACACCACGAGTGTAGCTCTCATCCTGTAACTACACTTAGGTAATTACACTTAGGTAATTACAGTCAGCTGGTGGCAGCTGCCCTCAAGGCCAGATGCACTAATATTTCTCCTCCAACAATATTGTTTGTGGTGTTATTACACTATATACACACATTATATATAAGTGTCTACCTGTTTATTCACCAAACCTGTACAAATAAGCTGGTATGGTGCCCAAAGACCATTGTGGTCACCAGTAAACAACATAAGCCATGCAGATGACGCATCTCCCTCACCAAAATGGCGGTTCCCAACCTATTCTTATTGCTGTTATCTCGCACTATACACACGTTATATATAGGTATCTACATTTGTGTTCACCATAGCGAACCACTAAGCTGGTATGGTGAGTGCAGTCAGTAAAAGGTGGCCTACCTTGAGGTACCTACCTTGAGGTGCTTCCGGGGCTTAGCGTCCCCGCGGCCCGGTCATCAACCAGGCCTCCTGGTTGCTGGACTGATCAACCAGGCTGTCTGATGCGGCTGCTCGCAGCCTGACGTATGAGTCACAGCCTGGTTGATCAGGTATCCTTTGGAGGTGTTTATCCAGTTCTCTCTTGAACACTGTGAGGGGTTTGCCAGTTATGTCCCTTATGTGTAGCGGAAGCGTGTTGAACAGTTTTGGGCCTCTGATGTTGATAGAGTTCTCTCTGAGTACCTGTTGCACCTCTGCTTTTCAACGGGGGTATTCTGCACATCCTGCCATGTCTTCTGGTCTCATGTGATGTTATTTTTGTGTGCAGGTTTGGGACCAGCCCCTCTAATATTTTCCATGTGTAAATTATTATGTATCTCTCCCGCCTGCGCTCAAGGGAGTACAGATTTAGGCTCTTTAGTCGGTCCCAATAGTTTAGATGTTTTACCGAGTGGATTCTAGCAGTAAAGGACCTCTGCACGCTCTCCAGGTCAGCAATTTCTCCAGCTTTGAAAGGGACTGTCATTGTGCAGCAGTACTCCACTCTAGAGAACACAAGCGTTTTGAAAAGTATCATCATCGGTATAGCATCTCTAGTGTGAAAAGTTCTTGTTATCCAACCTGTCATTTTTCGTGCAGTTGTGACGGCTACTTTAATGTGTTCTTTAACCCTTAACATGCTAGGGGTATAATATTCTTTTTTCCCCACAGGTACATGTAATTAAAAAAAAAAAAATTCTTCCTAATCTTTGTGTTCACTGATCATGGGAAAATAATAAAAAATCGTAAGTGACATATATTGCCCACTATAGGGCGGAGAAGTCTGGCAAAAAACAGGCGCTGTCTCAGCGTGCGTCCCAGGCGGTCTGTTGATCGCCAGCTGTCAGACCGGAGTTGCCACAAAGAGATAATTACCTAATTATTTCAATGTCTCTGATTGATTTTTCGTAGTTTTTCTGGGGGGAGCCCCTACGGCTCCCCAGAGCTATCCATGGCTGATATGGATATTCTAACTATTTTGCATCAGTCGATGTGGGTGGAGTTCTAGCCTACCGGGGACCACGAGCCAGAACCTGGCCCCCTCAGAGAGGCACGGGGAGCAATGGCCCATAGAATGCACATGTGATTTGGAGCATTCTATATCTGCCATCGACCGGGACAGGCACCCAGAAAGGTAAGCGCCACAAAACAAACCCCTATTCTGGTTAACAACAAAAATTAACAAACGAGTGGACAGAACTCCCCAAAAAAAAACGAGCAAACTAGCATGACGTCACACGAGCCGCGCCGCATGTCTGCGCAGCTCCCCCCTCCCCGGGAGGGGGAAGGGGGAGCCCCAGACCCCCGCGCCGGCATCCACACCCCAGTTCCTCGGCTGATGGGATCGTGCATGGTCGTGTGGCTCCAGCTCCAGTCTTGTCTCAGCGCTGTGATTTGTTTTCAGTGCTGCTCTTACGGTGGTCGTGTGAGCTGGGAGTAGTATTCTCAGGTACTCGGGCTGCATGTGCTTAGGGTCACCTTCCCTGAGTGCCCTGTAAGTACCCCCCTTGGGGCTTGGGGTTACCTTCCACAAGTCACCTTGGGTCTACCTCTGTTGGCTTTTCGCTGCTTGGCGTTTGGCCGCCCCGAGTGTTTGGGGGTTTTACTCCCTTGTTTACCTTGGGGTAAGTGGTAGTTATAGCACTGGTGGGGCGCAGGGCACTGCGTAGCTAGTTTTCACCTATAACAGCGGCCGGTTCTGTTCCCTCTGGGTACGTTGTCCACTTGGGTGGTTTTTCTTTTCTTTTTGCCTGGTAGGGGGGTCTGCCTTGTTCCCCTTATATTAGGATCGTTTGTGTGGTGGCACCCCCTGCTTCGCCCTCGCGAGTGGACACGTCCCGTGGGTTCAGCTTTTAGCAGATTGTTTGGTAGTTTGGGTAGCCGGTTAGCAGTGCCCTGCCTGGGATAACCCTTAGCAGACCCAGTCTAGGGGCCCTGGAAAACCCCGCGGGGGCTCTTGGGTCCGATGGAGGAGACCCTTGCGTCCCCTCTCGCTGTGTGCGAGTTTGAGGGTTGCTCTGTCCCCTTGTCTCAGGGTGACTCTCATTGTTTTTGCCTCCGTCATGCTGCCTGTTGGGTCGGTGACACATTCGACCCCGAGTCCTGCGAGCTATGTTGCTTGTTTGTGACTCAATTCACCCAGTCTGCTGATGAGTCACTTCGGGTGCAGGCAGCTCGTGCGTTGCAAGGTAGGTTTAGGTTATTGCAACGCGAGCGGACTCTTGCTTCCCCGGACGCCCCGCGGCTGCCCCGCTTTGTGTATAGGGACCCGGACTTGGGGGTGTTGGTCGCTTCGGCCTTGGTTCCGCCCGCACCCCCTTGTTCTTCCCCTTTGGTGGTTCATTCTGCCCCTCCCCCCTACTTCCGGCCCCAAGCGTCTGAGGGCTTCGGGGTCGGGGTGGGGTTTAGAGGTTTCCGAGACTCGGGCAGTTTCGGGGTTTGCCCCGTCCGGGGGGGCTACGGAGGCATTCGAGTCTGTTCCTCCTGGCGCTGCTCCGGGGTCTGACCAGTGGGCCCCTTCTCTTCCGGAGCTTTCGGCTGCCCCGGCTTTTTCTTGTGAGGCCGGGGCTTTGGAGGACGACTCGGCCCCGGGGCCTGGTGTAGAGGCTCCTGGGGTGGGGAGGAGCTGACTTGGGGGCCTTGGGCTCCATTGGACCCCGCCTGGATTTTCCGTCCTTCTGAGCGGGGCTTACTGTTGCAAGGAGGGGGTTTTCCTTTCCCCCCTCTGCGTACGAATTGGACTTGGGTTCTGCTCCTCCCCGGGTTCGGTTCCGTGTCCCTGTGGGTTCTTCGGTTCAGTCTTTCCGGAGGTTTTCGGCTTCCCGCATCTCTCCGTCTGAGGTGCGGTCGGCCTTGGCGGCTTCCCTCCTGCGTGACCCGGAGTACGCCTCCATAATGGATCCGTCTTGCTTCAGGTTTGGATTTTCGTGTCCTTACTGGGTTTGTTATGAGGTTCCGGGGTCGTCCTGGCTTGCAGACTGCCCCTTGTTTTCTCTGGATGCTTGGGACTCGTTCTGTCGAACCCGCACGTTTGAGTGGCGTGAGGCGTTGACCTGGGGGGCGATTTTGAGCACCTTAATGAGTGTCTTTTCGCTCCTGCCCTTCTGCGGGATGTTGGTGCGGTGCAGCTCCATGTGCAGGTTCCTTCCCAGTCAGCTGCTCTTGTGGCGGAGGATTTGCGCGCTCGTGGCTTTTTGGCTTCGGTCCTGCGTTTCTTTTCCCTCCTGGAGCTATCTTTGGATTGGCTTGCAGAGGGTGTTGAGGCGCTTGGGGCCGTTCCAGGGTCTGACGCCTTGGTCTCCGCTGCTCGGGCGTGTCGTCTGCCATGTTGAAGCTTTTTGCGCCTATCCTGCGGGAGGCGTTGCTGCGGTTTTTCGCTGCGCGCTTCGCGTGTCATCAGGCGGTCCTTGTTTCCTCCTTGGAATCCGCTTGGGCCCTGGTTCTTAGGTTGTCTTCGCCCTTTTGTCCTCTGCTTTTTGAGGCTTCTGCAGTAAATCGTTATATTCAGGCGGCTTCTTCCTCTTGCCGCCCTATGTCTGAGTTGTTGGTTCTCCGGGGGAACCGGGGGGTTCCTTCCCAGCGGGGTCGTACCAGGGCGCGCGGTTCCGTTCGTCGGGGTGGGCCACAGGTGTCGGGTTCCGTGCCGGTGCCGCCTGCAGTCCCGCCTGTGCTTGGTCAGCGCGGTATTCGCTCTGCGCGCAGGTCGGGTTCTCGTCAGGTGCAGCGGCCCTTTCGCGGTTCGCCCCATTGACGGGGCGATGGGGGGGAGGCTGTCTCTGTTCGCTCACGCCTGGTCTCACGATTTGTGGGTTTTTCGGGTCGTTTCTCGCGGCCTGCGGTGGCGTTGGGTGGCTCTGCCTTCTGTGGGGGGTTTCGGGGCTGACGGGGCAGGCTTCCTCTCCTGCCCTCCGTCGAGTCATCTTGGAGTGGGTACGCTTGGGCGTAGTCGAAACGACTCCTTCCCTCAGGTGGGTCTTCCGCCTGTTTCCAGTTTCCTGGTGGGTCGGTTTCCAGTACCGCTTTCGTTGTCTCCCCTTCGGATTGAACCTGGCACCTCGCGTGTTCACACGCCTTACACGGGTGTTGGCTTACCTCGACGACTGGCTGGTTTGGGCTCCCAGTCGGTCCGCGTGTCTGCTTGCCAGGGATTGGTGCTTTCCCAGCTAGCCAGGTTCGGGTTCCTGGTGAACTGGCGGAAGTCCCGTCTTATGCCCTCCCAGGTTCGGTCCTGGCTGGGTCTAGTGTGGGACTCTCGGACCGCTTCCTTGTCTCTTCCTCCGGAGTCTCTCCGTCGGCTGCAGTCTCGCCTAGGTCTGTTTCTGTGGGGCTCCCGGGTCACCCGGCGGTTGCTCAAGATTTTGTGCGGCAGCCTGAACTTCGGCTGCTGCGTCACCGACTTCCTCTTCGGGTTTTTCGGGGTTCAGTGCCTTGGCGTCTACCCGAGCCCTCGCTCGATGTGTTCACGGACGCGTCGTCTCTAGGCTGGGGTGTTGTGACCAGTGCTCACCAAGCCGGCCAGGGGCGGTGTGGTCCGTCCTTCCATCGGGCCCACAGCACGGTGCGGGAGTTCGCAGCGGTATGGTTTGCGCTTCGGAGGGTTCGGGTCGCCCACGGATCGACGATCCGGCTCCATTCGGACTGCTCCCCGTTGGTTCATTGTCTGCACCGGGGGGGGGGGGGTCAGTGAGGTCCTTGGCTCTTTGGGGTTGGTCGCTTCGGGTGACTCATCTGCTGAGTTCTCGGGGTTTGGCTCTCCTGGCAGTTCACGTGCGGGGGGTGTCCAACGTCCTGGCGGACGGCCTGTCCTGGTTCGTTCCCCTGTCCACGGAATGGACGGTCGATGCCGACTCATTCCATTGGCTCTGCCGGGCGTTCGGGTGCCCGGAGGTGGATCTCTTCACGTCGGCGTGGTCGAGGCGTCTTCCGGTTATGTGGCGCCCTTCCCCGATTGCGAGACCGTCGGGATCGACGCCTTTCAGCAGGACTGGTCGAGATGGGGGTTCCTTACCTCTTTCCCCCGGTTCAGCTACTGCTCCGGGTCTTGGCTCGCTTGGAGACTTCCCGAGGTCGAGTGGTCCTCTTGGCCCCTTGGTGGCCGGCTCAGCCGTGGTTTCAGGCGTTGCTTGCTCGGTGTCCGAACCCAGAGGTTTTTTTCCGCGGCTTCGCCTCTTTCAGGAGATCGGGCCGGTCCGGTACATGACTGGTCCGCTCTTCTCGGCGAGTCTTCACGTTTGGTCTTTTTGACTCGTGTTTATCACCATCTTATGGTGAGCAGGTGCTTCCTTGTTGGTTTCTCACCTGCGATTTTCTTCTCGGGGGCAGTATGCAGTTTCATGGCGGTCCTTCCGGTTCTTTTTGACCCTTCGTCGTTATTCCTCGCTTTCGGTTCAGGTAGTGTTGTCCTTTCTCTCTTGGTTGTTTCAGGACCGTCATCTGATGCCTAATACTGTCGCCTCGTATCATGCGGCGCTGGCGGAGCCGCTGCAGCTTGCTTTCGGTATTGATGTTACTTCTGCTCCGTTTCGCAAGCTGTCTCGGGCTTTTTTCACCTCCGGCCTGCTCATGCGCCGCCTGAGCCGTCCTGGTCTTTGGACAGAGTGCTCTTCTATCTCTCTACTCCTTGGTTTGTTGTGGCCCCTTCGGTTCACGATTGCTTTGCTAAGGCTCTTTTTCTGTTGGCATTAGCCTCTGGGGGTCGCGTGGCAGAGCTTCATGCTCTTCTCCGGCGCAGAGGTTTTTTGCTCCTTTTGGTCGTGGTCTTCGGTTTGTCCGTTTGCAGCCGTCTCCCTCTTTTCTGGCTAAGAATGAGACTGCTGCTTTCCGGAGGGGTCTTTGGGTTGTTGATGCGTGGTTGTCAGGCCGGGGGTTCACCATGCGTTGTCTCGGCTTCGTCTTGAGATGTGGAGCACCGACCGCCTCCCGGGTACATGCCCTTGTTTTTTCTTAATCTTTGGTGAGGTAGCTCCGGGGAGCCGTAGGGGCTCCCCCCAGAAAACCAGCGTTGAATGTAATGAAATGCCATTTTCTGGGCGAGTCCCGGAGGCTCCCCGGCATCCCTCCCGCCCTACGGTCGGCGGTTTTTCGCGGTTTTGATATCCAGCCTCGAACTGGGGTGTGGATTGCCGGCACGGGGGTCTGGGGCTCCCCCTTCCCCCTCCCGGGGAGGGGGGAGCTGCGCAGACATGCGGCGCGGCTCGTGTGATGTCATGCTAGTTTGCTCGTTTTTTTGGGGGGAGGGGGAGTTCTGTCCACTTGTTTGTTAATTTTTGTTGTTGACCAGAATAGAGGTTTGTTTTGTGGCGCTTACCTTTCTGGGTGCCTGTCCCAGTCGATGGCAGATATAGAATGCTCCAAATCACATGTGCATTCTATGGACCATTGCTCCCCGTGCCTCTCTGAGGGGGCCAGGTTCTGGCTCGTGATCCCCGATAGGCTAGAACTCCACCCACATCGACTGATGCAAAATAGTTAGAATATCCATATCAGCTATGGATAGCTCCGGGGAGCCTCCGGGACTCACCCAGAAAATGGCATTTCATTACATTCAACGCTGGTTTTTTTCTGTAATGTTATTCAATATCATCATTGCTGTATTAAAAAATATGGTGTGCATATTGTTGATTCAATTATGTTCATCAAACAGTGAACAAATACTTTGTCGGTTATTACACTATATACACAGGTTATATATAAGTATCTGCATGTTTTGTTCACCATAACGAACCACTAAGTTGCTATTATGAGTCAAAAAGTAAAGAGGAGTGACTGCCGTGTACCAGCCAGTCAGTCACGCCCCCTCCCTCAAGTCACCTGACTCACCCCATTCTCCTCCCACAATACTGTTTTTGCTTTTATTCACTATATACAGACGCTATATATAAGTATCTACATTCGTGTTCACCATAAGGAACCACTAAGTGGTATGCTGAGTGGCAGCCCGCCACTGGCTGCCACTCCCTCCCTCACCTCACCTGACTTGCCACCATTCTCCACCCACCATAATGTTTTTGCTTTTATATACAGACGTTATATATAAGTATTTACATGTTTTGTTCACCATAACTGTACATCTAAGCTTGTATGGTGAGTAAAGGCACAAAGACGTAGGACCTCACACAGTCAGCTGATGGCTGCCGCCCTCAAGGCCAGACGCACTAATATTTCTCCTACAACAATACTGTTTGTGGTGTTATTACGCTATATACACACATTATATATAAATATCTACCTGTTTTATTCACCATACTTTTACAAGTAAACTGGTATGGTGCCCAAAGACCATTGTGGTCACCAGTAAACAATATGATAAATCATGCAGATGACGCCACCGCCCTCACCAAAATGGCGGCTCCCAACCTACTCCTCTTGCTGTTTATACCCTCTATACACACGTTATATATAAGTATCTACATTTGTGTTCACCATAGCGAACCACTAAGCTGGTATGGTGAGTGCAGTCAATAAAAGGTGGCCCCACACAGTCAGAAGACAACGCCACCACCCTCCCTCCCACAGCATTACTCCTCCCTCCATGGTGCACAGCGCTAAATATCAACATAATCCTGCTGTTTTCAGAACCCTGGTCAGTTTTATCACAGTCAGGGGTCTTCTGTAATAATGTCATTGCTACATAATAGCATGAACAAGTATATTATGGCATTTTTAGGCGATGCTGTGGTCACAACCTGAACAGCAGTGCTGTGAGCTCATGCTGCGTGCGTCAGGCTTGGTAGCTCACTCAATACTGAGGCCCCTAACACCCGGGAGTTTGTCCCACGATTTTTTTTTAAAATGGCGCCTGTTTACAAGAGCCCTGATGAAGGTGTGGTGAACCCCATGTATCCGCGGGCCGTTTAAATCTTGCATAGTACTCCAACACGTCATATGACGTGAAGCGCAGTTGACTGGAACAACTTGCAACACGTCATATGACGTGATGCGCACTTTAAGGGTTAAAGGTAAGGTCTTCCGACATGAGTACACCCAGATCCTTTACATTACCTTTTCGTTGTATGTTATGATTTGCCGGAGTTTTGTACGTGGTTTCCGTTTTTATATTTTCATTTTTTCCATAGCGCATGATCTAGAACTTATCTGTTAAACACCATATTATTTTCTGTAGCCCATAGAAAGACCTGATCTACATTTGATTGGAGGTTTGCCGTGTCCTCTATGTTGCCTACTCTCATGAAGATCCTAGTGTCATCTGCAAAGGATGATACAGTGCTATAGGTTGTGAGGCTCTGGTAAGGAGGCCACTGTGTTTGCGTCCTCTCTAGCATTTGACCGAGTTGGTGATAGTCTGGTCATTTTTAGCCATTCTTCTCCTCCTCCTCTTGCTAAAAAATTATCCCGGTCAATGGAGATGTGGCTGTTTTCATAGTGGCGGTCTGTCGGTTTTATTCGCCTGGTACCTCTTATATAAAAATCTGGACATTCAGCATTGAAGCACTCTTTTCCTGTCCAAAGAGTTCTTGCAAATTTCTGGGTGAAAGAATTCACAGCTTTTGGTACATACAGAGCACCACTTGGTTCCCGAACTTTAGTTATCCGAAACTTCCAGTTTCCCGATTGGTGTTGGGGAGTCATGCTACACGAACTAAGTTCGGGTAGGAAGTAGTCCGCCAAGCTTCACGCCGGCCGGGGTTGGGGTTACCCTACATGAACCAAGTTCAGGTGAGGAAGCGGTCAGCCAAACGTCGTGCCGGCCCGTGGTGGTGGGTGGGTGGGTGGGTGGGGGGTGGGAGGGAGATGGTTTAGTTTGCTCACTGACCGTGACGGGCGCCACCTGCTACCCTGTGACGTCACAGACTCACGGCCTATTGTTCCCATTGTTTGAATTTGTCACGAGACTGGAGTGTTCATTCCGTGACTTTGTTTTACATATCAGCACAATCAAGGAACATCCGTGCACTATGTTGACTCCAAATGCACGCAATGTGTCAGTGAAAGCATCTACAAGCGGGTTACGTAAAAGAAAGAGGTCAGTGATGACATTTGAAAAGAAAGTTGAAATAATTAAGAAGGTGGAGAGTGGTGTCCCGAGAAGTGTCGTGTGCGCTGAGTATGGCATTAGTAAAAGTACTGTTTTTGATCTTCTTAAGGCTAAACCTATCATTCTTGACTATTTCTCTAGAAGTAAAAGTGATAAAGCAATACGAAATAGAAAAATAGTAAGTAAAGCAAAGGTGGAGAGTGTTGATAACGCAGTGTGGGAGTGGTACAAACAGAGACGTGAGGTGACGAAGCCAGTGGCAGGCAGGCTGGCAGGATGTTCCTGCAGGCTGGCAGGCAGGCTGGCAGGCAAGCTGGCAGGCAAGCTGGCAGGCAAGCGAGCAGGCTGGCAGGCAGGCAAGCTGGCTGGCAGGCAGGCTGGCAGGCAGGCAGGCTGGCAGGCAAGCTGGCAGGCAAGCGAGCAGGCTGGCAGGCAGGCAAGCTGGCAGGCAGGCAGGCTGGCAGGCAGGCAAGCAGGCTGGCAGGCAGGCTGGCAGGCAAGCTGGCAGGCAGGCTGGCAGGATGTTCCTGCAGGCTGGCAGAAAACATCCAGAGGATGTTTGCCAGACGTCTTAATAATCAGCTAGGAACAATTAAGGACGTTTATAAAGCGGATCAGGACTTCACTTATTGGTGAGTACAAACAAAATACGATCGCATTTACGCTATGAACCTGTCGATTTTTTCCCCTAGAGTTTTTTCATAAATTTTTCGGAAAAATTTCTTTTTACATTTCTAGTTTATTTTTTCCCCTCTATTTCTCGTATACGAACTTACATGTTAACCGACGGGTCTCGTCCCCAAGGGGTTCGGAAACCAAGTGGTGCTCTGTATACCTGTATTGAGGAGGTTTCTGCACGTTCTAGGGTGATCGTACTTACATGTTCCATTTGTTTTTCCCGATATCCCATGTTTACAGGTTGCCCATTTGTAATACCAACAGATTTTGGGGCCTTGTTTTCTTTGTTTCCCTTTGCCAGGGACCGCACTCTGCTGCGAAGTCCCCGACATTGTGCTCTGCTCCGGGGCCTGTGACACTGTGCTCTGCTCCGGCGCCATCGACACTGTGCTCTGCTCCGGTGCCCACGACACCGCGCTTTGCTCCAGTGCCATTGACACCACGCTCTGCTCAGGCGCCCCCGACTCCGCGGTCTGCTCAGGGGGCCCCGACTCAGCGGTCTGCTCAGGTGCCCCCAACTCCGCGGTCTGCTCAGGCGCCCCCAAGTCCGCGCTCTGCTCTGGCGCCGCTGCCACTGAGTTCTGTGCCGCATCTGGTTGTACCTTGGTGTCATGTACAGTTTGTTTGAAGACATTAGAAATTGCTATGCAGGCATTTATTAATGATTCTCTGTTTTCGGTGGGAGTTTTATCCAGGATTTCCATCATCTTCAAAAAAGTTACATCATCCTTTTTGCAGAGCCAGTACACAGAGTGGTCACTGGGACCATTTCTCCTTGAATTATTAGTCATGTTGGCAAATTTTTTGTGTATGGCTGCTGAACAGAGTTGGCATTGAAAGCTCTGTTGGTAATCTACCTTCATGTTGCATTCTATGCACATTTTTATCAAAGGCATTTTTGTTGAACACTTCTGTTCAGTGGTGGTGGTCTTACAAGGTCTTACAAGGTGGGGTGTTGACCGTTGGGGGTTGACCGTGGGTGTTTACCAACTTGAGACAGGCCTGGAGGAGGCAGTAAATGGATGGGCAGTGTTGCTACCACGTGTCGCACTCTTAATTTGTTTTGTTCACTTGTTAGATTACATTACTTGCATTTTCCCACTAGTTATCTTACAGTAGAGGCGACTAGTTTCTGTGTCTGGGCACTAGATACCTGGGTACGTTACACTATTTGAAAGAATACACACACATTGGGTACTGGGGTGGGCCTACCTCCAAATGGCCCTTGTTTACGTACACACGACAGACTTTTTTGTGTATAATTTGTTCACTTGATATTAAGGTATGTTATCTTATTTTTTTTATAATAGACACAGGTTTTGCATAGAGAGCTTAGCACTATGGGCATTGATTTCTTGATGTTTCAATAGCGAGGGATGTGATTTAATCACGACTTGGCAACTATCGCCTAAGGCCTCCTGGCACCACGAGGGCAGGCGTTGACTACACACGAATTTCACTTATTTTTCCGTGAACACAAACGGTCGAATGGTAATCACTGTGGTATATTGTTTAATATGTTGCGACACACTTAAGTTATCTGACTGTGTTTTGTTCCTGTATCACTGAAATATCCCTAGATATATATTGTTTTCAGCGGAGCTCGCATAGCGTGGCCTTTCCCCCCTCACACCCAGAACGACTCCAACACACAGCCACTCCAACACACAGGCCACACACAGTCAGAAGACGACGCCACAACCTCCCTCCCACAGCCTTACTCCTCCTGTAACGGGGGTGGGGGGTAGAAATAGAATAACGAGTAAGTAAGAAGTGAGTAGGAGAAGTAGAAGAGGTACAAGGGTAGATAGGTAGAAGTAGGAAAGTAGATAGTAGAAGTAGAAGAGTAGATAGTAGAAGAGAGTAGAAGAATAGAAAAATTGCTGCCACCATCCATTCTAGATCATTACATACAAGACAAGGAATGGAACTTGTTTGTATCTCAATAGAGATTATACCATGTTTCAACTCTAAACATGTACTCATTAATCTCATGAAACCAGTAACCGCTGAGGTTGTCTCATCTCACTCAATACTCTAGGGAACAAAGTTAAAGACCATTTAACGAATAATTTCAATTATATTTCACATACTAAGTATCAGAATTTAAGCAAGTAAAAATGTTCAAGATTAATCTTCAAGTGAGTCATCATCCAAGAACTGAGAACCCTACAACTGACTGCCCGGGATCTCACAAAACACTTGTTTAGTAAACACGACCAAGTCACCTTAATGTTCAACTCACCAAGTGTCTGAGCTTCCGTTGAATAGAGAGAGGGGGGGAGGGGGTCTGTAGTTGACAGAGACTCTCCCGCCCCACCGGCTGACAGCCTATTCGACGGCTGGCCGCTGCTGGCTGCTCTTCTGTCTTTTGCTCTGCTTCTGCTGTCCTCTCGAATCGATAGCTCTCCGAGTACATATTGGGAAACCTAGTAGCTAACTCCGCTCACAAGTAGATAGCCTTGGGCACTCTACCAGCCACTCCTTAAACGTCGGCATATTTGAAGGCTACCAGGCTAAATTATAAGATTAGCGGGAGCAGGTGAGATTCGCATGATCTGACCTCGGGTCAACTTGGTGGTCATTAACACTAGAGGTGAGATCCAGGCCGGATAAGCTGACGCCTCTCAAAATCCTTGTCTGTGATTCGCTGAACTATACGTATATTTTAAATATAACTAACCCAAACACCTTTACGGTGTTACACTCCCTCCCATGTAGCACAGCGTAATATCACCACAATCCTATTATAAGAATCCTGGAAAGTTTTATCACAGTCAAGAGTCTTCTATAATACTATCATCGCTAAATAATAGCAGGATCATATATATAGGCATTTGTAGGCGATGCTGTGGTCAAAAGTGAACAGCGGTGCTGTGAGCTCATGCTGTGTGCGGCAGCCTTGGTGGCTTGCTCATTACTGAAGCTCTCACACCCAAGAATGTTGGCCTGGATTTTTTTTCTAGGTGGCATCTGGCAACTATCAGTTGTGGCTGTACTATAGCTACCCTATCCCAGGCAGGGTGTTTAAATTATAGCACTAAACACGAAAGCATATATAAATGATGTGCGTGGTTTCAGTTTTGTCACTGATATCATATATACACTGTATATGATATGTGCGGTTTAAGGGTAAGACCAAAATTTATTGGCTTAGTTGTGTTAGTTTAGGTTAGGTTAAGTTTAGGTAGGGTTGGTTAGGTTCGTTCATATATCTTTGTTAGTTTTAACTCAAATTTAAACAAATTAACTTAGACATAATGAAATGGACAGATTTATCATTTCATAAGAAAAAAATTAGAGATATATAAATTCAGGAAAACTTGGCTTATTAGGCAAATGGGCCTTGCACAGTAGGCAAAGTACGACGTTCTGGCTACTAAGTACAAAACACACACACACACACAATATATATATATATATATATATATATATATATATAATATATATATATATATATATATATATATATAATATATATATATATATATATATATATATAATATATATATATATATATATGTCGTACCTAGTAGCCAGAACTCACTTTTTGGCCAACTATGCAAGGCCCAATTTGCCTAATAAGCCAAGTTTCCTGAATTAATATATTTTCTCTAATTTTTTTCTTATGAAATGATAAAGCTACCCATTTCATTATGTATGAGGTCAATTTTTTTTTATTGGAGTTAAAATTAACGTAGATATATGACCGAACCTAACCAACCCTACCTAACCTAACCTAACCTATAGTTTATAGGTTAGGTTAGGTTAGGTAGCCAAAAAAGTTAGGTTAGGTTAGGTTAGGTAGGTAGGTTAGGTAGTCGAAAAAACATTAATTCATGAAAACTTGGCCTATTAGGCAAATCGGGCCTTGCATAGTAGG
>WNGS01111181.1:54313178-54344669 GCA_020271785.1 Procambarus virginalis
TTTACAGGTGTGACTACGCATCAGTTTGTTGTACAGTAAATATGAAGTATTTTTAAATCAGAATGGAAGGGTATTATGCTGTACATAACTTATTATGCTTTACATTACTCACTGAGAGTTTATAAGGCCATCGTTATTCGTATTCTTCCTGCCTTTATTGTTTTCTCTTGGAAAATTTAGTGATAACTAATTCACCTCTATGATGGCCTAACCTAAATATGAAATTCCACTGCATATGTTTCCTGTGAATTTAAAATATTTGTTAACACTAAATATCTGTGGGTCATTGTGAGGTGACCCCCTTTGTGAGGTGACCCCTTGTGAGGTGACCCCTTGTGAGGTGACCCCTTGTGAGGTGACCCCTTGTGAGGTGACCCCTAGTGAGGTGACCCCTTGTGAGGTGACCCCTAGTGAGGTGACCCCTCGTGAGGTGACCCCTTGTGAGGTGACCCCTCGTGAGGTGACCCCTTGTGAGGTGACCCCTTGTGAGGTGACCCCTCGTGAGGTGACCCCTTGTGAGGTGACCCCTCGTGAGGTGACCCCTTGTGAGGTGACCCCTTGTGAGGTGACCCCTTGTGAGGTGACCCCTTGTGAGGTGACCCCTTGTGAGGTGACCCCTCGTGAGGTGACCCTTGTGAGGTGACCCCTTGTGAGGTGACCCCTTGTGAGTGACCCCTTGTGAGGTGACCCTTGTGAGGTGACCCCTTGTGAGGTGACCCCTTGTGAGGTGACCCCTAGTGAGGTGACCCCTTGTGAGGTGACCCCTTGTGAGGTGACCCCTTGTGAGGTGACCCATTGTGAGGTGACCCCTTGTGAGGTGACCCCTTGTGAGGTGACCCCTTGTGAGGTGACCCCTTGTGAGGTGACCCCTTGTGAGGTGACCCCTTGTGTGGTGACCCCTTGTGAGGTGACCCCCTGTGAGGTGACCCTTGTGAGGTGACCCCCTTGTGTGGTGACCCCCTTGTGTGGTGACCCCTTGTGAGGTGACCCCTTGTGAGTGACCCCTTGTGAGGTGACCACTTGTGTGGTGACCCCTTGTGAGGTGACCCCTTGTGAGGTGACCCCTTGTGAGGTGACCCCTTGTGAGGTGACCCTTGTGAGGTGACCCCCTTGTGAGGTGACCCCTTGTGAGGTGACCCCTTGTGAGGTGACCCCTTGTGAGGTGACCCCTTGTGAGGTGACCCCTTGTGAGGTGACCCCTTGTGAGGTGACCCCTTGTGAGGTGACCCCTTGTGAGGTGACCCCTTGTGAGGTGACCCCTTGTGAGGTGACCCCTTGTGAGGTGACCCCTTGTGAGGTGACCCCTAGTGAGGTGACCCCTTGTGAGGTGACCCCTTGTGAGGTGACCCCTTGTGAGGTGACCCCTTGTGAGGTGACCCCTTGTGAGGTGACCCCTTGTGAGGTGACCCCTAGTGAGGTGACCCCTTGTGAGGTGACCCCTTGTGAGGTGACCCCTTGTGAGGTGACCCCTTGTGAGGTGACCCCTTGTGAGGTGACCCCTTGTGAGGTGACCCCTTGTGAGGTGACCCCTTGTGAGGTGACCCCTTGTGAGGTGACCCCTTGTGAGGTGACCCCTTGTGAGGTGACCCCTTGTGAGGTGACCCCTTGTGAGGTGACCCCTTGTGAGGTGACCCCTTGTGAGGTGACCCCTTGTGAGGTGACCCCTTGTGAGGTGACCCCTTGTGAGGTGACCCCTTGTGAGGTGACCCCTTGTGAGGTGACCCCTTGTGAGGTGACCCCTTGTGAGGTGACCCCTTGTGAGGTGACCCCTTGTGAGGTGACCCCTTGTGAGGTGACCCCTTGTGAGGTGACCCCTTGTGAGGTGACCCCTTGTGAGGTGACCCCTTGTGAGGTGACCCCTTGTGAGGTGACCCCTTGTGAGGTGACCCCTTGTGAGGTGACCCCTTGTGAGGTGACCCCTTGTGAGGTGACCCCTTGTGAGGTGACCCCTTGTGAGGTGACCCCTTGTGAGGTGACCCCTGTGAGGTGACCCTTGTGAGGTGACCCCTTGTGAGGTGACCCCTTGTGAGGTGACCCCTTGTGAGGTGACCCCTGTGAGGTGACCCCTTGTGAGGTGACCCCTTGTGAGGTGACCCCTTGTGAGGTGACCCCTTGTGAGGTGACCCCTTGTGAGGTGACCCCTTGTGAGGTGACCCCTTGTGAGGTGACCCCTTGTGAGGTGACCCCTTGTGAGGTGACCCCTTGTGAGGTGACCCCTTGTGAGGTGACCCCTTGTGGGTGACCCCTTGTGAGGTGACCCCTTGTGAGGTGACCCCTTGTGAGGTGACCCCTTGTGAGGTGACCCCTGTGAGGTGACCCCTTGTGAGGTGACCCCTTGTGAGGTGACCCCTTGTGAGGTGACCCCTTGTGAGGTGACCCCTTGTGAGGTGACCCCTTGTGAGGTGACCCCTTGTGAGGTGACCCCTTGTGAGGTGACCCCTTGTGAGGTGACCCCTTGTGAGGTGACCCCTTGTGAGGTGACCCCTTGTGAGGTGACCCCTTGTGAGGTGACCCCTTGTGAGGTGACCCCTTGTGAGGTGACCCCTTGTGAGTGACCCCTTTGTGAGGTGACCCCTTTGAGGTGACCCCTTGTGAGGTGACCCCTGTGAGGTGACCCCTGTGGGTGACCCCTTGTGAGGTGACCCCTTGTGAGGTGACCCCCTTGTGAGGTGACCCCTCGTGAGGTGACCCCTTGTGAGGTGACCCCTTGTGAGGTGACCCCTTGTGAGGTGACCCCTCGTGAGGTGACCCCTTGTGAGGTGACCCCTCGTGAGGTGACCCCTTGTGGGGTGACCCCTCGTGAGGTGACCCCTTGTGAGGTGACCCCTTGTGAGGTGACCCCTTGTGAGGTGACCCCTTGTGGGGTGACCCCTTGTGAGGTGACCCCTTGTGAGGTGACCCCTTGTGAGGTGACCCCTTGTGAGGTGACCCCTTGTGAGGTGACCCCTTGTGAGGTGACCCTTGTGAGGTGACCCCTTGTGAGGTGACCCTTTGTGAGGTGACCCCTCGTGAGGTGACCCTTGTGAGGTGACCCCTCGTGAGGTGACCCCTTGTGTGGTGACCCCTCGTGAGGTGACCCCTTGTGAGGTGACCCCTTGTGAGGTGACCCCTTGTGGTGGACTCCTTGTGTGGTGACCCCTTGTGAGGTGACCCCTTGTGAGGTGACCCCTAGTGAGGTGACCCCTAGTGAGGTGACCCATTGTGAGTGACCCCTTGTGGGGTGACCCCTTGTGAGGTGACCCCTTGTGGGGTGACCCCTCGTGAGGTGACCCCCTTGTGAGGTGACCCCTTTGTGAGGTGACCCCTTGTGAGGTGACCCCTTTGTGAGGTGACCCCTCGTGAGGTGACCCCTTGTGAGGTGACCCCTTGTGAGGTGACCCCTCGTGAGGTGACCCCTCGTGAGGTGACCCCTTGTGAGGTGACCCCTTGTGAGGTGACCCCTCGTGAGGTGACCCCTTGTGAGGTGACCCCTTGTGAGGTGACCCCTCGTGAGGTGACCCCGTGAGGTGACCCCTCGTGAGGTGACCCCTTGTGGGGTGACCCCTTGTGGGTGACCCCTTGTGAGGTGACCCCTTCGTGAGGTGACCCCTTGTGAGGTGACCCCTAGTGAGGTGACCCCCTTGTGAGGTGACCCTTGTGAGGTGACCCCTCGTGAGGTGACCCCTAGTGAGGTGACCCCTTTGTGAGGTGACCCCTTGTGAGGTGACCCCTAGTGAGGTGACCCCTCGTGAGGTGACCCCTTGTGAGGTGACCCCTAGTGAGGTGACCCCTTGTGAGGTGACCCCTTGTGAGGTGACCCCTTGTGAGGTGACCCNGAGTCGCACCTTATCTCAAGAGCGCAAATAGGTTAGGTAGAGAAATAGAAACAAGTGAACTAAAGCTACAAGAATCATACAAAACCCAGGAGAGGCAAAGAGAGCAAAAGGCCATCATGAAATAGAGAGAAATCCAAAATATTTCTTTTCCTATGCAAACTCAAGATCAAAATCTACATCTAGTATCGGCCCCTGCGAAAGGGAGATGGAACTTTCACTGATGACAACAAAGAAATGAGCGAAATACTGAGGAATCAGTACGACTCTGTTTTCAGCGAGCCATTGAACACACTGAAGATTGATAACCCAAATGAATTTTTCATGGATATGATACCAACATCGAATCATATATCAGATGTCACCCTATCCCCACTGGATTTTGAAGAAGCCATAAACAGTATGCCTATGCACTCTGCACCAGGCCCTGACTCTTGGAACTCTTTATTCATCAAGAACTGTAAAAAATGCTATCGCAGGCCCTTCACATTCTTTGGAGACAAAGCCTAGATACTGGCATTATCCCTGACATACTAAAAACAGCAGAGATAGCACCACTCCATAAAGGAGGAAATAAGGCAGAGGCAAAAAATTACAGACCGATAGCACTAACATCGCACATCATAAAAATTTTTGAGAGAGTGCTAAGAAGTAAGCTCACAAAATACATGGAAGCACAGCATCTCCATAACCCCCGACAACATGGTTTCAGAACAGGGCGGTCTTGGCCTGTCGCAGTTGCTGGACCACTATGATATGGCATTAGATGCTATGGAAGACAAACAAAACGCTGATGTAATTTACACAGATTTTGCAAAAGCCTTTTGACAAATGTGACCTTGGTGATATTGCACATAAAATGCGTTCAAAAGGAATTACCGGAAAAATAGGCAGATGAATCTACAATTTCCTGACAAATAGAACCCAATGTGTAATAGTCAACAAAATAAAATCCGGACCATCAACCGTAAAGAGCTCAGTCCCCCAGGGTACTGTGCTTGCTCCAGTACTTTTTCTCATCCTCAGACATAGACAAGGACACAACCTATAGTACTGTATCATTCTTTGCAGATGACACTAGGATTTTTATGCGACTAGACAACATAGAGGACAAGGCAAACGTCCAATCAGATGTAAATCAGGTCTTTCTATGGGCTACAGAAAATAACATGGTGTTTAACGAAGATAAGTTTCAACTCATGCGCTACTGAAAAAAAAGAAAATATAAAAAACGGAAACCACGTACAAAACTGTCAAATCATAACATTGAACGGAAAGGCAATGTAAAGGATTTGGGTGTACTGATGCCAGAAGACCTTACATTTAAAGAACACAATAAAGTAGCCGTCACAACTGCAAGAAAAATGACAGGTTGGATAACAAGAATCTTTCACACTAGAGATGCTATACCGATGATGATACTTTTCAAGACGCTTGTGCTCTCTAGAGTGGAATACTGCTGCACAATGACAGCCCCTTTCAAAGCTGGAGAAATTGCTGACCTGGAGAGGTGCAGAGATCCTTTACTGCTAGAGTCCACTCAGTAAAACATCTAAACTATTGGGACCGACTAAAGAGCCTAAACCTGTATTCTCTTGAGATACAGAGAGATACATAATAATTTACACATGGAAAATAGTAGAGGGGCTGGTCCCAAACCTGCACACTGAAATAACAGCACATGAGACCAGAAGGCATCGCAGAATGTGCAGAATACCCCCGTTGAAAAGCAGAGGTGCAACAGCTAATCTGAGAGAGAACTCTATCAACATCAGAGGCCCGAGACTGTTCAACATGCTTCTGCTACACATAAGGGGCATAACTGGCCGACCCCTCACAGTGTTCAAGAGAGAACTTGACAAACATCTCCAAAGGATACCTGATCAACCAGGCTGACTCATACGTCAGGCTGCGAGCAGCCACGTCCAACAGCCTGGTTGACCAGTCCAGCAACGAGGAGGGCTGGTCGACAACAGGGGCCGCGGGGTCGCTGAGCCCTGGAATCACCTCAAGGTAGCCTCAAGGTAGGTAGGAGGAAACTGTCCGCCAAGCATCGCGCCGGCCCGTTGTGGTGGGTGGGTGGGAGATGGTTTAGTTTGCCTACTGACCGTGTCGGGCACCACCACTCTAGTGCCTTCTACCCTGTGACGTCACAGATTCACGGCTTATTGTTCCCATTGTTTGAATTTGTCACGAGACTGGAGTGTTCATTCCGTGACTTTGTTTTACATATCAGCACAATCAAGGAACATCCGTACACCATGTCGGCTCCAAATGCACGCATTGTGTCAGTGAAAGCATCATCAAGCGGGTTACATAAAAGAAAGAGGTCAGTGATGACATTTGAGAAGAAAGTTGAAATAATTAAGAAGGTGGAGAGCGGTGTCCAGAGAAGCGTCGTGTGAGCTGAATATGGCATTAGCAAAAGTACTGTTTTTGATCTTCTTAAGGCTAAACCTATTATTTTTTACTATTTCTCTAAAAGTGAAAGTTGTAAGGCAATACGAAATAGAAAGGTAGTAAGTAAAAGCAAAGGTGAAGAGTGTTGATAACTCAGTATGGAAGTGGTACAAACAGAGGCGGGAGGTGACAAAGAAGCCAGTGGCAGGCTGGCTGCTCATGGAAAAGGCGCGTGAATTTCACCAAGCAATGAAAATTACTCAGAAGTGTGTATACAGTAGTGGATGGCTCAGAAGCTTTAAAACCCGTCATGGCATTAGGTTCATTAAAGTACATGGTGAAAGGCAATCTGCTAATATTGTTGGTGCTGATAAGTATGCAAGTAAATTTGTGGAGATGGTACAGGAACAAAATTTATCTCCAGAGCATATTTATAATGCTGATGAGACAGGTTTGTACTGGCGTATGCTACCCACAGACACGATGGCTCATAGTGGTGAGGACGATCCTTCAGGTGGTTATAAACAGAACAAACAGAGAATTTCTTTGTTGTGCTGTGCAAATGCAGCTGGTATGCACAAATTAAAATTACTTGTGATTGGAATTAGCAAAAACCTCAGGGCTTTAAAGTCAGCTAGGTGCCTCCCTGTGATTTATAGGGACGAGCCAAGTGCGTGGCTGTCTCGAGTAATATTTGTTGAGTGGTTTAATAAGAACTTTGTACCCGAGGTGAAGGAACACCTGAAAAGTGTTGGTCTCCAGCAAAACAGCAAAGTTGTGCTGCTGCTAGATAATAGTTTAACTCTTCCACGAGGTGATGAGCTAGTAAATGGCAATATCATTGGAACGTTCTTGCCACCCAATACAACTTCAGTGATCCAACCATGGATCAAGGCATAATTAAGAACCTTAAACACCACTACAAGAGGATGTATCCCAGACGTCATAACCCTTTAACTGTGCAATGCGCCTGCAGGCCCATGTCTGGGGTGCGCTACGCGCCTCCGGGTATTTGTTTTTTTCACGTTCCATTCAAAACTCCCGCGGCTACATGGGGTTCACATCAGCTTCCTCAGGGCTCTTGTAAACAGTCGCCATCTTTAAAAAAATCATGGTCCACATTCCCGGGTGTGAGAGCCTCAGTAGTGAGTGAGCAACCAAGGCTGGCGCTCGCAGTATGAGCGCACAGCACTGCTGTTCAGCGTGTGACCACAGCATTGCTTAATAATGTCAAAATATATATATAACCTTTATTATTTAGCCTTGATAGTATTATAGAAGAGCCTGAGTGTGATAATGACTGGGTACAATGTTCAAATATCAGTGATTCAATGTTGTTCACGATGTTCACAGCGCTAGCCACAGCACCACAGCATTATTTTGTCCATCTAGGAATCTTCAAACGACTTCTTAGGTTCCTTTTCAAAATAAACTTGTGGTCAATTATTCATTTATAGGACTTAGTGACCAGGATTGTGGTTATAATTAGCATTGTGCATAGTATTGTGGAAGGAGGAATTTTGGTGAGGGAGGGAGGGCGAGAATTGAGGTAGCCTCACTGTGTGGCAACCAATTTTTTTTTTTTTCTTACCATACTAGCTTCGTGGTTCACTATGGGGAACACACATGTATATGGGTATATACAGAGTGTGTGTGTGTGTATATAGTGTAATAACAGCAACAGGAGTATGTTGAGTGGAGCTATTTTGGTGAGGGAGGTGATGTTGTAATCGTAGCGTCGTCTGCTGTCTGCTTTCTCATGCAGTGTTTGGAGGCCACTGTACTGTTTGGACACAATACCGGCTTACTTGCATAGTTCTGGTAAATAAAACATGTAGATAGGTATATATAACATGTGTAATAAAAGCAATAACAGTATGGTGGGAGGAGCAATGTTGGCGAGTAAGATGTTGGAGTGAGGGAGGACCTGTCTGGGTGTGGCTGCTCACTCTTGCGATGTTCTGAATGTGTTGATGGTGAATGTGTATAGTGTGTACATATGTTGTAAATATACATAAATGAACATGACACATTGTTGTGAATAACTGTATGATGGGAAGAGCAATGTTGGCGAATACAATGTTGGAGGAGTGAGGGAGGGCTAGCTGGGTGTGACAGCTTACACTTGCGGTGTTCTGAATGTGTTGATGGTGAATGTATATAGTGTGTGACAGTGTATAGTCTGTAAATAGATTGTATATATACATAAATTAGCATGATACATGGTAAATATGTGCAACATATGTGTACACAAGTGTCATGCACGTAACACAGTGTCTACAGACAGTACAGATGTTCTACTGCCATAATATAGTGTACGTGTTCACCATACATCGGTTCAGCATGTAAAATGTAATAAATTGTATTTGGAAATGTGCGCCAAAAATGTGCAAAAATATATTCGCGGCTACTCGCGCGCCACGCCCCGGGCGCCCCACCGGTCCCGGGAGCTTATGACACGGGCACACAGGGAATGATATCGTCATGCTACACCTTACGGACCCCATAGCAACCAAAGTAAGTACAATTTCGAAATTCCGTTGCTATACCCATATACAGGGAGGGGGTTTTGACACTTTCAGAACAAAAAAAGAATTTTTTCCCGAGAATTTATTTCTTGCGCACTGGGAGATGTCATATTTATAGGTCGTGCAGTTAAAGGGTTAATAATCAGCTAGGAACAATTGAGGACTTTTATAAAGTCTTCACAATAAAGTCAGCTATCTGGACTATTGCTAGTGCATGGGATGAGGTACAGCAAACAACACTAAGAAATGGTTGGAAAAAACTTTGGCCCACGTCAAGTCTGTTTCCTGAGCAAGATGATGAGGCAGATTTTAAAGGATTTGCGGCGAAGAAAGTTAACAAGAGGAAAAAATTAAGAGAGGAACTCCTAGCCTATGTTAAGGGGATTAAGTCCCCTGAGCTGAGAGCTGAACTGGTGACTGAAACAATAGAAGATAACATAGGTAGGTGGATAGATTTTGATGAAGAAGCCCCAAACATTCGAAACATGACTAATGATGAAATTATAGAATTAGTATGTGCAGCAAAAAAGCCAGAAGAGTGCAATGAAGAAGATGGAGAGGAAGAGGATGAAGAAACGTTAAAGGAAAAATGTAATATGGGGAAAGTTCAGCAATATTTTGAAGTCATTCTGGCATTTATGGACACGAGTTACAGCGCGTTTGAAACTAAGGACATGATGAGTCAATACATTTTTTATATGAAGTTTTTAAAAACAAGATCAAAGGGAATGAAACAAATGTCAATTAAAGTCTTTTGCAATGGCTTCCAAGAAAGTTTGCATTGCATCACCTGCACCTGACTCATCACATATTGACTAAGTCAACCCAACACCATCAACATCCACCACCACCTCTTCCATGTAAATAACTATGCTTCATCAACATAAGCAGATCAGGACTTCACTTATTGGTGAGTATAAACAAAATATAGTCGCATTTATGCAATGAACCTGTCGATTTCTTTCCCTAGTTTTTTTTTCATAAATTTGTTTATAATTTTTTTCTGGGGGGAGCCCCATCGGCTCCCCAGAGCTATCCCAGGCTGATATGCTAATGTCAGACTTTGGCATCTGTCATGTGTATGGAGTTCTTAGGCCTACTGGGGACCACGGCCAGAACCGAGCCCCCTCAGAGAGGCAAGGGGAGCAATGGCCTATAGAAGCCCCCGTGTGGTTGGAAGCATTCTATGTCTGCCATCGACCGGGACAGGCACCCAGAAAGGTAAGTGCCTCAAAACAAACCCCTATTCTGGTTAAAATTGCTACCAAAAGCCGAACTAGTGGATAGAACTCCCCAACAGAAAAACAAGCAAACTAGTGTGATGTCACACGCCGCCGCGCCGCTGTCTGCGCAGCTCCCCCCTCCCCGGTAAGGGGAAGGCGGAGCCCCAGACCCTCCACGCCGGCTACCCACACCTCAGTTCTTGAGGCTGATGCTATAGGCGAAGGTCGTGTGCTCTGGCTCCGGTGTCGCTGCAGCACTGTGCTTTGTGTGTGGTGTTTGTTTTTGTGGGTGCGAGAGCCAGGAGTTATCTTCAGTACTCGGGCTGCATGCCCCTAGGGCTTCCTTCCCTAAGTGCCCTGTAAGTACTGTCCTTGGGGCCACCTTCCACAGGCTTCTCGGGGTCTGCCTCTGCTGGTCCGTTTTACCATTTCAGTTTTTCGACCGCCTGTTGGGCTCTTGGGTGTTCTGTTCTCCCTTGTTACTGGCAGGTAAGAGGCAGTTTGCACTGGTAGGGGCGCAGGGTGCTGCACAGCTTGTATTCCCGACATAGCGGCCGGCTCTGTTCCTTGGGGTTCGCTGTCCTCTTGCGGGGTTTTGTTTTTCTTTTTGTTTTTGCCTGGTGGGGAGTTCTGTCCTATTATTTCATTAGTTTTTGCCCTTCCACGGTTCTCCTCGGTGGCGCCCCCTGCTAGATCCCCGTGAGTGTACACGTCCCTGGGGTACAGCTATAGAAGTTCGCTTGGTAGTTTTGGGCGCTGGTTAGCAGCGCCCTGCCTGGGACTACCTGAGCGCAAGTCCTCTTAAAGTAAACGCTCAGGACCCTGGGAATCCCCTAGGGGGCGCGTGGGTCCGATGGATATGACCTCGGAGTCCCCGCTCGCTGTGTGCGAGTTTGAGGGTTGCTCGGTCCCCTTGTCTCAGGGTGACCCTCATTGTTTTTGCCTCTGCCACGCTGCCTGTTGGGTCGGTGATACTTTCGACCCTGAGTCCTGTGAGTGTTGCTGCTTGCTTGTGACTCAATTTACCCAATCCTCTGATGATTCTCTTCGGGTACAGGCGGCGCGTGCGTTGCAGTCTAGGTTTCGTCTGTTGCAACGCGCTTGGTTGGTTGCTCACCCGGATGCCCCGGGGCTGCCCCGCTTTGTTTTTCGAGACCCGGACTTAGGGGTGGGGGTCGCTTCAATCCTGGTTCAGTCCGCACCTCCTCGTCCTTCCCCTTCTGTTCGTTCTGGTCCCCCCCCCCTGCTTCCGGCCCCGAAGTGTCTGAGGGTTTCGGGGTCAGAGCAGGGGTTACTTGATCTCGAGACTCGGGCAGCTTCGGGGGTGCCCCTTCCGGGGGGGCGGCAGAGGCATTCGAGTCTTGTCTCCCGGCCGAAGCTTCTGGGTCTGACCAGTGGGCCCCCCTTCCTCCAGCTTTTCCGGCTGCTCCATCCTTGTCTTGTGGGGTCGGGGCTTGGGGAGAGGACTCGGCCTCGGGTCCTGTGGTGAAGGACCTCGAGGCTGGGGAGGGGCTGACTTGGGGGCCTTGGGCTTTGCTGGACCCCGCCTGGGTTCTTATTCCCGCTGAGTGGGGCTTATTGTTACAAGGAGTGGGGTTTTCTTTTCCCCCCTCTGCGTACGAGTTGGATTTGGTGTCGGCCCCTTCCCGGGTTCGGTTCTGTGTTCCCCCGGGTACGTCGGTTCCGTCTTTCCGGAGGTTTTCGGCTTATCGCATCCAACCTGGTGTGGTGCGGGCGGCCTTTGCAGCTTACTTCCTGCGTGACCCGGATTATGCCTCGGAAATGGATCCGTCCGAGTTCAGGTTTGGGACTTCGTTCCCTTTCTGGCTCCGTTACGAGGTTCCGGAGTCTTCCTGGCTAGTGGACTGCCCCTTGTTTGTTCTGGATTCCTGGCATTCCTTCTGTCGTTCCCGCACGCTGGAGTGGCGGGAAGCTTCCACGGTGCTTCAGGTTTTCCTGGGGGGCGAGCTTGAGTACCTGAATGAGTGCTTGTTTGCCCCTGCCCTTCCCCGCGATGTGGGCGTTATTCAGCTCCATGTGCAGGTTCCCACCCTTTCGGTGGCGCTCATTGCGGAGGACTTGCGCGCCCGGGGCCTTTTGGCTTCGGCCTTGCGTTTTTTTCCCTCCTGGAGCTGTCCTCGGATTGGCTCGTGGAGGATGTGAGGACGCTTGGGTCCGTCCCGGGGTCCGGCACCTTGTCCTCGGCTGCGCGTTCGTCGGCTGCCTTGTTGAAGTTGTTCACGCCGATTTTGCGGGATGCGGTTTCCCTGTTTTATGCTTCCCGTCTCGCGTGTCGGCAGATGGTGCTGGGTTCCTCCGTGGAATCTGCTTGGGCTCTGGCTCTTAGGCGTTCTTCACCTTTTTGTCCTCTTCTGTTTGAGGTGTCGGCCGTGGCGCAGTTTATTTAGGCTGCGTCGGCGGCTTGTCGTCCGATGTCAGACTTGTTGGTTTTCCGGGGGTCCCGGGGTGGGTCTTCCCAGAAGGGTCATGCCAGGGCTCGGGGTTCCTCTCGTCGTGGTAGGCCTCTGGTGTCAGGTTCGGGTTCGGCTCCTGCTATGGACCCTTCCTCGTCTGGTCGGCGCGGTGTTCGCTCTGTGCGGGGTTCTGGGTCTCGTAAGGGTCGCCGGCCCTTTCGCAGTTTGCCCCATTGACGGGGCGATCGGGGGNGGCGAAAGTGTTAACTGTTTCTATTTCTGGCTTTTTGTCTTTATACTTTCTGATTATTATATTTAATCTAGTCTTATGAGCATATATCCAGCTTCATTTTAAGCTTTTAGTGGACAAGTGCCAGCTTCCTGTCCTTATTGAGGTTGGCAGAGGCCCGCAACCTCTCCTAACAAAATTAGGATATTGCATATTCCTCCTCCATATTCCTTGCAGCTTCTTGCCATATGCTACCAGGCAGATATTGTCAATGCCATGGGCCTAGTAAGCGAAGGAATGCTAAGTGGGGCAACATGGACTGTCTGGAGCTGGCAGTGATGGCTGATGACAAGTTCTTCATCTCGACGCCTGGTGCCCAAGCAAGCGTAGAGTTCAACTGGGCGTGGCATGAGCAGAGCGCCTTTCTTTGCTGTCATCATTGCAAACTTCTTCCCATTTCTCATCTTCTGGCCTCGCTTCTTCCGGTATGCAGCCAATGTTCTTAGTTTTGATGGTACTTTTATCAGGATTACTCTTCACTCTACTTTGGAATACTAACATGATTTAGCAATTTATTAGAGTTTAGAAATTACAATGAAATATACATTGCTAATTCCCCAAGTCATCTCAATATAGGTGAATTAACCAGCCATTTAAAACACACAGTAAACTACAAATATAATTAGACAAGATCATTCTTCTAACTGCATGCAACATGAAGAACAGGAGTAGCAGATAGCCAAAACCTTCTTCTCACACTGGTCATAGACAACATATTATAAACTGAATTCTTTCTCATGACCAGAGAGAAACAGTTGCAATATGACTTTGATGCACATCATCAGAAATGGGAGAAGATGCTGTGACATCATTGGGGGTAGTTCTTTTGGCATTTTTTGTTTTTTGAGGCTGCGGTCTCGTTTTAACCAGCAGTAGTTTTTTTGTTTTGTTTTGCCTAACTTTCTGGGGTGCTTTGGTGGAGATGACTTTTATGATCAACTTTAAATGTAAAATGTTCATAGACCATTGCTCCCTGCTCCTCACTGAGGGAGCTAAGTTCTGGCTCATCTTCCCCGGTAGGCCAATAGAACTTCGCACCTGATAGCTCCTAGTAGTATGGCACTGAATCGGTGATAACTTCATGGAGTATCAAAGAGCTTCCGCCAGAAAGCAACCCACAACATTTGCTTAACTCTCATATGCCTATTTACAGCTAGGTAAACAGGAGCAACAGGTGTAAGGTCACCCTAGGTCGTCTACTGACCTTCCCAGAGTTGCAAACTGCAACAGTTGCCTAACCTCTTCGGTACTTATTCACTGCTAGGGAAACTGAAGTATCAGATAAAAGGAAAGGTGCCAGATAATTCAGACATAGATAATTCTTATAGATATTTAATCTGACCTACATAGGAATTGAACTCGGTACCTTTCAGTTGTGAGCCAGCTGCACTGACCACTATGCTACTGTATTAACTCTTGATAATTATATTCCAAATCTAATAATAGCTTGGCTAACATCACACACACAACATTATGCCACCTAGGATAAAGGTTTTGGTTATTAGCTGTAAACAAACATATGATCTTCCCTTTACTTTTGCCAATCATTCTGAAAAGCTTGGCTGGCTGTGAATGCTTGTTTACATGTGGAAACTTTGGAATATTGTAGTGGACTATATGTATCATTGCAAAGTTCATGATGGCTTTACTGTTTTAATTAATATGATGTAAATGTCCTAATAAAGCTTAATGATGTCTTAAAATTATTTGATGCACCTGATGTTTATTTTCTTCACAGTTTCCAGAAGTTGGGTGACAACGGGGGTGAGCTGACCACAATGCAAAAGTTTGTCGTCTTCTTTAAGTCGCCAATTTCTAAATTCTGTGCCCACTCCTCAGCCTACGTGTGTTTCCTGTTTCTATATGCCTACGTTGTCCTCTTTGACTTCAACTATAAAATGACAGTTATGGAGAAGCTTCTCATCATCTGGATATTTACTTATATCATTGATGAAATCTCAGAGGTGTGTTCACAGTGAGCTTTGTATTAACAACTGTATATAAAATTTGCATGACGTGCAAACAATTTTGACTGATTATACACTGTACATATATGTGTTGAAGGAACATGCAAAAGTAGTGTGAGATGTGTGGGTCACAAGGGGAATGGTTCCGAGTCAAATCATTGTGCAGTACTGTGCAAAATTCTAATAAGTGGGTTGTGGGTAATTACCTCATTGTAGTTACAGGATGAGAGCTACGCTCGTGGTGTCCCGTCTTCCCAGTTCAGTACTCTGTCGTTTAACGCTTTGAAACTCCTGATGGTTTTGGCCTCCACCACCTTCTCATTTACCTTGCTCCAATCATCTACCACTCTGTTCGCAAAAGAAAACTTTCTAATATTTTTCAGCACCTTTGTTTCCTTAGCCCATTCTTAAAGTTGCTGATTTCAGGAATTCCTCTTTGTCAATTTGGTTGATTCCTGTTAGTATTTTGTAAGTGGTGATCATATCACCTCATTTTGTTTTATCTTCTAGTTTTGGCATGTTTAACACCTCTGGTGTCTCTTCATAACTCTTGTTTTTCAGTTCCGGAAGCCATTTTGTAGCATGCCGCTGCACCTTTTCCAGTTTATGTGCTTCTTGAGACTTGGGCACCATACAACTGCTGCATATTCCAATTTTGGTCTCAGAAAAGTCATGAACAATTTCTTTAGTATTTCACCATCCATATAATTAAAAACAAGTCTGAAGTTGGAAACCGACACATACACTCCTCTCACAATGTTCTTTGTGTTCCTCTGGCAACAGTTCACTATTCAAAAACCACCCCTAAGTCTTGTTCATTATTAGAGTTCTGTAATTCCTTTCTATATAATTTGTAAGTTGTGTGTTGTTTTCTCTCATTCCACATTCCATAACATGGCCTTTATTCACATTGAATTCCATTTGCCACTTGGTGCTCCAAACACATATTTTATCTAGATCAGTTTAAAAGGCATTACAATTGTCTGCATCTCCTAGCTTCCCCAATATCTTAGCATCATACCTTACCTTGAGGTGCTTCCGGGGCTCAGCGTCCCCGCGGCCCGGTCGTCGACCAGGCCTCCTGTTTGTTGGACTGGTCAACCAGACTGTTGGACGTGGCTGCTCGCACCCTGACGTATGAGTCACAGCCTGGTTGATCAGGTATCCTTTGGAGGTGCTTATCCAGTTCTCTCTTGAACACTGTGAAGGGTCGGCCAGTTATGCCCCTTACGTGTAGTGGAAGCATGTTGAACAGTCTCAGGCCTCTGATGTTGATAGTTTTCTCTCAGAGTGCCCATTGCACCTCTGCTTTTCAATGGGGGTATTCTATACATCCTGCCATGTCTTATGGTCTCGTGTGATGTTATTTCTGTGTGCAGGTTTGGGACCAGCCCCTCTAATATTTTCCACGTATAGATTATTATATATCTCTCCCGCCTGCACTCAAGGGAATACAGATTTAGACTCTTTAGTCGGTGCCAGTAGTTTAGATGTTTTACTAAGTGCATTCTAGCAGTAAAGGATCTCTGCACACTCTCAGGTCAGCAATTTCTCCAGCTTTCAAAGAGGCTGTCATTGTGCAGCAGTGCTCCACTGTAGAGAGCACTAGCGTTTTGAAAAGTATCAGCAGTACAGCATCTCTAGTGTGAAAAGTTCTTGTTATCCAACCTGTCATTTTTCTTGCAGTTGTGATGGCTACTTTATTGTCTTCTTTAAAGGTAAGGTCTTCCGACATGAGTACACCCAGATCCTTTACATTGCCTTTTCGTTCTGTTATGATTTGCCTGAGTTTTGTATGTAGTTTCTGTTTTTATATTTTCATTTTTTTCCGTAGCGCATGAGCTGGAACTTACCTTCGTTAAACACCGTATTTTCTGAGGGGAGCCCCTACGGCTCCCTGGAGCTTATCGGGCTAATGTATGTTATATTAGACCGGGAAATTAGCTATGGAATTTAGACCTACCAGGGACCAGCGCCAGAACCTGGCTTCTTCAGAGAGGTTTCAGGGAGCAATGGTACTGGAAAACCCTCTTGTGGTTGGGGTTTTCCTTATCTGCCATCGACTGGGGTCAGGCACCCAGAAAGGTAGGCATGACAAAACAAACCCCACATGGTAAAAAACTAAAACAAAAAAATGAACAGAGAGGTAGAAACTCCCTACAATCCCAAGGAAACAAGCAAACATCACACTTTACTGCCGCGCCGATCGTCTGCGCAGCCCTCCCCGCCCCGAGAGGGGGAGGGGGGAGCCCCGGACCTACCGCGTCGGCTGCCAAGCTTCAGTTCGTAAGCTAATGTCAACCGGGATAGACGCTTCTCTGGCCTCAGTTTCCTAGGCGGTGTTTGCTTTGTGTGGCGTTCACTGCCATGTGTTGTGTTGTGCGGTGGCCAGGAGTACCTCATCAGTGCCGGGGCTGCATGCGCTTAGTGGCTGGCTTCCCTAGGCACCCTGTGAGTACTGCCCTTGCGTAACAGGGTTATCTTCCCTGGGGCATTCGGGAACCTTTCCCATAGAGGTTCTTGCTGCTCGGCATTTGACTCGCCCTTGAGGCCAGCTGGGGCTTGGGGCCCTTGTTTGGTCCTGGGTAGGGATTGGTATTGTGCTGGTTAGGGCATCAAGGTGTTGCACAGCCTGCCACCTAAGCGGCAACCGGTTCCTGTTGCCTCTGGAGATGGTGTACTTTTGCGGGTTTTTTCTTTTGTTATTATTTTCAATTGCCTGGTGGGGGTCTGCCCAGTGTGGCTATAGTTCCACTGGTAGTGTTTGGCAGCCCTCTGCTAGGCCCCCGTGATTGTACACATCTCAGGGGTTTTCAGTGCTATCCTCTACCCTCTTGCTATTTTTGGGTTTCTTAACCGGTTTAGCAACACCTTGCCCGGGCTTTCCATAGCAGTCAGCCTACGGGCCCTGGAAACCTCTGTCTGGGCTTGGTGGACCATTGAATGTGTCTTCCGGGTTCCAACCCGTCTTGTACGGGATCGTTGGTTGCTGTGCCCTTGTCTCTGGGTGACAGTCGCCACTTTTACCTCCGTCATGCTGCCTGTTGGGTCACTGACACCTTGACCCGGAGTCTTGCGAGAGAGATTCTCTGCTTGTTCTCCAGTACTCTCCTGATGTTATTACTGTTCAGAGTACAGGTGACATCCGTGTTGCAAGCTAGGTTAGGTTGCTGCAACATGCTAGGCTGGTTTCCCTCTCGGATGCCCCGAGGCCGCCCCGTTTGGTTAGGTGCTGTTCGCCCCTTTCCCTCCCTGTTCCCGGCTCCAGAATGTCTGCGGGTTTCGGGGTCGGGGCGGGGTTTCGTTGGGGCCGAGACTCGGGCGGTTTCGGGGGCTGCCCTGTTGGGTTGGGGGACGGAGGTTTTCAAGACTGTTCCTCCTGCCAAGGCTTCTGGGTCTTACCAGCGGCCCTTTCTTGCTGCCTTTCCCATGGACTCTTGCTTTTCTTTAAGCGCGGAGGGCTTGGAGGACAGCTCTGCCCCGGGGCCTCTGTTGCTGGTTCCCGGGGCTGTGGGGGATGCCTGCTAGCAATCTGGGGCAGTTTGCCCCTGCCTGGGTTTTTTGCTTTTGGTCAGCATTTTTCGCCCATCTAGTCTGCTTGCTTCCCACTTTTGCTGGCGTGTTTTCGTATCTTTGGCGTCGGTCACAGCCCTCTTGTTCTGGCGGCCATTTTCATCTGCCGGTTTCCCGGCGTGGCCACCAGGGCGGCGTTGCAGTTTGTTTACATTCGTCTGGGTGTGCGAGCGAGCTTCTTGGGCGAGTTTTCACCTTTTTTCAGGGGTTTTATTCTCCTGTTGTCGTTTCTTTGCTTTTCTGGCATTTTCTGCCCGTTTCCTGTTCCTCTGGGAACGTTTGAGTGTTGATTTTACACCAGGTTTCCCATTTTGTCTGTTTTGGGTCTTTGTCTTTGAGTTTGGGCTCAGTGCCCCTGGCTGTTATGCTTGCTCCCACACCTTGTCCCTCTGTTTTCAGTCTGTTATGACCGTTTCCCAGGGGGTTCTGTCTGGGGGCTGTGCTTTGTTTTTCTGTGGTGTTTCTCTTCTGGCAAAATGTGGTGGATTGGCCTCCCCCTGGTTCGATTCCGGGTTCCTTTGGGTTCTTTGGTTTCGTTCCAGAGGTTTCTTCCCCTTGGGCCCCCTTTGTGGGTTCAGGGGGCTTTGTTTTCTCATGTGTGACCCGGTTTCTGCCTTCTTGAGTTCCGGGGTTTTCCTGGCTTGCAGACTGATCTTTTCGAGTCTTGGCACGTGTTGTGGTCGTGCTGGGACTTTGAGGTTTTGTTGTCGAGGTGGGCCTTTTGATGCAGTTTTGTGCCTTCTTTGCCTGGCCGGCATGTACTCTGCCCACTGGTCAGTGGCTTGTAATTTTCTTTTCAAGTGTATGTGTGTGTAATTACCTAAGTGTAGTTACAGGATGAGAGCTACGCTCGTGGTGTCCCATCTCCCCAGCACTCTTTATCATATAATGCTTTGAAATTACTGACGGTTTTGGCCTCCACCACCTTCTCACTTAATTTGTTCCAACCGTCTACCACTCTGTTTACAAAAGTGAATTTTCGTATATTTCTCCGGCAGCTTTGTTTCGTTAGTTTAAATCCATGACCTCTTGTTCTTGAAGTTCCGGGTCTCAGGAATTCTTCCCTATCAATTTTATCGATTCCTGTTACTATTTTGAACGTAGTGATCATATCGCCTCTTTTTCTTCTATCTTCTAGTTTTTGCATATTTAATGCTTCTAACCTCTCCTCGTAGCTCTTGTCCTTCAGTTCTGGGAGCCACTTAGTGGCATGTCGTTGCACCTTTTCCAGTTTGTTGATGTGCTTCTTAAGATATGGGCACCATACAACCGCTGCATATTCCAGCTTTAGTCTAATAAAAGTCGTGAACAATTTCTTTAGTATTTCTCCATCCATGTATTTAAAAGCAATTCTGAGGTTAGAAAGTGTAGCATAGGCTCCTCCCACAATGTTCTTAATGTGGTTCTCAGGTGACAGTTTTCTTTCTAGAACCTCCCCAAGATCACTTTCTTTGTCAGAATTCTTTGAGTAACATACCTTGTGTATGTGTATGTGTACTTTTTCTTTCGGAAGGGGCTCTGTTCCCTTCTCTGTTGACGGGGCGCTGGGGGAGCAGCTTGCTCTGTTGACTCTCGTATGGTCCCGCTGTTGGTGGGCGCTTTTGGTTGTCTTCCGGCCTCTGGTGGCGACTGTGGACGGCTTTTTCCCCTTTGGGGGGTTCAGAGCTGGCGGGGTGGGCTTCTTCCCTTTGGGGGGTTCAGAGCTGGCGGGGTGGGCTTCTTCCCCTGCGCTTCGTCATGTCATCATGGTGGGTGCGTTGGGCGTGGTCGATCCGCCCCATCCTTCTGGGGTTCCCCGTCTGCTCTTTGTAGACATGGGCCTTTCGAATCTTCGGTTCTTCTGGACTTCTTCAGTCTGCGCGCTGGTTTCTATGCCCTCCTCGGAGGACTGTCGTCTCCTGTCCGGCTTCTGTTGGGGCCGGGTGCCTGGATGGTGGCCCTGGCCCTCCAGGTCAATTATTGGCACTTGGTATATTTTTGTATCTTTACCGGATCTTGGTGCCCTGTCTGAGTCTGCTTGAGATTCGGTGCCTGGCCTACCTTGACGACTGGCTGGTGTGGGCTCCCAGTCGGTCCACTTGTCTGCTCGCCAGGGGTAAGGTTCTTTCCAGATCGCCAGGTTTGGTTTCCTGGTGATCTGGAGGCCTTTCCATCTGTTTCAGTCCTGGGTTCGGACCTGGGCCTTGTTTAGGGCTATTGGGCCACTCCCTGTCTTTCCCTCCAGAAGTGTTACTGCGGCTGTGGTCCCGCCTTCGGCTGTTCTTGAGGGGGTCCCGGGTGGCTCGAGCGGTTGTGTGGGAGTCTGAACTTCGACGTGCTGGTCTGCCCACGGGGTCGGGTTTGGCTTCGGCATCTGTTTGGTTCCTTCGGAGACTCCCCCTTCCGCCTCTTGCAATCGTTGGGTTCATTCCTCCAGGGATCTTGTGTTGGTGCTGTGTCACCAGCTTCCTCTTTGGGGTTTTCTGGGTTCCGTGCCTTGGCACCTCCCCGAGCCTTCTCTCGATGTGTTCATGGACGGGTCATCTCTCGGCTGAGGCTTTGTGACCAGTGCTCACCAGGGCGGCCAGGGATGGTGGAGTCTGTTCGTCCGTCGGAGGGTTTGGGTCACTCGGTGCTCTACAATTCGGCTCTATTCGGACTGTTCTCTGGCAGTTCTTGCTGGAACCACTGGGTTATTCTTAGCTGTTGACCTTTGGGGTTGGTTCCTTAGAGTGGCTCGTTTGCTGGATTTTTGGGGTTTGGCTAACTGTGAGGTTCATGTCCGGGGTGTGTCCTGCGTCCTGGCGGACAGCTGTCTCGGTTCATTCCTCTGTTCGCAGGTTGGCCAGTCGTCGCCGACTCGTTTCGTTGGCTCTGCCAGATGTGTAGACTCCTGGCCATAGACGTCTTCAAGTCGGCGTGGTCTAGGCATCACCCTTTTTATGTGGCGCCCTTTCCCACCTGCGAGGCGGTCACGGTGGATGCTTTTCGGCAGGACTGGTCGAGGTGAGGGTACCTGTTCCTCTTCTCCCGGTCCAGCTGTTGCTTCGGGTTCTGGCTCGGTTGCAGCCCGTTCCCACGAGAGCAATCCTTATGGTTCCTTGGTGGTCGGCCCAGCTTTATTTTCAGACGCTGCTTGATAGGTGTCCAAACCTGGGGTGTTTTCCCGCGGCTCCGTCTCTTTCGGCAGGTTGGATCGGTCCTGTACGTGACTGGTTCGGCCTTCTCCTCAGCTCTTTGCGTCTGGTATTTTGATGCGAGTATCACCATCTCTGTGGGGTTCAGGTGGTCTTGTTGGCGGTGTCCCACCTGCGAGCTTCGTCTTGGCGACAGTATGACATTCCTGGTGTTTCGTACTGTTGCCTCGTTTTGTGCGGCGCTGGCGGAGCCGCTCTGGCTTGCGTTCGGGGTGGACGTTACATCTGCCCCGTTTCGTACGATTTCTCTTGTTTTGTTTCACCTCTCGCCTGATCATGCGTTGCCTGCGCTGTCCTGGTCCTTGATCAAGGTGCCTTCTTATCTTCTCAGTTTGTGGTAGCCCCTTCAGTACAGGCTCCTGCTCTTCGGTACTGGTGGTAGATTTGTACGGCTGCAGCCTTTCTCCGTCCTGGCGACGGTCGAGACGGCTGGTTTCCGGAGAGGTTCTTGGGTTATTGATGATTGGTTTGGCCGGGGGTGCGTCCTGTGTTGTCCAGTTGCACTTTTTGCCGTTACCTGTGTACCGTGTCTGGGGATGCGCTTTGGTTTGATCCGGTTCCTCTCGTTCCCTGTTTCAGGGCTCGGGTCTCTTAGGTCGTCCTCAGAGATTTTCAGTCTTCCAGCCTGCGGTCTGTCTTTGCGCCTGTGCTGTTCGGACGTTTGCAGCTTTTGCTGCTGTGTTGGTGACGTCTAGGGCTCATTTCGGGCGCAGGGAATTGAGGGTCGCACAGGTTCTTGGCCGCCCGTTCTTTATGTGCGTCTGCTCCTGTGTGTTCTTGTTGCCTTGGGTCGCAGGTTGCATCCTGTTGTCTCGGCTTCGCGTTGCAGAGTTTGTGGTGGCTGCCTCCCGGGTCAGCCCATTCTTTTCCTTCTCTTTGGGTATGAAGCTCCTGGGAGCCGTAGGGGCTCCCCACAGAAAACCAGTGTTGAATGTAATGAAACGCCATTTTCTGGGTGAGCCCCGGAGGCTCCCTGGCAACCCTCCCTCCCACCGGTCGGTGTTTTTTCTCGTTGGTTGAAGCTTAGCTTCTGAACTGAAGCTTGGCAGCCAGCGCAGTAGGTCCGGGGCTCCCCCCTCCCTCTCTCGGGGCGGGGAGGGCTGCGCGGACGATCGGCGCGGCAGTAAAGTGTGATGTTTGCTTGTTACCTTGGGATTGTAGGGAGTTTCTACCTCTCTGTTTGGTTTTTTGTTTGAGTTTTTTACCATATGGGGTTTTTGTCATGCCTACCTTTCTGGGTGCCTGACCCCATTCGATGGCAGATAAGGAAAACCCCAACCACAAGAGGGTTTTCCAGTGCCATTGCTCCCTGAAACCTCTCTGAAGGGGCCAGGTTCTGGCGCTGGTCCCTGGTAGGTCTGAATGCCTTAGCTAATGTCCCGGTCTAATATAACATACATTAGCCCGGTAAGCTCCAGGGAGCCTCCGGCGCTCACCCAGAAAATGGCGTTTCATTACATTCAACGCTGATTATTTTCTGTGGCCCATAGAAAGACCTGATCTACATCTGATTGGAGGTTTGCCATGTCCTCTATGTTGCCTACTCTCATGAAGATCCTAGTGTCATCTGCAAATGATGATACAGTGCTATAGGTTGTGTCCTTGTCTATGTCCGATATGAGGATGAGAAAAAGTATTGATGCAAGCACAGTACCCTGGGGGACTGAGCTCTTCACGGTTGATGGGCTGGATTTTATTTTGTTGACTATTACACATTGGGTTCTGTTAGTCAGGAAATTGTAGATCCATCTGCCTATTTTTCCGGTAATTCCTTTTGAACACATTTTATGTGCAATAACACCATGGTCACATTTGTCAAAGGCTTTTGGGAAATCTGTGTAAATTACATCAGCATTTCGTTTGTCTTCCATGGCATCTAATACCATGTCATAGTGGTCCAGCAACTGTGACAGGCAAGAGCGCCCTGTTCTGAAACCATGTTGTCGGAGGTTATGGGGATACTGTGATTCCATGTACTTTGTGATCTTACTTCTTAGCACTCTCTCAAAATTTTTTATGATGTGTGATGTTAGTGCTATCAGTCATAGTGCTATAGTGTATAGTGCTGGTGTATAGTGCTATCATAAGCAGACATATTCATATAATTCTATATTCCTTCTGTTAGATTGTTTATGTAGATGATGAATATTACCAGTGCAAGAACTGAACCCTGTGGTACTCTGCTAGTAACACTCCTCCAGTCAGATACATTCTCTGATTACCGCTCTTATCTGTGTCAGTTAGAAAAATTTTCAGCCATGTCAGAAGTCTCCCTGTCACCCCTCCAGCATGTTCCCATTTTCAGAACAGCCTCTTGTGTGGGACTCTGTCAAAAGCATTTTTTAGGCCCAGATAGACAGTCAACCCAACCATCTCTTTCCAGTAGTATGTCTGTGGCACCGTCATAAAAATTACCAGTATAAACATGTTTATAACCATTGTTTTTAATATACTATCCATTCTAGTACAGTATATTACCTTTTATTTCATGGTAATACAGGTTTATAACTGAGAGGGTTTCCTATGCTGCCACTTTTGTAGTTTGGAACTATGTTAGCCTTTTTCCACACATCTGCTATGACTCCTGTACACAGGAATGCAGACTCTGCATCCCTGGGACACAGGTACCCAATCTTTTGCTTTCAAGTTGAAGTCCCCCAGTACCAATAGTCGTGAGTTATCTTTATCTGCTTTTACTACAATTTCTCTCATGACCATTATGAGACCCTCTTGTTTGTCATCCAGTTCCTCCTTTGTCCATGTGTTGCTTGCTGGTGGGCTGTAGGCAGTTTATCGTCCCGATTCTAGACCTGCAATGTTATTGTCAACTTCTCGAGGGTTTTCAATTATTAACTCTCATACCTTCAGGTGTTCTTTCACCAGCACAGCCACTCCTCCCTTCCTAGATTTCTTGTCACATCTCCAAACTGAGTAGCCCCTTGGGAATATGACCTCATTTAAAATATTTTATTCAAGTTTCATTATGTTAGTGCGACAATATCTGGGACCTTAACCTAAATTATATCTTTTCACCCCAGTATATTTTATCTCGCTCCATCTGTTTTGGTATATAAAATTTTCAGGAACACGTTCCCTTACCCTTGGTCTTTTATTCCCACTTCCTCTAATGTCTTTGTTGCTTTGTTTTTATATATTGTGTCCTCTTGTTCTTGAAGTTGCTGGTTTTAGGAATTCTTCTTTGTCAATTTTGTTCATTTATTGTTGAATAAATGAAATCATTTATCAACTCAAGCAATCGACTTGAGAATGGTCCAGGACGGACCGAAACGTCGTCGTCTCTTCACCTTCTAGTGTGTGGTCTGGTCATCATTTATTGTTATTTTGTAAGTGGTGATCATATCACCTCTTTTTCTAGTTTTGGCATATTTAACACCTCTAGCCTCTCTTCGTAAGCCTACAGCCTAGCTGTACCATTCCATGACACATGGCCGCCATTAATACACGTCCAGGACGAACCACATGTGGCAGACCGAGTCCAATGTTGGAGGATTAACTCTCACGCTACACAACAGCTGAGACATTTGCCAATTTAACTAACTCATAGTAGTGTAACTTAGCCCATTAGTAATTAAATCTACCATTTAATTACGGTAAGATTAAAATATGAAACCCCCAAAATGTGCGAAGGGAAGGTTACTGGCGATAATAAACTATAAAATACAGTTCGCTCACAAGTACTAAGTGCAATTAATAACAATCCTTGAAATATTAATCAAACAATCACCTCTTGAAATATTAATCAAGCAATCACCTGTAGATTTCCCCCCACCCACACCCACTCCAAACAACCCACACCCACTGCAGACACCCCACACCCACTGCAGACAGCCACACCCACTGCAGACACCCTACACCCACTGCAGACAGCCACACCCACTGCAGACACCCTACACCCACTGCAGACACCCCACACCCACTGCAGACACCCCACACCCACTGCAGACAGCCACACCCACTGCAGACACCCTACACCCACTGCAGACAGCCACACCCACTGCAGACACCCACACCTACTCCAGACACCCATGTCATCCCTCTCTCATTGCCTCTATCACTCCTTCACTTCATATGTCCCCCTCACTGTCTCCATCCCTGCTTCTATCTTCACCTCACTACTATATAGTTGAATAGTAGTATATAACAATGAATTATTCTTGTTATATGGTTCCAAATAAGAAGAAATATTCATTATTATATACTACTATTCAACTATACAGCAGTGAGGTGAAGCCAGAAGTAGAGGATGGAGGCAGTGAGGGGGACATATGAAGTGAGGTAGTGATAGAGGCAGTGAGAGAGGGATGAACGCAGTAAGGGAGGGATGACATGGGTGTTAGGAGCTACATGGACATTTCGTTCTGAGTAGTGAAATCTAAAACAACAACAACAACTTGTTATATATTACAAAAAAAATGAATTACATAAATGCCTCCTGAAGGCATCGCCTGTTGCAACGAATCCCTCATGCTAACGAATCAGAGTTGGTCCCAAATAGTTTGCCGAATCAAGGGAGCACTGTAATAATAATCTTCTTAAAACATACATACATACCAACATTTTTCATTAGTTACTCGGGTACATAATTATGAATTATGAAATATTATTAATTATGCACTGTATTTCTGCATCTGAAGGTTTACCATACAGTGTGCACCATTTACAATATCAGAGCAGTCATTTAAGCAGGTTTACTTGTTATTCACTTCCAAAGATCCTCTTAGCAATTACTTCAGCAAATTCTGTTGTGTGTACTGCAGATTGCATCGGAACAGTCGCTGACCGTGCGAGGCAAGATCTCAGACTGGATGGGCAGTGTGTGGAACAGGTTTGATATGGTGTCAATGCTGCTGGGCACTCTGGCACTTGTCCTGCGGCTCTTCCGGGAGACCTTTAAGTGGGGCCGCATCGCTTACGCCATTAATACTACCGTCTTCTACTGCAGACTCTTCAGGATCTATCATGTCAGCTACCACTTGGGCCCCAAGCTAGTCATCTTCTACAGAATGGTGAGTAGAGAGCAAGGAGAAGTGAGGGAAGGTGGAGGCACTCAGAGGAGGGAGTTGGGAGAAGAATGGATGAGAGAATGAGAAGTAGAGAATAGATTGAATGTGGTATGGAATGAAAGGTGATACTGTATAGTATGTGGTAATAAAAAATAGATGCAACATGAGGGAACAAAAATAGCAATAATAACAATAATAATTATTTAAGGAATATACAAAGGAATAACAGTGATTTATATGGAATGTGTAATACGAGAAAATGGACCTCCACATAAGCTACAAATTATGTGGAAAGGAATTAAAGAACTCTAACGAAGAAAGAGATCTAGAGGTGGTTCTGGATAGTAGACTGTCATCAGAGCACCACATAAAAGAGATGATCACCACTTACAAAATAATAACAGGAATCAACCAAATTGACAGAGGAATTCCTGAAACCAACAACTTCAAGAACACTAGGTCAGATTCCAGCTAAGGAAACAAAGGTGCAGAAAAATATTAAAAAGTTTTTGTTTGCAAACAGAGTGGTAGACGGTTGGATCAAGTTAAGAAGGGTAGAGGCCAAAAACGTCAGTACAGTAGTTTAAAAATGTTATATGAAGAGTGCTGGGAAGTCGGGACACTATGAGCGTAGCTCTCATTCTGTAACTACACTTAAGTAATTGCACTATGGTAATTACAAAGAAATTACATTAATGTGATATACAGTATATATTAATGAGAAATCAATTGGAGCACTTAGGTGACTCGAACCCGCCGATCAGAATAATCACAGCTGCGAATCTTAGCCCCTGTTCCATGACATGGTATAAATTATACAACCTGGGATTCCAATGAATTCACAGGAAGTCTGGAGGCTTCTAATGAAGCCAGTTCAAGTTTTGCATATAACCCCCATGCACTCTGGTGTATGTATAGCAGTTCATCAATTGTACACTCAAGCTTCAGAAATGCAAAGAAATAAATTACTCTTATGGTACTTAATACTGTATATATAAAATTAGAAAATCAATTGGAGCACTGAGGTCACTTGAACTAGCAATCAGGTTACTCCCAGCTGTGCACGTTTACCCTGTACCATGACATATATAACTTAATCCTGTGGATTCAGCAGACTCCCGGGTTGTATTTTTAAACACAGGAGGAGGATACTCAAGAGTAGGCACAAACTAAAAGATCTTGAAGGGTATAACCAAGTCTATATCTCCCCAGCCCTCACAGTAGAACAACAAAAATAACAACAGAGGCAAGCAAAACAAGTTAAGAAAGACATACAAACATTCAAAGTTCAAGACCAGGAGAAGACAGGTGATTAAGATAGTAGATGGAGGAGAGATCATTAATCCTTCACCCAGCTAGGCAGAACTAACCCCATATAACTCGGAAGACAAACAGGCACAAGACCTGAGTGACAATGAATTAAATAGTAATGTACAGAATCCAGGAACTCTCTCAAGCCAATAGGAACAGCATAAGAAATTTAAATTGCTTCTACACAATTGCTTGATTAAATCTGATGCATTGTGTGCAGATGGTGAGGCCAAGAATCTTGACACCATTGGCATCATTGAAATGTGGGGGACAAGAGCCCATTATTGAAGGGGAATTCACAACCGAAAATGCCCATGAATCGTGGGACCAAGCACGAGCAAACAGAGCGAGCCTCCCGCCCATTGCCCTGTCAATGGGGCGAACCGCAAAAGGGCCGACGCTCCTTTTGAGAAGCTGACCGCCGAACAGAGGGATCATCACACCGACCAGACAATGCCAGCTCTGAAGGCAACGTCGGCTCAGAAGCTGGCACCATTCTGTCTACAAACATATTTGTAGGATAATGAAATGGTGTATGGTCAAATACATATGCATTTCAACAAAGCTCATTTTCTAATTGTCAAAATTGTATTTGTACTTAGGCCAGGTTGTGTTAGGCTCAATAGGGTTAGGCTAGGGTGATTTGGGATAGGTTAGGTTGATTTAGGATAGGTTAGGTTAGGCTGGGTAAGAGTAGGTTTAACATTTGTTGGCGAACAGTCTTGTGTACAGTGTGACTTGTGTCTGAAGAAACAGCCATCTGCCCCTATAACCCATTAAGCCTGTTCTCTATGCAGATTTCTGAGGTGCTGGTGTTCATGGCTCTGCTGCTGATCTTCATCTTGGGCTATGGTATTGCCTCTCAGTCATTGCTGCATCTGACACGAAGTGCACTTCACCTAAACTCATCTGCCATAGGCACCATTATGGAGGATGTGTTGCTTACCCCCTACTGGCAGATGTACGGGGAGCTTCAGTTGGAGGCAGTCACAGGTCAGCTTTCCTCACCTTTTGGGGTCATTGTTTTTGTGCATGTTATTCTCAGTATTAGGGACAGGAAGCTTTTGCTGTACTTCGTCTTATTAACCCTTACACTGTGCATATATTTTTGGCAAAAATTTAATGGTGCAGCTGTTAGACACATTTTTGTTGTTTTTATAAATGTTCAGCTAATGTTAATATCAAAATGTTTCCAGACTCAACCATTTTCATTACTTTGTGTTTAGGGACTCAGATTTGGGGGTGTTGGTCAATTCAACCCTGGTTCTGTCTGCACCTCTTCCTTTCTCTGTGTGCAGGTTTCGCCCTTCTCCTTTGTCCCTCTGCTTCGGGCTCCGAGGCATCTGAGAGTTTTGGAATCGAAGTGGGGATTAACTCAAATAGTTTTAGCTTGGGCAGATCAGAGGTTTGCCCCTTCCAATGTTGGCATGAAAGCAACTAAGATTCTCGGTCCCACTGAAGCTTCTGGGTCTTCCTTGCAGATTCCTTCCTTTCAAGCTTTTCCCTTGGGCTCCGCTGTCCTTTCCTGGTAGGTGGGCGTGGTTGAGGGCACTGCTCCTTGTCCCTTTTCTGCAGTTCCTGTGGTTTGGGAGAGTCGGAAAGGGGTCCTTGGGACCTGTTTGATATTTTAAGGGCCTTCCTGTCTGTTGAAAAGGGTATTTTGTTGCAGGGTGTGGGATTTTCTTCTCCTCCTATACTGTGTTTGCGTTAGGTGAGATTTCTTCCTGAGTTTGTTCCTGAGTGCCTTTGGGTTCTTCAGACTTGTCCTTCCGGAGGTTTACTTCCTCCCATATTCCATTACGGAGGCTCGGGAGGCCCTTGGTACGTACCTCTTGTGCAATCCGGTTTTCACTAATGTTATGGTTCCAATCTTCTTTGAGTTCGGTTCTTCCTACTCTTTATAAGTGCATTCCCAGTTCTGGGGTAATCTTGGCTAGTGGACTGTCCTTGTTTTCTTAGGGCTTGGCATGGGTTTTGTCATTCTGCATGCCTGATTGGTAGGTTTCTTCAGTGATGCTGTTTTTTTTAGGGTTATTTTGAGGCCCTCCATGTGTTTTCATCTCTCTGGCCATCCTCGTGACGAGTGTTTCATGTAGCAGCCTGTCCCTTTCCTTCTGTCAGCTGTTTTTGTTCCAAATGACCTTCGTTCCTGCTTGCACTTGCATTCTGTCATACGGTTCTTGCGTCTCTTAGAGCTTCCTTCAGTTTGGTTCTCGGAGTTTCTTGGGATGCTTGGTGCAGTTACTCCTGCAGGGGTTGTGGTCTCTGCTGCTTCGGAGTTGGTTGTATGTCTCTGTATGCTCTGGTCTCTGGGGGGGCATTGTCATGTGTTTTCACCTCCCATCTCGTATCTCGGCAAGCTATGCTGGCCAAGTCTTTTCGGACTATGTGTGGGTCCTTGTTCTTGCTTCAACTTCCCCATTTTTGGTCTTCAACTTCCTTATTTTTGGTCAAGCTGGTTCTTTTGTTGCCGTCCTGTTTCTGTCTTGTGTGTTCATGGGTAGGGTCTCAATTTTCCTGGATTTTGGTCGGGCCTGCTGTTGGTCAGGTGAGTCCTCTGTGGAACTGGCAGCCGAGTTGGTTGTGCTTCCCCTTGCCTTGTCCTTTTCATCTGGTCGACACTGTGTTTACTTTGCATGGAAGGTTGGCTCATGGTTTTTCACTGGCCCTTTCACTGGTCACCCCTTGTTGGGGCAGTGGGGGGACTAACTTGGTTTGCCAGCTCTGGATCCTGTGATTTGTGGGCTTTTTGAGTCATGTAGTGGCCTGTCATGGGGTTGGTCAATCACAAATTCTTTGAGGGTTTCAGGACAGGTTTCCCTCTCCTTGCATTCATCCGGTCATTTTGATGCATTCATTATACACAATGAACACCTCTGAGGGTAGGGGGGCGGGGCCAGGTTCGGGCCTGTGGTCTCCAGTAGGCAAATAGAACCCTGCGACTGATGGCACCTAGTAGTATAGCATTGATCACTGTATTTTAGCTTCAAGGAGTCTTCAGGGCTTACCCAGAAATTGGTGTTTCATTACATTTTGTGCTAGTTTTTCTGAGGGGAGCCCCTACAGCTCCCTGGAGCTTATCGGGCTATGTATGTTATATTAGACCGGGACATTAGCTATGGAGTTCAGACCTACCAGGGACCATGAGCCAGAACCTGGCCCCTTCAGAGAGTTTCAGTGAGCAATGGCCCTGGAACCCCCCCCCCCCTCCCCTGTGGTTGGGGGTTTTCCTTATCTGCCATCGACGGGGTAGGCGCCCAGAAAGGTAGGCATAACAAAACAAACCCCACATGGTAAGAAACTAACAACAAAAAACCGAAAAGAGAGGTAGAACTCTATACAATCCCCAAGGAAACAAGCAAACTAACACACTGAACTGTGGACAAGCGCGAGCCAACAGAGCAAGCCGCCCCCCCCTCCCCCAGCGCCCTGTCAACAGCGAACGGATTGGAACCCATTCTGAAGTATGTATGCATATATATATATATATATATATATATATATATATATATATATATATATATATATATACTAGGTATATATATACTAGGTATATATACTGGCTACTAGGTACGATATATATATATATATATATATATATATATATATATATATATATATATATATATATATATATATATATATATATATATATATATATATATATATATATATATATATATATATATATATAATATATATATATATATATATATATATATATATAAATATAAAATTAAATATAATTTATATAAATTTATAATATATATATAT
>WNGS01111181.1:54359428-54369834 GCA_020271785.1 Procambarus virginalis
ATAGAGAATAGCCTGATAATTTTGGAGAACCCATACCTGATATTATCTCCAGGTGACTTCAACTTGCCTAGTCTCAGGTGGAAAATAGCAAACAATAATATTACCAGAAATCTATCGGGACCTAACCAACCACAGATTAGAGAACTACTTAGATTCTGTGACAAATTTTCACTCAGTCAGCAGATATCGGAGCCAACGAGAAATGAAAATATTTTAGATTTGGTCTTTACGAACAACAAGACATTATCAGAGACATTATGATATCAGATACCACATATTCAGATCACAAGCTCATTGAAGTGCAAACTACCATCAATACTCAGAATAGACCTAAAACGTTGATAAAGCGAGAGGGGCTATTCAGTAAATTCAATTTTAATAATAAAAGGATAGACTGGGAGATAATAAACAGGGAACTTACAACATTCCATGGGAAACTGTTTTAAGTATACAAGTCCTACAGAAGAATAGAAAAACTGACTTCGAAGCGTATCAAGTCTGTCTGAAACGTTCCCTTGAGGAAAGCCAAAAGAGATCTAACGTAGAAAGAGAACGCAGACGACAGTATAAACGCAGGAAAAAATAACAGAACTGCTTATGCAGACACGAATTTCCCGTCAAAGAAGGAATAATTTAAATAGGGAGATTGAAGAAATCGAGCGGAAATTGAAACACTCATATGAAACTGAAGAAAGGCAGTTAGAACAGAAAGCAATTCAGGAAATAAAGAAAAATCCAAAATATTTCTTCACATATGCGAAATCAAAAGCAAAAACCACTGCCAGTATTGGACCTATTCGTACAAGTGAAGGTTCATACACGGAGGATGACAAAGAAATTAGTGAAATCCTAAAAAAGCAGTATGAGGACATGTTTAGCACTCCAATAAACAACATGAAAGTGGAAGATCCAGACAATTCTTTATGCGGGATATTCAAAACCCTGTAAATATAACTGATATCAACACGAGCGCACTAAATTTTGAAAGAGAAATTGAAAACATGCCCATGCACTCGGCCCCAGGTCCAGACTCATGGAATTCAATATTTATAAAGAAATGCAAAGTGCCGGTAGCACAGGCACTCAGTATAGTGTGGAGGAAGAGCTTGGACACGGGGGAGATACCAGATGCACTTAAAGTAGCAGACATAGCCCCTCTACACAAGGGAGGGAGCAAAGCATTGGCAAAGAATTATAGACCAGTTGCACTAACATCGCACATCAAAAGTATTTGAGAGAGTGAGTGATTAGGAGTCAGGTCCAATTTCATGGAGACCAATGACCTTCACAACCCAGGCCAACATGGATTTCGAGCGGGAAGATCGTGCCTCTCACAGCTACTTGAGCACTACGACAAAGTCACTGAGGCATTAGAAGAAAAACAGAATGCTGATGTGATATACACGGACTTCGCAAAGGCTTTCGATAAATGTGACCATGGCGTGATAGCACACAAAATGAAGTCAATGGGAATAACGGTAAAGTAGGACGCTGGATACTCAGTTTTCTGTCAAACAGGACTCAGCGAGTAACGGTCAACCATATAAAATCTAGTCCAAGTGCAGTTAAAAGCTCTGTACCTCAGGGTACAGTCCTTGCACCGCTGCTTTTCCTTATTCTCATATCAGATATAGACAAAAATACAAGTCACAGCTTCGTATCATCCTTTGCAGATGACACAAAAATCAGTATGAAAATTACCTCGGCTGAAGACATTGAAAAACTTCAAGCTGATATTAATAAAGTTTTCGACTGGGCATCAGAAAATAACATGATGTTTAACAGTGATAAATTCCAGGTACTCAGGTACGGTAAAAATGAGGACCTTAAACATAATACAGAGTACAAAACACAATCAAATGTGCCCATAGTAGGAAAACAGCATGTAAAGGATTTGGGAATAATAATGTCTGACGACCTAACGTTTAAGGTGCATAACCAAGCAAATATTGCGACAGCCAGAAAAATGATAGGATGGATTACGAGAACTTTCAAATCCAGGGATCCCATCACAATGGTTATACTCTTCAAGTCCCTTGTGTTGTCCCGTCTTGAGTACTGCTCAGTACTCACTTCCCCCTTCAGAGCAGGAGAGATTGCTGAAATAGAGGGAATACAGAGAACGTATACGGCACGCATAGACGAGGTAAAGCACCTAAATTATTGGGATCGTCTCAAAGCTCTCCAAATGTACTCACTAGAAAGAAGACGAGAGAGATATCAAATAATATACACCTGGAAGATACTGGAGGGCCAAGTACCAAATCTGCACAGTAAAATTACGACGTACTGGAGTGAACGATATGGAAGAAAATGCAGAATAGAACCAGTGAAGAGCAGAGGTGCCATAGGCACAATCAGAGAACACTGTATAAACATCAGAGGTCCGCGGTTGTTCAACGTCCTCCCAGCAAGCATAAGAAATATTGCCGGAACAACCGTGGACATCTTCAAGAGGAAACTAGATTTTTTCCTCCAAGGAGTGCCGGACCAACCGGGCTGTGGTGGGTATGTGGGCCTGCGGGCCGCTCCAAGCAACAGCCTAGTGGACCAAACTCTCACAAGTCAAGCCTGGCCTCGGGCCGGGCTTGGGGAGTAGAAGAACTCCCAGAACCCCATCAACCAGGTAACCCCATCAACCAGGTATGACCGCCAGGAAACTTCATACTGCCACTGAAATGAAGCACACAGGTAGGACACCATTAACGAAGCCACCTGATCACCATACAGATGGTGATAGACTCGAGTCAAAAATACCAGATGCGAAGACTCGAGGAAAAGATCCAACCAGCCACATTACGAACCGGACCGATCACCTGAAAGAGACGGATCCACAGGAAAACCCCTGGGTTCGGACAACGAGCAAGCAGCGCCTGAAACCAAGGCTGGACCAGCAACCAAGGAGCCAAGAGGACTACTCTCCCCTGGTGAATCTCCAAGCGAGCTAGGACCTGGTGTAACAGCAGAACCAGAGGGAAGAGGTACAGGTAACCCCACCTCGACCAGTCCTGCTGAAAAGCATTGACCCCAACGGCCTCGTGGTCGGGGAAGGGCGCAACATATATCGGGAAATGCCTCGACCACACAGACGCAAAGAGGTCCTCCTCCGGGAGCCCGTACGTCCGGCAGAGTCAAATGAATGAGTCAGCGTTGACCCCCTATTCCAAGGACAGGGGAATGAACCAAGACAGGCCGTCCGCCAGGATGTTGGATAACCCCCCCCCCAACATGAATGACCAGGAGAGCTAAACCCTGAGAACTTAGCAGACGAGTCACCCGCAGTGACCAGCCCCAAAGAGCCAATGACCCCATCGAACCCCCTTGGTTCAGGCAATGAACCACCGGGGAGCAGTCCGAATGGAGCCTGATCCTTGATCTGCAAGTGACTCGAATCCTCCGAAGCAGCATCCACACCACCGTGAACTCCCGCACCGTCCTGTGGGCCAGACGAAAGAACGGACCCCACTGCCCCTGGCCAGCCAGGTGAGCACTGGTCACAAAGCCCCAGCTAAAAGACAACGCGTCCATGAACACATAGTGAGGGCTCGGGTAGGCGCCAAGGCACTGAACCCTAAAAACCCGAAAAGGAAGCCAGCGATGCAGCAGCCAATGCAAGGCCACCAGAGGCCGATCCCAGCAGTCGCGAGAGAGGCAGAAGGGATGACCCCTGTAGAAACCAGAACAGCCAGCGAAGTCAAAACCCGACCTTGTGCGTAGACCATCATGGTAAAGTTCAGGCTCCTGCACAAACCCTCGAGCAACCGCCAAGTGACCCGGGAGCTTCCCAAACACAAGCGAAGGTGGGAGTGCAGCCAAAGTAGAGACTCCGGAAGGAGAGACAAGGAAGAGGTCCGAGAGTCCCATACAAGACCCAGCCAAGGCCAAACTTGAGAGAAAACCAGATGAGACTTCTGCCAGTTCACCAGAAACCCAAACCCGACCAGCTGGGAAAGAACCAAATCCCTGGTGAGCAGACACACGGACTGGTTGGGAGCCCAAACCAGCCAGTCATTGAGGTAGGTCAGCACCTGAAGACCTAAGAGACGCAGACAGGCCACCATGACCCAGGTAAGGCATGTGAACACACGAGGTGCCAGGTTCAACCCAAATGGGAAACAATGAAAGTGATAACCAAGACTCCCCACAACAAACCCGAGCCAATCTCTGAACCCCGGATGAATCGGGATGTGCCAATATGCGTCACAGAGGTCCAGAGACACCATTCAAGTGCCCAGCTCCAACAGAAGCAGGACCTCGGACAGATTAGCCATCCAAAAAGAGGGGCAAAAGAACCAGGGGTTCAGACGGGACAAGTCCAGAATGAACCGCAGGTCCGCACAGTCCCATTTCGGGACTGGTAACAGATAGGAAACCCACCTGAGGGACTTCTTCGTTTAGACCACGCCCAAGCCTACCCACTCAGAGATAACCCGACAGAGTGCAGGAAAAGAGGCCTGCCCTGCCAACCCTGAACCCCCCTGAAGGAAGAGGGGCCACCCAATGCCACCACAGGCCATCAGAATGACCTGAAAAGCCCACAAATCATGAGACCAGGCATGAGCGAACAGTGAGAACCTCACCCCCATCGCCCCATCAATGGGGTGAACTGCAAAAGAGCCAACCCAACTTACGCACAGAGTGCTCACCGCGCTGACCAAGCGAAGACGGGTCCGAAGGCAGTGCTGACCCAGAAACTGGCACCAGTGGCCTACCATGATGAGATGAACCCCAAGCCCAGGCATGACCCTTCCGGAAGGAACTTCCCTGGGACCCCTGAAGAACCAACAAGTCCAACATTGGCTGACAACTAGAAGAGGCTGCAAGGACAATGTGGCGATGAAAACTTAAGAGCCAGGGCCCAGGCAGATTCCAACGAGGAAGCAAGTACCACTTGCCGACACATGAGACGCGAAGCAAAAAACTGTGACACCACATCCCGCAGGATCAGCGCAAACAGCTTCAACGGTGCAGACGACTCATGCGCTGCCGAGACCAAGGCACTAGACCCAGGAATGGCCCCAAGGGCCTCCACATCCTCCTGAAGTCAATCCGAAGACAGCTTCAAAATGGAAAAGAACTGCAAAACCAAAGCCAGCAGGCCACAAGCGCTAAAGTCCTCAGCCCCCAGGACAGCCGAAAGGAAGGGAACCTGCATGTGAAGCTGAACCAAGCCAACATCCTGCTGAAGGGCAGGGGCGAACAAACACACATTGAGGTGCTTAAATTTGCCCCCCAGGTAAACCTGGACCACTGTCAACACCTCACGCCACTCAAGTGTGTGGGTACGACAGAAAGTACTCCAAGCATCTAGTGACAACACAGGGCAGTCCATTAGCTAGGATGACTCCGGAACCTCATAATGAACCCAGTATGGAGACGAAGACCCAAACCTGAAAGAAGACGGATCCATTATACAGGCAAAACCAGGGTCGCATAGGAGGTAAGCTGCAATGGCTTCCCGCACCTTAGTAGGCGAGACGCGGGAAACTGAAAACCTCCGAAAGGATGGAACCGACAAACCTGAAGGGGCACGGAACCGAACCCAGGAATTAGCCAGTGCCAAATTGAACTCGTATGCAGAGGTGGGAAAAAGAAAACCCCACTCCTTGTAACAGTAAGCCCCGCTCGGAGGGCAGGAAAACCCAGGCCGGGTCCAGTGGGGCCCAAGGCCCCTAAGTCAGCCTCTCTCCAACCCCGGGAACCTCCATACCATGACCCTGGGCTGAGTTGTCCTCCAAAGCCACGGCCCCACAAGAAAAAACTGGGTCAGCTGGAAAGGCAGGAAGGAGGACCACTTGTCAGACTCCATCAGCACGTCTGGAAGAATCGACCTGAATGCCTCCGTCGCTCCCCCTCGAAGGGGCAACCCCCGAAAGAGCCAGAGTCTCAGAACCTTCTAAACCCTGCCCCGACCCCTAAGCCCACAAACGCTTTGGACCCGGAAGCAGGGGAAAGAGACCAGAATGAACCACAGCAGGGGAAGAACGAGGGGGCGCGGACTGAACAAAGGCCAAAGTGACCAACACCTCCAAGTTCAGGTCCTTATAAGCAAAACGGGACAACCACGGGGCTTCTGGGATAGCAATCAACCTAGCGCGTTGCAGCAACCTAAATCTAGCATGCAACACCTGAGCCACCTGCACCCCGTCTGTCAAGGCACCTGACAGCTGAGCGGACAGCGCTTCGGATTCGTAGTCCTGATGTTCCGGGTTTGATCCCCGGTGGAGGCGGAGACAAATGGGCAAAATGTTTCTTTCACCCGGATGCCCCTGTTACCTAGCAGTAAATAGGTACCTGGAAGTTAGTCAGCTGCTATGGGCTGCTTCCTAGGGGTGTGTAACAAAAAAGAGGCCTGGTTGAGGACTGGGCAGCGGGGATGCTAAGCCCAGAAATCATCTCAAGATAACCTCAAGATAACCCTGATAGTCATCAGTGGAATGGGTGAGTTGCGTCACAAACAGCAACATATCTCGCAGGAATCTGGGTCGAAGGTGTCACCGACCCAACAGGCAGCATGACAGAAGCAAAAACAGTGAGAGTCACCATGAGACAAGGGAGACAGAGCAACCCTCAAACTCGTACAAGGTGAGATGGGACCCAGGAGTTGCATCTATCGGACCCTTTGCACCCCTGCGGGGTTTCCCAGGGTCCTTAGACTGTTATCACTAAGGGTAAGCCCAGGCAGGGTACTTCGAACCAGCATGCAAGTCTACCATTCATACTGCTAAAAACTGAACCCCCAAGATGTGTCCACTCATGGGGGAGCCTAGCAGGGGGGGGGGTACCACCCAGAACACAGATTCATAAATCCAAGATACAGATTGGGGGCAACAAACCAAAGGCAGACCCCCCCACCAGGTAAAAAACCAAAAAAGAGAATAAAAACCCCGCAAGAGGACAATGTACCCAAGTGGAACAGAGCCAGTTACGATAATAGGTGATAAGTAGCTGTGCAGTACCCTGCACCCCTTCCAGTGCAAACTACCCCTTATCCTAAGGGAAACAAGAGAGAAAGAAACCCCCAGCACACTGACGGGCGGTCAATCATCGAGCAGCAAAAGACCAACAGAGGTAGACCCCAAGATGATTTGTGGAAGATAACCCCAAGCCCCAAGGGAAGTACTTACAGGGGACGTAGGAAAGGGAACCCCAAGTGCATGCAGCCCTAGTACTAGTGAAGATTATTCCTAGCTCATATATCACCTTGAAGACAGCACTAAACACAAGGCACAGCACTGAGACAAGAAACAGGAGCTGGAGTCACACGACCACGCCTCAGTCACATCAGCTGAGAACTGAAGGTGTGGGTAGCTGGCATAAGGGGTCTGGGGCTCCCCCTTCCCCCCTCCTGGGGAGGGAGATAACTAATGCCCATGACTAGCCTGATGATCACCGGTGACCAAGCCACAGCTGAGAGCTAAGGAATCTATAAAGATGTCGAATGCAGGCAGAGAAAGGTGCCAGGGAACTGAACCTAGAAAAACCCAAAGAGGAAGTTGGCGATGCAGCAGCCGATGCAGAACCAACGGAGTCTGCACTGATTGGTCACGGCAGCTGTAAAGGGGGTGCCCCTCAGGAACCAGTACATCCTCTGAAACATAACTCTGTCCAGGTAATAAACAAGGAGGGAAAAGTTGAGGGGCACCCATCCAGCTACAAGAGCAACTGCCAAGGCACTTGAGGCCACCTCAGCACCAATAAATGGCGACACTGCATCTAAGAATAGGCTGCTGAAGGCATGGACAGCGGCGCCAACCGAGAGTCTCAAATGAGGCCCAACCAAGTCTGAACCTGGGGTGAAACTACTGGGTCTTCTGTAAATTCACCAAGAACCTGAGCTTGGCAAACAGGAAAAGAACCAGATCCCTGGCTAGCAGACACACCGACTGGCTGGGAGCCCAAACCAGCCAGTCATCGAGGTAGGCCAAAACCCCAACACCCAGGAAAAACACTAACGCCAGAGTGAAAGTGGTAGACCCGCCACACATCAGGGGAGAACTGACAGTGCAGCATCCTGTGAGCTGTGGCCTGTCCCCCTCCTTCCTTTAAACGAGAGGGATGGGGGTGAAGTGAACAAGTGGGCACCAGTTTTGTAACTTTTGAGCATTTGGGATTTTTTTTTTTATATATTTATATACAAGAAGGCACATTGGGTTGTGAGAGTACGTATGTATTCTTACAGTCTTGTAAAGCCACTAACACAGAGCATTTCGAACAGGTCCATGGCTGCTTTTGAGTTTGCAGGTCTTGGAGGCAGCCGGCTGTCGTTTTTGTCTCACTGACTTTGGCTGGGTGTCTTCCTCAGTGGTGTCATAATTGAACTTAATATATAAATTGTCATGGCTCCCTGCACCTCTGTATGGGGACCTGGCTCTGGTGCTGGGTCCCCAGTACGCTGAGAAGTCCATGACTGATGGCACCTAGTAGTTCCACCCACATCGGAGATGATGGCTTCAGGAAGCCACTGGGGTTCACCCAGAAATTGGCATTTCATTACATTCACTGATGGTTTTTGGTTAGTATTTTAAATAAATAAAATAAATTGTGAAATAAATAAAACATTAACTGAACACATCTTGCCAAACAGCATCCCGCACTGAATCCAACTTGCCAATCATAATATTGACCACTCAACCGAACCTGTCAAACTGGTATCACTTAATGAATTCTAAATATTGTATATGAAAGTGACTTCACTCGGGGGGACAACTTACTAAGCATAAAATCTCCCAGTGAACCAAACATAACAAGCAATAAATTTGCACCTGATCCCATCCTAACTGACATAGCCTAGCTATTCATCATAACCACACTAACTCTGAACACTCATACCTTATTGCAGTGTGTTCCCAACACTCATCTGATGGGACTGCTGCAGCGATCCTCCCGACAGCATGGCCATCACCACCTCATCCACGTCCATTACCTCCTGCAGGCAATGATGAGACGCCACACAGATCCCATCTACGAGGCTGACACCCCTGATGTCTTAACTGACAAACCTTCCATTAATTATCTCACATTTGAGGTAACTTTGTCAGTGTCAAGGCACTCTTTATTTCTTCTTGGAATGCACCATGAGGCTGCTATGCCAGTCTTCACCCACCTCAATGTGGTAAATACCTAAGAGGCATTAAACTACAGTAATTGTTTACCCATCTTTCTTCCCCATCTTGAGTTGTATTACACTGAGAGGTGTATCCAGCTTCTTGGTGTATATACACTTTTAAGTGTACCTGGCTTCTCAGTGTATATACACTTAGAGGTGTGCCCAGCTTCTCGGTGTATATACATGGAGAGATGTACCCAGCTTCTTGGTGTATATACACGGAGAGGTGTACCCAGCTTTTTGGTGTATATACACTGAGAAGTGTACCCAGCTTCTCGGTGTATATACACAGAGAGGTGTACCCAGCTTTTTGGTGTATATACACTGAGAGATGTACCCTGCTTCTCTGTATATATACACTGAGAGTTTTCTTGACACCTGGATTGTATTCATTACTAAGGAATACTTGTTGATCACTAAGTAATTGTGGTGGCTTATTAAACCTTTATAGGGTGATAGGCCTTACCAACTCTCCAGAGAATGATAGGCCTTGAGGTATGTCTCTATAATCTTCCAGTTGTTGATAGATTGTTATAGTTCTCCAGATGTTGATAGGTCTTTAATAGCCCTCCAAAGGTTGATAGGTCTTTAATAACCCTCCAGATGTTGATAAGTCTTTAATAACCCTCCAGATGTTGATAGGTCGTTAATAACCCTCCAGAGGTGCATAGGTCTTTAATAACCATCCAGAGGTTGATAGGTCTTTAACCCTTAAACAACAGCTGTGGAGAACTAACTGGTCACCTGTGTAAAAAATCATTTTCGTTGTAGAATAATGTACTAATTTGTATTTGTATTCAAATTTGAATATAAGAAAAACTTTGTATGCAGAATATAATTTGTATTTAGAATATAAGAAAAATGTGAAAATAAGTGAATATTTATCATTTCACTGGGTGGAGGTGCTCTGCAAGGCTGCGTATGTCAATTTTCACACCTGTTGCTTGATTTTGCTGACTCTACCTGATTTATTCTCTGATGTTTCACCGATTGTTTTATCGCTGTTTTATCTATTGTTTTCTCTATTTGCATACATGGAGAGCTTTTATATCCATATTTGCATCACCTGTAAATCCCAGACAATAATTGTTTAAATAATCGTATGATGATGATGACTGCTGATGCGTCCTCTTTCAATACACACAGAAGGAATCTCTTTCAATAAAAGAGGAAGCTTCAGAGGTAGAATTGGGATTGGGTGAAACCCCTGGTTCAGCTTCAATGGAAGCCTCAGGAACCTTCTTCTGAATTCTTGTGGATTCAAAAGAATCGCAAGTTGCAATCCTTTTACCATGTC
>WNGS01111181.1:54383633-54400941 GCA_020271785.1 Procambarus virginalis
ATTACATCGCTTTGGAATAATCAAGTAGAGTAATGGGGACATTGAAACAATTGGTTAAACTCTGATTCAAGAGAGGACGCTATGGGGAACTTAGGAAATTTTTTCATGGGTATACTTTAGAAAACTTGTTGCTGAAGTAAGGAAGTAATGATATGTAGTGCCAGATTTTGCAAAATATATCGATGAAGGCACACAAACATTCAGTACCAAAACAGAGATCGGCAGACCTAAGGAAACAGACTGTTCAAAGTAAATTGTGAGAGGGCCAGAGATCAAAAGGCAGGCATGGAATCATTATAGAAGATGCCAAAACCACCCAACATACCAGCGATACAAAGATGTTGAGAAACAACTACACGCAGTAGGAAGAGAGGCAGAAAGGACCTTTGAGAACAGTATAGCAGACAAAATGTAAATCAATCCAGAGCCTTTTCTATAAAATTCATTAAAAGCACTGGTAGGTAAAGGATATACTTCATAGGTTGAAAATGGGGACATATACTGTACACGAAAATTAAAAGAAATATATGAAACATTAAACGAAAAGTGCCAAAGTTGTGTTTGGACAATATAAGATCTTCAGAGAACCAGACAATTAATTCCAGAACAACATAGAGCACATAAGAGGTGTCTAGAGACAAAGGTGAAACAAATGCTCTGGAGCTAAGAAAGAACAAAGCAGTTGGCCCAGATGGAGTGTCACCATGGGTTCTGAGAGAATGTGCAGGTGAGCTCAGCATACTACTTCGGCTGATTTTTCAGACATCCTGTGTACAGGAGTCGTAGCAGATGTGTGCAAAAGGCTAACATAGTTCCAATCTACATGAGTGGCAGCAGGGAAGGCTCCCCTCAATTATAGACCTGTATCATTGGCAAGTGTAATAGTCAAATATTGAAAAAAATAATAAAAACTAAATGGGTAGATCACCTGGAAAGAAATAATATATCAGACAGACAGTATGGTTTTCGATCTGGAAGATCCTGTATATTAAATTTACTCAGTTCCTATGATAGAGCCACAGAGATTTTACAAGAAAGAGATGGTTGGGTTGACTGCATCTATCTGTACCTAAAAACGGCTTTCGACAAAGTTCCACATAAGAGGTTGTTCTGAAAACTGGAAAATATTGGAGGAGTGACAGGTAAACTAACATGGATGAAAAAATTTCTGACTGATAGAAAAATGAGGGCAGTAATCAGAGGCAATGTATCGGACTGGAGAAATGTCACAAGTGGAGTACCACAGGGTTCAGTTCTTGCACCAGTGATGTTCATTGTCTACATAAATAATCTACTAGTTGGAATACAGAATTATATGAACATGTTTGCTGATGATGCTAAGATAATAGGAAGGATAAGAAACTTAGATGATTGTCATGCTCTTCAAGAAGACCTGGACTAAGTAAGTATATGGAGCACCACTTGGCAAATGGAATTTAATGTGAATAAATGCCATGTTATTGAATGTGGAATGGGTGAACATAGACCCCACACAACCTATAAATTATGTGAGAAATCCTTAAAGAATTCTGATAAAGAAAGAGATCTAGGAGTGGTTCTAGATAGAAAACTATCTCCTGAGGACCACATAAAGAACGTTGTGCGAGGAGCCTATGCCATGCTTTCTAACTTCAGAATTGCTTTTAAATACATGGATGGCAAAATACTAAAGAAATTGGTCACGACTTTTGTCAGGCCAAAGCTAGAATATGCAGCGGTTGTGTGGTGCCCATATCTTAAGAAGCACATCAACAAACTGAAAAAGGTGCAAAGACATGCTACTAAGTGGCTCCCAAAAATGAAGGGCAGGATCTACGAGGAGAGGATAGAGGCATTAAATATGCCAAAACTAGAAGACAGAAGAAAAAGAGGTGATATGATCACTACGTACAAAATAGTAACAGGAATTGATAAAATCGACAGGGAAGATTTCCTGAGACCTGGAACTTCAAGAATAAGAGGTCATAGATTTAAACTAATTAAACAAAGATACCGAAGAAATATAAGAAAATTCACTTTCGCAAACAGAGTGGTAGACGGTTGGAACAAGTTAAGTATGCAGGTGGTGGAGGCCAAAACCGTCAGTAGTTTCAAAGCGTTATATGACAAAGAGTGCTGGGTAGACGGGACACCACGAGCATAGCTCTCATCCTGTAACTACACTTAGGTAATTACTCAGTACTTCGTAAGTGAGCAATAATCAACGAAGTAGTCCATTGTACACAGCACGACTTCGCTCTTGTTGCACCAGGTACAGATAGACTTTCGCTTCCTGTTTCTTCGTTTTGTGTGCTTGCAAATAACGCATTCACGTACACCCTTGGCATTAGTACCTGTAGGTGGTATTTAGCCAAGCTTGTAAAATGTAAGGTAGTCTTGAAAAGATTACAGGAAATGATCAATTTGTAAGGCAGTCGTGAAAAGATTGCTTTGTAAGATCCCGCACAGGAAAAGATTCAGCCAGCCTCAAAGAGTGTCCGTCAGTTTAGAAGAGATTCAGCCAGCCTCAAAGAGTGCCCGTCCGTCAAGAAGAGATTCAGCTATTCTTGAAAATATCTATGGAAAACACCACCATGGAAGCCCCTAACGCTGTTCATCTATGCTACTTGTATCAGATGTATTATCACTGAAAGCAGAAAACGATTCATCTGTGTATCATCTAAATAAATTGGAGATAGCATAGGTGGCCCAAGGGTGGGGCTCAGAGCTACAACTGGATACACTCGCTGTATCGTACTCATAGGTGCTGTATCACTTGCATCCAACCTTTGTGTTAGGCCCTTATTGTGCCTAGCTTCACCAATATTATGACCCTTATGTTCTTCAAACAATAAGGTTTGAATTTCACCGACAGAGCGTGATCTTTCAACACCACGTCGGACAGGTGTTTGAGAGCCAGAGGCACGTGTGCCACTCATGGTTGCTCACTCAGTATTAACCCAGCCAGCATCCCTAGGGCATTCTGGGAATTTTTTCAAAGATGGCTGCCTCTCACTGGAGGTCCTAAGAGTCTATTTCATACACAACCAACCTCGCACACATTTAGAATTAGTACCAAAAAATCAAGGAGTTTTCTCAGTTGGCACAGTTTCCCACCGACTGATAATACTATGTTGGCGCAGTTAATAAACACTTTAATGCGCCTGGCACTCGTGAAAAAAATAGCGCATTGTGCGCGCGGTGTTTTGCGCTCTTGAGCGTAAACACAAAAAAGTGTATAATCTTTTCACTCTCCTGACACCAATTCTCGAGCTACTTATTTCATTTTGGTATCAATGTGTTGGCAATAAAATTCTCTACAAGATCATATGTATAAAATGTCACCAAGGCATTAGCTATCCCACCACGAAATAAATAAAAACGTAGATCACTCGCCATGATGCCCAAACAGCAACAAAATGTTCATACTCTTTTGTTTGTTGTCAGCTCCACATTAGTCCTACAGCGTTAAATTTATATCACTGAACTCGCAATAAAATTCCCTACACAGACATATGCATATCAATGTAGAATCATGATTGCGGCCCACACCAAGAGTGTGTGAAGTGTGCGATTACCCTCGTTGTGTCAACAATTCAATAGTCTCTCCACTAAGTTACAATACAATGCCGTTCTCAGAAATAGACCATGTGCCTATTAGAGAAAACGGAAATTTAATGGCAAACATTTTCATACTAACTCCAAGTCGATTGAATAAGAATTGGATTTTATAATGTTTTTTTAAATCGCGTGGCTATTTACGACGCGGTTGCACAACCGATAGAAAAATACCCGTCGTGTATTTACGACGCGGGCGCATTAAAGTGTTAAGTGGTTAAAGGTTCAACATAACTCATATGACCAATATCAAACCTACCAACAATATAAAAAATATTTTAAAAGATTATTTACAAACAGCTTTATACATTCCTTGTAAAATTCAACATACAGTGGCACCTCGACTTACGACTGCCCCTACTTACGAATTTTTCGAGTTACGATCCCAATTTCATCGAAAAATGCGACTCGACTTACAACCTTTGCTTCGACAAGCGACTTTGTTGATACATGTATGGGTCAACCAAGCATGTGGTTCCTGGTGGCATAGCCGACCCCACCTCAGTTTACCAGAGCTGCCCACTTAGTGACAATCACGCTTGTAAAGAATTTCATTGTTTTTGTGCTTTTTTGTTTTTAACCTAAACCCAGCATTGAATGTAATGAAACGCCATTTTCTGGGTGAGACCTGGTGGCTCCCCGGAGCTATCCAGGCTGATACTACTAATATCAGACTTTGGCCTCGGTCAGTGTGAATGGAGTTCTTTAGGCCTACCGGGTACCATGAGCCAGAATCTGGCCCCTCTCAGAGAGGCACGAGGAGCAATGGCCTATAGAAACCTCTATGTGGTTGGAAGCATTCTGTGTCTGCCTTCCCAATGCATACAGAAAACTTCCCAGTGCTAGCAAGCTCGTCAGGTGATCGGAGACGCTGTGATTTTGACGAGAGACTTGTGAGAAGTGACACCATGAGATCAGGAACGTGCCAACTGGCAGGTTAAGCCAGGAAACCAGGAATCCAAAACCAGCAAGCCAGGAAAGAACCCACCCGGGAGAGCAGACATGTCCCGTCTGGGAGGAACCTCCCAGAACCCCTGAAGGACCAACAAGTCCGACAACAAGAAACTGCTAGCACAAAAACACCAAACCGCAGACACCGCAAACAGCAAGGACAAAATTGCAATGAAACTCGAAGAGCCAGGGCCCAGGCAGAGGCCACTGAGGAAATGAGCACCACAAGCCGAAATGCGAAGTGAAAAATGGTAACACCGCATCCTGCAGGAGCGGCGTACCCAGCCACAGCAGGGTAGAACAAAACACACGATGCTGAGTAAGGTACGAGGAAAACTAACCAGAACATGAACAGAACGAAAACAAAAACGCACCGCCTGAAAGGGAACACAAAGAAAAGGCCGGAGCCAGGGCCTGACACCTAGCACCTCCCAGTCCAACGAAAAGAAACTGTAGGGGCAAGAGAGGAGGAATGGAAACTACATCCACCTACATACAGGGCAACCCAAGAACTGGATGTGACAAACAAGGAGAAGATGAAAGAACTCAGGACCATAACTGAACATAGGGGCTGTGCAAAAGCAGGGAACTGAACCTGGTCAAAGTCCAACCTAGCACAAACATTAATATAGCCAAGAAGCATATACGAAAATACATAATGTAGAGAGATAGGAAATAAGGAAAAATGCAAGGAAAAGACCTGAAAGACAGTCCAAGCACCAGCAGCTAGTGACAAGAGTGTAGAAGCAATATGAGGAACGAAGAAGATTGAGGCAGCAATAGGAAACAAAATGGACATGACTTACTACACATACAGAGAGAATCCAATGTATATGGAAGGGCTCAGCCAGGCACTGCACGACAGTCAAGGAATGAGTGTCATGAGGCAAGAAAAGATCCAAGCACGGAAAGACTAAAGAAAGATCTCGAAAGATGGGGCTGTGCCCCACCGTGTAATGAATAACAACACAGACGGACATAGAAAGGTCATGGGAAGAACCACGCAATGGGCCAAACAAAATGCCACAACCAATCCCCAACACTCATCCAAAAATCGCGAACCAGCGCCTGGCTGAAAGTGATGCCAGACCGTATAAGCTCACCTGTAGAGCGCAACAACTATCGTGTCATGACACATCTTAGCCGAGAAATATTCCAGGAGCATCATAGTGAAATATGGCCAGAGCCGCATGTTCAGGAGAAGAGGTGTAGGGTAGAAGCAGATGCGGCACCACACACCCGTATGCAGAGAAAAGGACTAGGGGATCTTCCCCCATATATTGAATCCAGAACACCCCCCCTCCCTCCAGTATCTACGAGGCTCAAACTGGAGAGATAAGAGGAGCGAGAGCGGCAAATCACCTGAGAGAAAAAGGATGTGGAACACCAACACTCTTGTACACTGTCCATAAACAAAAATACCCACTACGCATGAGCAGGACGCATGAGGTCTGAACTGCACAACCCACCCAGCAGAAAGGGTGCCAACTTGGAGTATTTAATGAATATTATCAATGCCGAGACAGAGCACAGAGAAAAGATGTAATTATAAAAGAATGAGATATAGTATCAAAAACCAAGAAGCACGGAAAAGGACCAACGAGTCCTATGAAGGACTGGAGGTAAGCCTCACCGGCGAAGACAGACGTTCCAATAATATGGGAAGTATCGAAGACCTTCCCGAACCTTCGAGATCCTGCAGAAGCAAGCACAAAATCACAAAGGTTCATATGGTCACAGTCGCACCCGAGACCAATGATCACGCAGGGCCACGATACAAGGAGAAACATGACCTCAACATGATGGAGAATACATGTCCCAGAGAAGAAGGGTGAGAAAATAGAGAAGAGTACCCACTGGCATGACGGAAGCGACAGACCCGAAGGGACAAGGAATCCAACCCAGGGAGGAGCCGATGCCCAACAAACTCGTACGCAAAGGGGGGTGGGGGCGGGAAGAAAACCCCACTCCATGTAACCGCAAGCCTTGCTCAAAGGGTAGAGAAAACCCCGGCGGGGTCCAACAGATCCCAAGTCCCCAAAGTCAGCCCCTCCCCAGTCCTGGGAACCTCCACAGCAAGACCCGGGGCCGAGCCGTTTCCCCAAAGCCCCAGCCTCATAAGAAAAAGCCGGGGCAGCCGGAAAAACACTAAGGAAGGGAGCCCACTGGCAGACCCATACGTCACGGCTGAAGGAACAGGTTGGAATGCCCAACCCGTCCTCGACTCAAGTCCATTACATTCAGCGGTCGACCCCACAGACGCATTCATAAATTTAACATGCTGTTCATTCAAAACGGGAATTTTCTCAAGTATAAATTAATATTATAATATATTGGCATATTGTGTATATATCGGCATAGGATAGGTTAGGTTAGGTGTTTAGGTTCTGTTGGCGATTATTTGTATTGTAGAACGTGGGTGAAGCATTTATAGCGTTGTGATTCGAACAAAATTCGTCAGTGAAGCACTTGTTCCGGATATGTTCGAACGCCAGCAGTTTGAGTCGTGTGTAAACCGCATTTCATTCATAAACAGGGGTTTGGCGGGTGCATGGAATCACTTTTGGATCTTTGTTTGGAGGACGGGCTGGAATGCCTCCATTGCCACCTCGTAAGGGGCAATCCTGAGACCGCCCAAGTCTGAAGACCATTCAAACCCCACCCGACCCCGAAACCCACAGACAGTTCGGAGCTGGATGCAGGGAGAAAGGGGGGGGGGACCAGATTGAACCACAGCAGGGAAAAGACAAGGGAACATGGCCATCATTAATTGCCAATGATGGGCAAGATATTGGTCAGAAAATGCAACTTCGGAAACTTCAAACAGGCACATACCAGGCATATTTACTGAACCACCTTCTAAAGACCTTCAAAACCCCCTCACTGGCTCTTCACAAGAAGCCAACACCAGAAAAATAAAATAACCCTAAACAACCTCACATTACTTTACAACTCCAAGGCTGTTAATTTCAAATCCCAAAATCCACTGCCACAGTCAAATGCCAAGGCATCCACCACATTATTAACCCCTAGCACTACTCCCTCTCAGCACACCTGGTGAAGAGTGATACTGCTGAGGTCCCTCACCATCATCCCACTCCACTCCTCGTGCTGCCCTCTACTACAATTCACCTACAGTGAATTTTACTTTCAGAAATTTTAAACATGTGGGCTGCCACCTCATAAAAGATCTTCACAGAGTTCTCAAATACAATGAAGTGGTTCCTAGCCTACATTAAGGAAGTTACCAATGATATCCTCATACATAAAATAATAATATAAATATAATAATAATAATAATAATAATAATAATAATAATAATAATAATAATAATAATAATAATAATAATAATATAAATTTTGTCGAGGGACAGGCAGCCTGAGTATATATACTGTACATGATAGGCTTGTATTGAAGTCCCCCTCCCCCCCACCACTAGATTCACCCAGGATACAACCCACAACAAGCTGACTAGCTCATGGGTACCTATTTACTGCTAGGTGAACAGCGGCATTAGGTGATAAGAAGCATGCTCGACCATTTATAAAATAAATAAAATAAAATGTTTATTTAGGTAAGGTACATACATACATACAAGGGATTATACAAAGAATGATTGATTTATAGATAGGCTAGTACATACAATGCCTAAAGCCACTATTACGCAAAGCGTTTCGGGCATGAAAAACTTAAATGACTAAAGCTTAATATTAACCGAGTATAAAGAATAAAATGTGTAGAAAACAATTAAAATGGGATAAAAAGGGGGGAACAAAAGCAGGGAACAAAGCAGGGAACAAAAGGGAAGAAAAGCAGCACAAATACAATTAGGTCGATAAACAGCGTTGTTTAAAAAAAAAAAAAAAAAAAAGACAGACATGGGTTGACAATAGAGAGGTAAGGTAGGTTACAGGAGCTTATCAGGTGTGTTTAGTTTTAATCTAAACTGGTTGAGAGAGGTACAGTCTTTAACATGGTTGGGAAGGTCATTCCACATTCTGGGTCCCTTGATTTGTAGAGCATTTCTAGTTTGATTAAGTCGTACTCTTGGAATATCAAAACTATTTATTTCTGGTGTGGTGCTCATGGGTTCTGATACAACCTTCAATGAAGCTTTTGAGGTCAGGATTGGCATTACAGTTCAGCGTTTTATATATGTAAATACACATGAGAGAATGTGCAGTGACTTATATCTAACATATAAGAGATTTGAGTAGGGGGTACCAAGTGATGTCTGGGGCCGAGTTGGATATTGTCCAAATAGCAGCTTTGTGTTGAGTAATTAGAGGACGTAAATGATTTGGGTAGTAGAACCCCAAGCACAAATACCATAGTTGAGATAGGATAGATGAGGGAGTAATAGAGTTCTTGATAACACCTAATATCTAGTTTATGGCAGATTATGTTAGGCAATTAGTTAATACCATGGTGGCAATGTCATGCCACCTGTTATTTATATACTGTACATGATGTTTGGATATCATGAAGCTATGATATCCAGCCCCATAGGAAGACTAATGTATGATGATAATTTTATTAATATCTTTGATGACATTTATGTTTGAATTGTAATCTTACTGGGGCCCTCAGGCCTGAATATGGGACCAATTGAGTGAGTGCAATGGGTTAACATTTTTTTAATAATGTGAGAGACTTACATCAACAGAAAGGCGTTCAAATATGTCCTTGTTCTTGAGGTACTCATCCCGGATGTCAGTATTCTTAGCACCCAGGGAAAGCCAGAGGAGCGGTACAGGCAAGAGGAGACGATAGTGGCACACAGCGGCGAGTTACACCGTTGCCAGAGTACCTTGCCAACTTGCTCCGGCGGCTGAGGATGGCCCACAGCAACAGTTCCCATGTATGGGTCCTGTCGGGAAAGATGACTTGGTTTAGAAATAAGGATGATGGCTAGATTGGTTTGGTGTTGGGCTTAAGGCCTATCAACTTCTGGAGGATAATTAAGGCCTATCAACCACTAGAGAGATATAAAGCCTATCAACCTTTAGAGGAATCACATAACGTAATGTATCAAGGAGAAAATCCATTGGAGCCGTGATTAGGATTCGAACCTATGCTCTGGGTACTCCCAAGCACAGCCTTAGACAATTAGGCCAGGACATGGTAAAAAGATTGCAACTTGGGATTCTTCTGAATCCACAAGGATTCAGAAGAAGGTTCCTGAGGCTTCCATTGAAGCTGAACCAGGGGTTTCACCCAATCCCTCCCCCATGCATTCTGGCTCTGTCATCCAGAAATTCTACCTCTGAAGCTTCCTCTTTATTGAAAGAGATTCCTTCTGTGTGTATTGAAAGAAAAGAAGCATCAGCAGTCATCATCATCTAAGATTATTTAAATTATTGTCTGAGATTTACAGGTGATGCAAATATGGATATAAAGCTCTCCATGTATGCAAATAGAGAAAACAATAGATAAAAACAGCGATAAAACAATCGGTGAAACATCAGAGAATAAATCAGGTAGTAGAGTCACAAAATCAAGCAACAGGGGTGAAAAATTGACATACGCAGCCTTGCAGAGCACCTCCACCCAGTGAAATGATAAATATTCACTTATTTTCACATTTTTTCTTATATTCTAAATACAAATTATATTCTGCATACAAAGTTTTTCTTATATTCAAATTTGAATACAAATACAATTAGTACATTATTCTACAATGAAAAATGATTTTTTACACAGGTGACCAGTTAGTTCTCCATAGCTGTTGTTTAAGGGTTAAAGACCTATCAACCTCTGGATGGTTATAAAGACCTATGAACCTCTGGAGGGTTATTAAAGACCTATGCACCTCTGGAGGGTTATTAAAGACCTATCAACATCTGGAGGTTATTAAAGACCTATGCACATCTGGAGGGTTATTAAAGACCTATGCACCTCTGGGAGGTTATTAAAGACCTATCAACATCTGGAGGGTTATTAAAGCAGGATAAGTTAAGGTATTCACTTCAAAAAAATCACATCAAATCGCTTATAGAGTGTGGTACAAATCATCTGGTACAAACAACCGAAGAATTCGAATAAACTTGATAGCTGCTCCCGCAAGTCGGATCTTATCACAGCTGCAGTCGCTGTTAAATCCTCTGTTTCTGGGGGAGCCCCGTCGGCTCCCCGGAGCTATCCCAGGCTGATATGCTAATTTCAGACTTTGGCATCAGTCATGTGTATGGAGTTCTAGGCCTACCGGAGACCACGGCAAGAAACGGGCCCCCTCAGAGAGGCACGGGAGCAATGGCCTATAGAAGCCCCCGCGGTGGTTGGAAGCATTCTATGTCTGCCATCGACCGGGACAGGCACCCAGAAAGGTAAGCGCCCAAAAACAAACCCCTATTCTGGTTAAAATTGCTACCAAAATCCGAATAGTGGATAGAACTCCCAAACGAGAAAAACAAGCAAACAGTGTGTGACGTCACAACGTCACGCGCCGCTGTCTGTGCAGCTCCCCCCTCCCCGGGGGGGGAAGGTGGGCCCCAGACCTCCCACGCCGGCTATCCACCCATCAGTTCTTCGGCTGATGCTATAGGCACCGGTTATGTGCTCCGGCCCAGTGGTTGTTCAGCACTGCACCTAGAGTGTGGTGTCTGTTTCTAGGTGGTGCGCGAGCCGGGAGTGATTTCTCCAGTACTCGGGCTGCATGCGCCTAGGGTTCCTTCCCTAGGTGCCCTGTAAGTACTGCCTTGGGACTTGGGGGCCGCCTTCCACAAGTTCTTGGGGTCTGCCCCTGCTAGGCCGTTACTGCTTGGTTTTCGGCCGCTCTTTGTGTGCTCGGGTGTTCTGTCTCCCTTGTTCGCCTTAGAGTAAGGGCAGTTTTTGCACTGGGGGGCGCAGGGTACTGTGCAGCTTGTCTTTTCCCAATCATAGCGGCCGGCTCTGTTCCGCTTGGGTACGCTGTCCTCTTGCGGGGTTTCTTTTTCTATTTGTTTATCTACTGGTGGGGGGGTCTGCCTTCGTTCTTGCCCCTGGTGTCCCTTGTGTTCTGAGTTCTGGTGGTACCCCTGCTAGGTCCCCGTGAGTGTACACGTCCGGGGGTTCAGCTCTTAGAAAGTTGTTTGGTAGTTTGGGTGCCGGTTAGCAGTACCCTGCCTGGGATTACCTGAGCGCGAGTCCTCTTATAGTAAACGCTCGGGACCCTGGGAAACCCCTGGGGGCGCGTGGGTTGGTCGATGGATGTGACCCCAGAGCCCCCCCCTCGCTTCCAGCGAGTTGAGGGTTGCTCACCCTTGTCTCTGGTGACTCTCTGTTTTGCCTCCGTCTGCCTGTGGGGTCAGGTCGGTGACACCTTCGACCCGGAGCCCTGCGAGTTTGTTGCTCGTTATGGCTCGGTTACCCAGTTGTGCTCAGCTGGTGCGGGCAGCAGAGGCGTTGCACTTGAGCCTTGGTGGTGGCAACGCTCTCGTGGTAACTCCCCGGGAGTTACTCCTCAGCCTCCACCACATCGCTTCCTAATGCATTCCATTTGTCAACCACTCTGACACTAACAAAGTTCTTTCTAATATCTCTGTGGCTCATTTGGGCATGCCGTTCCACCTGCGTCCCCTAGTGCGTGTGCCCTTGTGTTAAACAGCCTGTCTTTATCCACCAGGTTGTATGTTGCTACTACTGCGCGTGTGCATTAGTACGTGTTTCGCAGTGGCGTGTCCTTACTCCTGGGGTGTTTTTTCTTCTGCTCTTTCGTCCTGCCTCACCCCAGTCGTTTTCTGGCATCTCCTTTGGTCAGTTTTGCTGCACTTGCTGCTATGTTGGGGGATGTGGTCGGTTTCCACCACTTCATTGTTTGTTGTGTTCCCTTGTTTTCCTCCTCTGCCACAGGGGTGTTCTGCGTGTGTTTCCTTGGCTTCTTGGGCTTTTTTCGGCCTGTGTCCTGTGGTGTGCTTCTTTGTCTCGGTCTGTTGCTGTTGCTCGTACCTCTTGGTTCGGGTACGGTTCTGGCGGCAACCCTTCCGCCTTCTTGGTTTCCTTGCTTGCCCTGCCACTTGGTTTTTTGGGGTCTTGCGATGTCTCGCGTCGGACCCGTCATTTGTTCTCCTGGCGGGTTTGCTTGCTTTGGGATTTGTCTGTTCGGCAGACGTTCCATCTCCTTGTACCACCTGAGTTCGGTGGTCGCGCCCGAGATCTTCTTGCGGCTCCGCCTTTTCCTGGGCTCGGAGGGGCCTTGTCGGGGCTGCTTCCGTCTGCCTCTCGCCTCCGGCTGGTGGTCGGTGTCCCACCTGCGTGTTCTCTTGGCGGCAGTATGGGGTGGTTTTGGCGGTCCTTCCTTTTCCTGTACCTTCTTAGGTGGTTCCTCTTGTTAGCGTCGGCTGGTTTTTTTGGTAGGGGTTGGGGGCCGTCGTCGTGCCACATACTGTCGCCTCTCTCTTTTTGTGCGGCGCTGGCGGAGTCGCTTTGGCTTGCTTTCGGTCTTGCTTCTACACCGCTTAGTAAAGCTGTCTTGTGCTTCGTTTCCCCTCGGCCTGTTCGTGCGCCGCTTGCACCATCCTGGTTCTGGTCAGCGTGCTCTGTCTTCTCTCGGTTGGTAGTGCCTCTTCGGTTCCGGTTTGTTTTTCGTCGGCTCTTTTCCTTTTGGGCATTTGCCTCTGGGGGTCGGGTCGCGGCTGTGTTTTCCGCTCCTTTGGTTTTAGCGTTTTGGTTGTTTGGGTGGTGTCCGCCTCCCGGTTCCGTCCCTTTGATCTTCCTCTGTGGGTAGTTAGCTCCGGGGAGCCGATGGGGCTCCCCCAGAAAACCAGCGTTGAATGTAATGAAACGCCATTTTCTGGGTGAGTCCCGGAGGCTCCCGGCAACCCTCCTCCCTCCGGTCGGCGGTTTTTCGCGTGTCTTGACATCCAGCCTCAGAACTGATGGGGGGATAGCCGGCGTGGGAGGTCTGGGGCTCCACCTTCCCCCTCCCGGGGAGGGGGGAGATGCGCAGACAGCGGCGCGGTGACGTGTGACGTCACACTAGTTTGCTTGTTTTTCTGTTTGGGAGTTCTATCCACTAGTTCGGATTTTGGTAGCAATTTTAACCAGAATAGGGGTTTGTTTTGGGGCGCTTACCTTTCTGGGGTGCCTGTCCCGGTCGATGGCAGACATAGAATGCTTCCAACCACACGGGGGGTGCTTCTATAGGCCATGCTTCCGTGCCTCTCTGAGGGGGCCGGTTCTGGCCGTGGTCTCGGTAGGCCTAAGAACTCCATACACATGATGATGCCAAGTCTGAAATTAGAATATCAGCCTGGGAAGCTCCGGGGAGCCTCGGGACTCACCCAGACAATGCGTTTCATTACATTCAACGCTGGTTTTATGTGAATGAATGTCTGACCAGGTTCAGGCAAATCTTTTTTAAACTGCGTGGTTGCTGCAAAAATCCACTGTAATTAAGCACTGTTTTGTGCGAGATGGTAAATTATAGCTAGGAGGACTGACATTGGAAAAAACCTATTCAATAACCACTGAAGCTCACCTTAATCTTTCCTCAGTGACTGTGGGATAACTGCTGTATAGCCAGAATTCAAATTATAATCTCATTTAACTACCATTGTGTACTTTAGCTCTGCCTTTCCTTTCAAAAGGTAACTTAAACTAACTTTAGTTAAAAAAAATTGTCATCTTTACAATTGTCTCTTTCATTTTACTCCCATGTTCAGTAGTACACTGGCTTTGCCTGTGTTCTCTAGTATTAACTTCATTATCCAGTGTTCCTGAGTGTATCTCTATTTAAACTACCTCATTTGTCTTAGTGTAACTTTAGTATTAAACTATAGTGTACTTATAATAGTATAGTAAGCAAGCTTTTCATTTTATAGTTTTCATAATTGCTTTTTTACTTTTTTGGCATCTATTGTTATTAATTATTCTAGTTCATTATTTACATTCCTAGTTCTCATTAAGTTTTTTTTTCTTACTTAATTTACCATTGAGTTTATATTACTTAAATTACCATTAGTTTATATTACTTTAGAATTTTATTCTACTTTCCTTATTTTCTATTTTGTATTTTGGCACTCTTGCCTTGTTTCCCAGCAACCAGCCTTTTTATGCAGACAAGTATAGACCCAGAACTAAACCTCTTATCCACTATCTATGACAATCATCACTTTAATGACCAAAATTGCAGATATTTTACAGCACATGATGTAAACAATGTATTAACACATAATCACAATATCTCTGTAATCAACTTGAATGTTAGATCCCTAGGTAAACACTTCGATGATGTTAGTGCCTTGATTGAAACTATTGACAACAAATTCACTTTTATTATACTTACTGAAACGTGGTTGAAAGAGGATACTACTCAACTCTTTAACATGCCTAACTACTTGCAATTCACAACTGTCGTCAAATTCAGAGAGGTGGTGGTACTGCTCTTTACTACCATCATGAACTAACATGCTTAAAAGTAATTAGAACTAGAGACTGCTGTGGGGAGTATATCTTCGCCAGTTTCAGAGTCAAGGGTACCGAGTCTATCCTGTCTGTAGGTGCAGTCTATAGAATTCCTAACACTGATGTGTCTGAATTCAATTCAAACCTTAGTAATCTAATACTCGAGAACAGACTGAACAAAAACCATCTAATTATCGCAGGGGACTTTAATATTGACCTCTGCGAGCCTGAGCACCCTACTACTGTTAGCTTCCTCAACTGTATGAATTCCTGCTTCCTCATACCCTTAATCACTAGACCTACTAGAATCACTGATAGTACTGCCACGACTCTAGATCACATCTGGACCAACATAACCTCTCCGCTTACTTCAGGTATAATCACCGATAGCACTACAGACCATTACCCCACATTTCTCTTAACTAACATTAACAAACCACCTCTAGAGTCAAGGAGATAAGTTTTAGGCTGCACAATGAATCTGCTATAGACAATTTTATAACTGCTGCTGATAATGTCAACTGGGAGTCAGAGTTAGGTAACATAGGGGACATCAACCTAGCAGTACAATCTTTTCTTCAAAAAACTCTAAGCCTTTATAACACCCACTGTCCTATGCTTACAAAACAAGTCACTACCAAAAGGCTTAACAATCCCTGGCTTACAAAGGGAATACTTAAATCCATTAATAAAAAACATGACCTTGAGAAGAAGTATAGGCTAGGAACCGTCTCCAAAGAATTCTCAAAAAATTACTCTTTACTGCTATCTAAGATAATTAGACGAGCCAAAGCTAAATACTACGAAGATAAATTTACCCAAATAAGAGCAACATTAAAAAAACTTGGAGCACAATTTCACAAATCTTGGGATCAAAGAAGACTTAAACAACAAACCAACACTCCTGTCTAATAACGATGGTCAGCTTTCAGCCTCTGATTCTGCTATTGAGTTCAATAGGTTCTTCTCTTCCATTGGGTCATCCCTTGCAAATGATATTCCATCTTCCAGTACTGATGTTAAGGACTACCTTACAGGTAACTATCCACAGTCTCTGTACCTAAAGCCTACTAATTCCACTGACGTCAATGAGATAATCCTTTCCCTTCAAACCAAGTCTAGTGCCCTTGAGGAGATTCCGACATTAATTTACAAAAAAGCCTCCAGATCCTTAGCCCCTGCAATTGCATTGCTCTTCAACAAGTCACTTGAACTCCAAACCTTTCCAGATATTCTAAAAAAAGCGAGAGTAACCCTGTCCACAAATGTGGTGATCCCACAGATGTTAACAACTACAGACCTATTTCAATCCTGCCTAACTTATCAAAAATTTTTGAAAAACTAATCTACAAGCAGCTCTACTCTTATCTAGCCAAGCACAATATACTTAGCTCTTGCCAATATGGCTTCAGACCTAAAAAAAGCACTAACGATGCACTTATTAGTATGATTAACTTAATTCATGCAGCTCTTGATAAAAATGAGTTCCCTGTGGGTTATTTGTGGACCTGCGTAAGGCTTTTGACACTGTCAACCACCAAAACCTTCTTCTTAAATTACATCATTATGGAGTCAGAGGACTCTCCCTGCAATACCTCAAATCTTACCTTACTGACAGACTCCAGTATGTTTCTGTGAACAATTCAATTTCTCCTACCCTACCCATCAACATTGGTGTTCCTCAGGGCAGTATACTTGGCCCTCTCCTCTTTCTCATCTACATTAATGACCTTCCAAATGCCTCCCAACACCTAGACCAATTCTATTTGCTGACGACACAACCTTCATTTACTCCAGTCCTGACCCCCTTGCTCTAAATGCCACAGTAAATACGAGCTTAATAAAGTCCATCTTTGGCTAACTGCCAACAAACTCACCCTTAACATTGACAAAACTTTCTATATTCTGTTTGGCAATAAATCCTCTAATCAAATAAATCTCAAGATTAACAATACCCAAATTTGTAACAAATTAGATGGCAATTCCTTGGCGTTCTCATTGATCACAAGCTTAATTTCCAGGGTCACATTCTAAATATATCAAAAAAAGTTTCAAAAACTGTTGGCATTCTTTCTAAGATCAGATATTATGTACCCCGCCCTGCCCTGGTGACTCTCTATTACTCCCTCATCTATCCATATCTCAACTATGGTATTTGTGCTTGGGGTTCTACTACCAAATCATTACGTCCTCTTATTACTCAACACAAAGCTGCTATTAGGACAATATCCAACTCTGGCCCCAGACATCACTCGGTACCCCTACTCAAATCTCTGAATATGTTAGATATTAAGTCACTGCACATTCTCTCATGTGTATTATACATATATAAACGCTGAACTGTAATGCCAATCCTGACCTCAAAGCTTCATTGAAA
>WNGS01111181.1:54411658-54425569 GCA_020271785.1 Procambarus virginalis
AATTATAATTTAACATTTCAGTTCAAGTGGAAATCTTTTTTGTAAGGGCATGTGGTAATTTTTCTTAAAATAACAGCAACAAGGCATTATAAATAACTAAAATAAGCTAATTATGATGAGGTACATTAGCAGTCTCATTATGCGCCCACCTCTCAGTGTCATACAAAACAGACCTGAATAATTACACTTAAAATTTTGACTAAAAACCATGTAGTAAAAGTAGTGCAGCTGAACATCAATTAGAAGACGCTTGCCGAAGGGTACCCAAGATTTATGCCGTTACCAGGACTCTCGTTCTCAAGAAAGCCATGTATACTATTAAATTTGAACCTTCACTAAGGAAGAAATGTTAATGTTTAATTAAATCTAAGCCGGTATAGTGTAGACCCATTACCCTTCCATCTCGTCAGAAGAAGCCCAACTAGTTTGCAATTATCCAGCCAATGAGGGAGATAAACTTTCGTATCTCCCTTGATCAGTGATGTTGACTCCAGAGCTTATTAATATGTTTATTTATAAACACCTTATTCTAGCCTCTTCACTATTACTGAAAATCTTTTCCCTAGCTGGGTTGGCAATATCTCGAACAACATGCAAGGCATAATACAGCCATTTTCCAAAGTTCCAAGCAATTTAAATGTTGGATGGCATTAAACGATCATGTTGGTGAGGCAAAGTACAGTATAGAAATACAGAAGTATATATATCATAACTTCAAAACAGAAGACATGTTGACATTGGAGGAATAACAGCAGACAAGTTAACCGATCTGGATATATGGTTTCTGGTAACTAACACAGTCGAGTTCACTATGTTCAAGATACCGTGAAGATACTTGAAAACCGCTGAAGGTAGAAATTTACTATAATCTGCATCAAGGAGGATGACATATGATAAACAAATTTTGCTATTGAGGTAGTAGGCAATTTCAAGATTCCCTACAGTACAGTAATCTCTTTCTCAGTATTTGTAAATCAGTACCGGCCCAAGCGCAAATACATTTATTATACCCTAGCTTTCCAGTAAAACAAAGGGTTACATGGTTACATATTACTAAACTATGACTAATTTGTTTGTGCCTGTGACTGGCAGAGCATAAGATGTAAATATTAAAGACATTTTTCATCACCTTTACCACTGAAGATAGAATATAAACACCTAGGATGTTTACTCAATGTTCCTCAAAGAATCCATCCCATCACAATAAATCTTAAAACAGCACAGAATTTGTTACATTTTCAATTCCTGTATATTTAACTTGTGGGTAAGAACTTCCAGTACTGCTGAACCTATAAAATATATTACCTTGCGAGCTGAAGGATGTGTGGTAGTTTATGAGGCGTGCATGCATCTCCTTCTCGTGAGCCTCGGTGTCCACGACAGTGTCGCAGCCGCCACCCATACCTCCACCACCACTGTCGACGGTCATCTTAACATTGTGTGTTACTCTGAAATGCAGTACGTTGAATATTTATATATCCTTATAATTTAAGCAAAGAATAAAATTTCTGTAAATTTAACCATTTTAAAAGTGTAATGTTTTTGGCTAGAAAAAGTGACAATGATAATGCTGGTCACTCCCAACAAAACAGTTTGTTTACCTACAGCTTGGCACAAAATTAAACCCCCAGGAGATCAGTAACTTAAAATAGGTTTTTCCATAAATAAATATGTAAGACATCTAAAGAGAAACAAAAGGTTTAGGTTAAACATTTTGAACATACCAGATATTTTTAAAACAATAGATCTGCTCAAAACGCTTTCCAGTGCATATTTTACTCCGTTAACCCTTGTGTTGCTCAGGGCTAATTAGCATTTGTCACCCACAGGCACAAATCAAAAAAAAAATTCTTCTAAACCTGTTAATTTGTATTCTCTGATCATGGGAAAAGTAATAAAAAAAAATCGTAAGTGGCATATACAGTATTGCCTACTATAGGGTGGGGAAGTCTGTCAAAAAACAGGCGCTGACTCAGCATGTGTCTGAGGAGGAGGTCTGCTCCTCCCCAGCTGTCAAGCAGAAGTGGCCACAAAGAGATAATTACCTAATTATTTCAATGTCTCCGATTGATTTTTCGTAGTTTTTTTTGCTGTAATATTCAATAGTGTGTATTGTGATATATTTATATAATAAAATGTGTGAATCATCGCTGTATTCAAAATTATGGTGTGCATATTGTTGATTAAATTATTATGTTCATCAAACAGTGAACAAATACTTTGTTGGTTATTACACTATATAGACAAGTTATATACAAGTATCTGCATGTTTTGTTCACCATAACAAACCACTAAGTTGGTATTATGAGTCAAAAAGCAACGAGGAGTGACCGCCACACACCAGCCAGCCACTCGCTGCCACTCACTCCCTCAACACCTCACTCGCCCACATTCTCCTCCCATCATACTGTTTTTGCTTTTATTCACTATATACAGATGTTATATATAAGTATCTACATGTTTTGTTCACCACAACTGTACAACTAAGTTGATATAGTTAGTTCAGACACTAAGAGACGTCTCTACACACTGTCAGCTGGCAGCTGCCTCCCTCACACATTCAAGGTCAGACGCACTAAAATTTCACCCCCAACAATAACTGTTTGTGGTGTTATTACCCTATATACACATTATATATAAGTATCTACATGTTTCATTCACTATAACTGTTCAACTAAGCCAATATAGTGCCCAAAGAGCATAGTGGCCACCCCTACCAACATGACAAATCATGCAGATGTTGCTACCCCATCACCAAAATGGCTTCTCCCCCACACTCCTTTTGCTGTTATTACACTGTATATACACGTTATATATAAGTATCTACATTCGAGTTCACCATAACGAACCACTAAGTTGGTATGCTGAATGGCAGTAGCAGTGGCAGTCAGTGGCAGCCCACCACTGGCTGCCACTTCCTCGCTCACTCACTTCACTTGACTATCCACCATTCTCCTCCCACAATACTGTTTTTGCTTTTATTCGCTATATACAGACAATATATATATGTACCTGCATGTTTTGTTCACCATAGAGAACAACTAAGCTGGTATAGTGAGTCCAGACAGTAAAAGATGGTCACACAGAGTCAGCAGAAAATGCTACCTCCCTCTCCACCAAGATTACTCCTCCCACTACAGTGCTAATTATCACAACAATCCTACTACAGTATTATCAGAATCCTGGTCATTTTTATCACAGTCAGGGGTCTTCTGTAATACTATCATCGCTAAATAATAGGATGAACATATATATTATGGCATTTTTAGGCGATGCTGTGGTCACAAGCTGAACAGCAATGCTGTGAGCTCATGCTGCGTGCATCAGGCTTGGTGGCTCACTCAATACTGAGGCCCTCACACCCAGGAATTTGGCCCACGATGTTTTTAAAAAATGGCATCTGTTTACAAGAGCCCTGATGAAGGTGAGATGAATCCCGTGTATCCACGAGCTGTTTAAATCTTGCGTAGTACTCCAATACATCATATGACATGATGCGCAATTTATAGCAAGTTACTCAACACTTCATATCATGTGTTGTGCAGTTTAAGGGTTAATACTGATTCTCTGCTTTATATAAAGTGAAGGAATGGAGATTAACCACTGAGCATTGTGGAAAAAGCTCAATAAGAAATTACTTCAAATTTTTAACTTGTTTCATAAAATGAATATTTAACATTATCATAAAAATATTCCATTCAAAGAAATGTAACAATGCTACAGTTCATATACTGGTAGTATTTATAAATATAAATCCAAAGGAATATTTTCATCAGTTTAGCAGGCTTCACTGAAGGCAACTTCACTGAAGGGTCAGTTAGCACACGTAAAAAACAGAACTGTTGTTAGTGTGTCTGCTCATCAATGAGAGTTCTTCAACACGATGCCAATGCATACAGTAGCCTTTTATTGGGTTTCTTGTATGGACAAGATAAGATAAGAAATATTATTTAGGCAAAATAACACCAGGCACCATTATCACATACTACAATTAAACTCAATATACTCATTAACTAGAGCAACATTTCTCAACCTTTGTACCCTTGAAATAATTCTGGGTTATACTTTAGATAAACACTCTCAGATTTCATTGTCAACTGAAAGGATATGACTTCTGTCTTCTTGATACTGGTTAAATATGAAAAAGAGAACACAAAAATTAACCAAAAAATACATTTGCATATGATTAGAATTAGCCTATTTATCACTATTTCTTGCAGAATAGCTAGTTACCTCAGGAATCTGCAGAACCCCAGTTGAGAAATGCTGATCTAGAGTTGTCCCCCAAACACTGTGCGTAATTAATGACATTACAAAACAAATACTGTATCTACTAAGTAACCAGATATTTGTTGTTCTGTATATTTAAAAATCAAATATTACAACAAGGGAATGTAACTGAAAATGTTTAAATCTAAAACCATTCTCATTAAAATTGCATAAATCCCTGACCATGATACATACTTTGTATATGAGTGGGATTGTAGTTTTTACATATACATATACATGTCTTTGTAAACATGTATATGAGTGGGATTGGGTAGTTATAAATAGGAGCTGCCTCGTATGGGTCAATACGCCTTCTGCAGTTACCTTTGTTCTTGTGTTCTTTATGGGTTCGATCAACATTTTATAGTTTAAGCATCTGGTAAAGTTTGATATATAGACTCAAGGATTAAGGACCTGCCTGAAACACCATGCGTGCTAGTGGCTGTACAAGAATGTAAAAACTCTTGTATAGTATATATAAATAAATAAATAAATAAATAAATAGGCTTCATGTGCTAATTTAAGAAATCTCAGATACTCTAACAAAAAATTATTTGCTAACCACATTTGCCTCTCATTAAGTTTCCAAATAATAAATATGTTTGAACTTATGAATGTAAACAGCTAAAAGATTACAAGTTTACAGGTAGGCCAAGTTTACAAAGCAAATGAGCAGCCCAGTTTACAAGGAATTGGACTAACCCAGTTTACAATGAGAAAAAGTAACCCGATTTACACAGATGAATACAAACCATCTTATATACTGTACAGTAACCAAGTTTACACAAGTGTGACCCAGTTTACAGTAAAGGTAGGGACGAGATTTAACACTGACCACAGGTCCCCAGTTGACCCCTACTGGTCCCTGCCAGCCCCTAGGGCCTGGTGGCCGGCTCACTGGCCCACCATGGCCACATGAAGGCCATAAACACAGACTTACCATATATGAGACCAAATATCGATGGCTCCAGGACCAGACTCCGAAGGTGTGTGGCTCTGGCTTCAGTCCATCTCCCCCGCCGCGGCCTCCATCACTCATACACCATACACCGCCGCGTACTACTGCAGGTATACACTATGTATCTTCTCCCAGCATGGTCTTAGCTCTCGAGCGTCCAGGTCGCGATCTACCGCCAGATATTACGGACGTTCGAGGCGGCCTCACAATCGGTGGTAAGAACTTATGTTTGTGTCAGGAGGAAGACACTGGTGGCTGCTCCCGCACTGCAACATCACAACACCAACAGTCTGCTCACTCAACCTTCCCTTCATGTCACCACCATGAATATATCAAAAATGATATCTTCGATATATTTTCATTGTTTGTTATATTTGCCTGTAAACAAATGAAAAATGACAGGTGTAGATCTATCCTTCTGTACATACCAGATTTTAGCGCATCAGACGTGAAATATATTTAACCTTTATGTACATGTATATTATAGTAATGGAAGTCAAATATGTGCATTTAGTTTCAATAACTGGGAAAATAACGTGACATAGTTACTGCCTTAATCCCAGATCTTTACCCTTTATAAATTAAAATTACCCAAGCCAAATTAAATAGTCAATTATAATTTTATTTACGTAGAATGTTACTATAGAAAAGAGGGAGTTGAATATTGGAAGATAAAACGTTAAGATATTGAGTGAGTGTGGGGTGGCTGTGCGGCCCGTGACGTCACGCCCAGCAGACGACGCTACTAACAAAGCAATAACTGCAACATGGTCTCCACCCATGTCTAACCTCATTTATATATTAAGCCTCTTTTTCCGCGAAATTTGCGGTTAAATTTGCCACGAGTAGAGTCATAGAGCGATGTGTTGGAGCCTTCCCTTACGAGACGGAACAAAACAATCCTAAATTATTGTTGTTCTTAAATATAACGTTTTGATGCTATACTTTGGGATTAATATATTATTTAATTTTAATGATTCTTATAAGATTTTACAGTTGTAATCTATCAACTGTAACGTTTTACTCTATGAATGTTAGACATGATCGGGACTTGAATGTGATGTTGATGGGGATGGAAAGGTCAAGGCAATTCAAAATGTCCGACTCCCCGCCCACGTGAGCAAGGAATCTGTTCAGAGGTGGACCCCGCTTCTCGCTGTATATACCTAGGTCTTCAGATTCAGGGAGATCTTAACTTCTTCAATAAAAAATTCATTGGTAAAAGTGTCATTTAATTGTATTGATATATTTAAACATTTAGTTTTTAGATATATACAAGAGTTGTTACATTCTTGTACAGCCACTAGTACACGTAGCGTTTCGGGCAGGTCCCTGGAATTCGACTCCCACGAAGAATCGTGTTTACAACCAAGTACCCATTTTACTGTTGAGTTAAATAAAGGCTACAGTTAAGGATTTGCGCCCAGTAAATCCTCCCTAACCAGGATACGAACCCATGATAAAGCGCTCGCGGAACGTCTACCACTACACCACGGAGACTCGGAGTCCACACTTATCAATATGTCTATACACCTTTTTCTTTTTCTTCGATCATGTCTCCTCTTCACCTGCTCTGTACCCCCACCTACTTGTCCTCATATCCCACCTCCTTGTCCTCATATCCCAGCTTCTCCTCATATCCTACCTTCATGTCCGCGTATCCCACCTCCTTGTCCTCATATCCCACCTCCTTATCTTCATATCCCAGCTTCTCCTCCTCATATCCCACCTCCATGTCCGCGTATTTCACCTCCTTATCCTCATATCCCACCTCCTTGTCCTCATATCCCAGCTTCTCCTCCTCATATCCCAGTTCCTTGTCCTCATATCCCAGCTCCTCCTCCTCATATCCTACTTCCTTATCCTCATATCCCACCTCCTTGTCCTCATATCCCAGCTTCTCCTCATATCCCAGCTCCTTGTCCTCATATCCCAGCTTCTTCTCCTCATATCCCAGCTCATTTTATTTGAGTGCTATATAGTCACACTGAGCGCTTTCCCATAATAACCTTACTTTCATCTTAAAAAATGTGAATTCAGCTTTATCGACAGACCACTGGAACATTAACACAGTGCACAGTTACAAACCCATTAAGATTTCAACTTAGATTCAACAGAGCAGAAGAAGTTGTTAAACACATATAGAAAAATCTTACTGAAGCGACCATACGATTCATAAATACTCATACTCCGCCCAAGTAAAACAGAAACAAGCAACACTTAGTGGGCCAGCCAGAGGCTTAGGGCCCGCGCTGGAATTTCCCTGAAAAAAAACTTTTTAAATCTCTAAATAAAGAACTTCACAGGGAAGGTTTCTGATTCCTAGGATTACCTTTGTCATCCTTCTCAGTACACGTTCTAGTGTATTTATGTTCAGCGTATACATGGCCAGATTTATACATGGTGAGGCTACTAGGGATGTTCTTTTTATTATGATTAACAAGCTTAGATATACACAGCAAAGTGCTGCTACCGAAATCTATATGGAAGCTTATAAAGTTCACATACAATACATAGACCAAAAAAAGTCTTAAAAAACGGTCGGTATACTGTACTTTCTAATAGTTAGGTTAGTTCATTTATTATGCACCCCATACCCATCTTGTGGGCGGTAGTGGAAAGGGTTACAGAGGCACATAATGGGCTCAGGGACTGAACCCCACAATTCATTTAGCAAAAGCAAGTTACAATCTTGACGAGCTAGTTACAAATTCAATATAAGTCGTGACATCAACAATGGACTTTCTAATATCAGATATAATGTTCCACACTCTGCTCTCCTCTCATTGTACTACGCACTAATCTATCCTCATCTTACATACGGTATCTGTACATTGGGTTCAACCATTGCAAATTACCTCAAGCCCATCATCACTCAGCAAAAATCTGCTATCAGAACTATAACAAACTCTGCCTTCAGACAACACACAGCCCCTCTGTTTAAGTCCCTTACCTTGACCTTGAGGATACCTTGAGGTGCTTCCGGGGCTTATCGTCCCCGCGGCCCGGTCATCGACCAGGCCTCCTGGTTGTTGGACTGATCAACCAGGCTGTTGGACGCGGCTGCTCGCAGCCTGACGTATGAGTCACAGCCTGGTTGATCAGGTATCCTTTGGAGGTGCTTATCCAGTTCTCTCTTGAACACTGTGAGGGGTTTGCCAGTTATGTCCCTTATGTGTAGTGGAAGCGTGTTGAACAGTCTCGGGCCTCTGATGTTGATAGAGTTCTCTCTCAGAGTACCAGTTGCACCTCTGCTTTTCAACGGGGGTATTCTGCACATCCTGCCATGTCTTCTGGTCTCATGTGATGTTATTTCTGTGTGCAGGTTTGGGACCAGCCCCTCTAATATTTTCCACGTGTAAATTATTATGCATCTCTCCCACCTGCGCTCAAGGGAATACAGATTTAGGCTCTTTAGTCGGTCCCAATAGTTTAGATGTTTTACTGAGTGGATTCTAGCAGTAAAGGATCTCTGCACGCTCTCCAGGTCCCTTAACATGCTAAACATAAGCTCACTCCACACATTCTCATGTGCTATTTACATGTACAAAACTTTGTTCCTAAATGCTAATCTTGATTTGAAACTTTTCCTTGATAGGTGTAATAGAACCCATGAGCACCACTCCAGAAATAAATATCTCTTTGATATCCCCAGAGTCAAATCTGTGCAAACACTTTATGTAAATAAAAGGACCCAGTCTACGGAACTCACTCCCTGATGAATTAAAATAATTCCACCCAACGCCTTATTCAAAAAGTAAAACCAAAAAGTACCTAATTTCATCCTCATAGTTTCCCACCTTGTGCTTCAAACTCACACTGTATCTTGTACTACCCATTTCCCCAATATTAGTACTTAAGACTAATTAAGTACTTAATTGGTATGTTACTTATTAGCCAGTTTCGGCAGAAGCATTTTATGAAGATTTAATTAAGGAGGCAGACGTATTTAATGCAACATTGAACAGAAAAACATCCAGTATAAAAAAGCATCCCCCCAGAAAAGAAAATTATGCACAGGACAAGATGCTAAGGAGGGGGGGGACATTAACAATGAGGAAAACTCACAGGGATTGGAATAAAAATGGTAGGACTTAGGAAGGGAAGAATGCTTTACTGGCAGTTGTTAGGCTGTGTGGGGAGAAGAGTGTAACGTACGATTATGTTACGGTGTTGAGTAGATTAGATACACAGTATTTAGTGGATTTTCTTATTTATTTAGTAGTCCTGGATACAAGATCTTGTAGATCTGAGTTTTAGTTTAGTTCATTTATTATGCACCCCATACCCATCCCGTGGGCGGTAGTGGAAAGGGTTACAGAGGCACATAATGGGCTCAGGGACTGAACCCCACAATTCATTTAGCTAAGCAAGTTACAATCTTGATGAGCTAGTTACAAAATTCAATATAAGTCGTCACATCAACAATGGGTTCGAGATCGACCTCAAGTACAGGTTCTAAATTAAGCAACTGACATATGTGGAGAGCTAGTGTCACAATTTATATGTTTGTCCTGCACACCGCCTCCCATCCAGCGGGCAGCGGTGGATAGGTTACAATCACTCAGTTACTACCTACAGTTAGCAAACTGGGGATATTTGGCTAAAATTTCTGGTAGCAGATCATTTTGAATGAAATATTTACACATCGCTGGAACATTGGTTATAGAATTGTCTCTAAATTCACGTATGTTTTCGCACTCCATCACATAGTGACGGAGGGTGTGCGAATAATTTTGTTGACACAGTTTACATTTGGTCAGGTCTATATCGGCAGATAATGAGAATTCCCAGAGATACTTGTAACCGAGTCTAAGCCGAGCAGTTGCTGGGCCACTATGTATGGCATTAGATGCTATGGAAGACAAACAAAACGCTGATGTAATTTGAGAAAGAGATTATATGTTCCTTGATGGAGCCCTGTTGTTTGTGCATCGTTATCGTCTGGAAAGAGACGTTGTTGTCTTGCCTATATACTGTATGATTCTTTGGGGCTTAACAGTCCCCAAGTGGGCATTTTAAGGCGTATATAGGCAAGACAACAACGTCTCTTTCCAGACGATTAACAATGCATAAACAACAGGGCTCCATCAAGGAACATATAATCTCTCTCACAACCAGACCATCACCAAAGAAATCTTAAACAACACAGAAATCATCGATAGATACAGTGATAGCAGGAGGCTCGACATCAGCGATGGCACTACACATCAAAAATGTCAACACCAGCAATCAACGCCAATTAATGCATAATACATTCTACCCATTCAAGACCCTGTATTGGCCAATAGGCCCTCTGCAGATACTTTCATTCTTATGTACCCACCTCACCCAAAACAAATATAAAAACAAGATGTAGGTTAAATATATCATACAGTGTATCAAGTGTATCATAAGTGTAGCGTTAAGTGTAAAGTCTTTGAGAATGTAAGAAGGCCTTACGAAATGCTCTTAGGCATCAGACCAAAAATAAAAATGAATTTTGGAGAGTTGATATTACAGTTACCCCTCGACAGTGAAGAAAAACATAAGAAAATTGGAAAAGTGTGTTAGAATTATTAATCTTACCTTTTGGTCATATTGAACAACATATGTTTACAAGAAAGACTGCTACCAAAATATACTAACATTTTATTACATAATATATATCACAACACAATATTGAATAATATTACTGCAAAAAAAAGGGGCTACTTCCGCCTGACAGCTGGGGCGGAGCAGACCTCGTCGGGCGCCTGCTCTGTCAACGCCTCTTATCTGTGGAGAGCCCCGTCGGCTTCTCGAAGCTATACTGGGCTGATGTGTATATATTAGACTGTGGCAACAGTCAATCAAAGGAGTTCTAGGCTTACAGGGGACCAGAGCCAGAACCTGGCCCCCTCAAGAGAGGAACGAGGAGCAATGGCCTAAAGAAACCCCCGGGTAATTGGAAGCAGTCTTTGTCTGCCATCTACCAGGTCAGCCACCCAGAAAGGTAGAAATTCCAAAACAAACTACTGCTGATCAAATAAATTGCAAACCACAAAGCCGAACTAGCAACAGAACTCCCCAATCAAAAACCAAGGAAACGAGTACAGTATGACGACACCACAAACACCGTGCATCCGTCTGCGCACCCCCCCCCTTCCCAAGGGGGACCGGGGGGGGGGGGGGCTCCCAGACCTTCACACTGGCAGCTCTCCTCAGTTCAAGAGGCTGTTGTGTTGGTGACGGTCGATCGCTCTGGCTCCACTCTTTGCGCAGTGCTGCAGTGCGGTGTTGTTGCTCTGTTTTGGTGGTGTGTGAGCCAGACGTAACACAAGAGTACTCGGTCTGCATGCACCTAGGGCCGCCTTCCCTAGGTGCCATGTAAGTACTACCTTTGCGGCTTCAGGGTTATCTTCCATGAGCTGTTCAGGAGCAGCTACCTCGGTGTGGTTCTGTCGCTGCTCGGGGATTGCCCGCCCTTGGGGGTTCAGCTGGGGAGGTTCTTACTCTTTTTTTTCCTTGGGTTAGGAGTTTGTTTCGTCGCTGGCTGGAGTGCGGGTACTGTGCAGCTGTCTGATATACACATAGCGACCGGTTCTGTTCTCCTAGAGACATTGTGCTTTTGTGGGGTTTTTCGTGTGGTTTTGTATTGTTTTGCCTGGCGGGGTAAGTAAGACCTCTGGTAGGTTTTTCGTGGCCCACCACTAGGTCCCCGTGCTTGCACACGTCGCAGTGGTCAGCTTTTAGATTGTTTGCTGGGTAGCTCTGGGATAACCGGTTAGCAGTACCTTGCCTGTGCTTCTCTTAGCAGTCAGCCTAAGGGCCCTGGAAACCCCATTGGGGCTCAGTGGTCCAATGTAGGAGACCCCAAGTCCCACCTTGCCTTCGTGCGAGTTTGAAGATTGCTCTGCCCCCCTGCTTTTGGGGACACTCGCCGTCTGCCTCCGCCCTGCTGCGGTCAATGACACCTATGACCCCGTGGTGTAGTCTCTGTGAGTGGTAGTTCTTTTGCTTGTTAACCGATTCACCCGGCCACACTGAGACTGATATTTGGTGTGCAGGCAGCGTTGTAGTGTGCATGCAGGGTTTTTAAGTTGCCAGCAGGACGTCGAGGTGTGTTGCCTTTCCGGATCCCTTCGGTGTTAGCTACTCTGCCTGAATATACTGATAGAGAGACTCGGAGCGGACTTCAGGGGAGTTGCCCTCTGTCCAAGGTCGGCGAGCGAAGGACTGTCTGAGCCGATCGGGTGACCTCCTGACCGGACCTTTGTGAGTGCCACCGCCAGCGGGCACCCCTTCATCCTGGGTTTTCCGGTGGACTCTGCCTTTCGGCATCAAGAGTCAGGCAGAGAATTTGGAGGACAGCTCAGAGCCCGCTTGTCCTGATGTGGAGGATTCCGGGGACTGGGGAGGAGGACTGGACATGGGGGTGGGGGCCTGAGCCCCCACGTATGTCCCTAGCTATGATGTTTGGGCACCCTCAGTGCAGATGGCCTTTTTTGTATTGTCTCTTAAAGGGGGAAGGGTTTTCCTTGTCCCCCCCCATGTACGATTTTGTTAAGAGTTCTGACTACTCCCCGGGTTTCAGGTCCAAGATTTAGCCCTTGGGGTTCTTCTCGGTTCCCTCCTGGAAGTTTTTTTGGCTTCGCCCACTTCCCGAGGACAAGCTGTGGGAGGCTCCTTGGGCTTACCTCCTGCGTGAGACCGGAATTGACGCCCTCGATAATGAAGCCTTCTTTTAGAGTTTGGCTCCTGCCTTTTCTTGTAGTTGGGTGCATAGTACAAGATTGCCTAGAGGTCTTCCTTGTCTGCAGATTGCCTTTTCGATCTACTTTGGGGGCGCTTGGCATTCGTCCTGTCGGAATTGCGCACACTCGTGAATGGCGAGGAGTTGCCTACTCCGTCTTAGTTCCTCCAGGGTTTTCTTGGGGGGTATCCAGTTTGGAGACCAATCAAGGTGGATGCTAGTTTGCTCCCGTCCTCCTTATGATGTCGGCCAGCGGTGCGGCTGTCACGTAGCAGGGTTCCGCTCCCTTTAGCGCAACCACTGGTGGCCGAGGATTTGTGTGCCCGTGGGCACTTGGCTTCGATCTTGTGCTTCTTTTCCCTGCTGGAGCTGTCTTCAAACTGTCTCGGCTGGGTGGGAGGAGCTGGGTTCTGGGTGAGGGTCTAGTGTGCTTGCTTCGGCAACTTGGGCGGCGGCTGCCTTGGTGAAGTTATGTGCGCCGTTTCTGAGGGAGGGGGTGTCTGTTCTTCGCTTCTCTCCGCCTCGAGTGCTGACAGGCGGTGCTTGTACAAATTTGTGGAATTGTTTTGGGCCTGGCTCTTAGATTTTCATCACCTTTTTGTCTGTTTGCTGTTTGCAAATTCTGCGCCGTGGCGCCTCCCCCGAGCTCTTGCTCGATGTGTTCACGAATGTGTCGTCTCTCGGCTGGGGCTTTGTGATATGTGCTCACCAGGCCGGCCCGGGTCAGTGAGGTCCGTCCTTCCGTCGAGCTCACAGAATGGCGTGGGAGTTTGCGGCGGTGTGGCATTCGCTTCAGAGAATTTGGGTCGCTCGAGTAGCAACGATCCGGCTCCATTTGGACTACTCCCCGGTGGTTCATTGCCTGAACCGCAGGGGTTTGATGCGGTTCTTTGTTCTTTGGGCTGTTCGCTTCAGGTGACTTGTCTGCTGAGTTCTCGGGGTTTGGCTCTACTGGCAGTTCATGTTCAGG
>WNGS01111181.1:54432302-54450502 GCA_020271785.1 Procambarus virginalis
TCAGGAAATTGTACACCCATCTGCCTATTTTTCCGGTAATTCCTTTTGAGCGCATTTTATGTGCAATAACACCATGGTCACATTTATCAAAAGCTTTGCAAAATCTGTGTACAACCAGGCCATCATTACACTTAGGTAATTACCAAAGAAATCTTAAACAACACAGACATCATCGATAGATACAGCGATAGCAGGAGGCTCGACATCACTACACATCAACAAAGTCAACACCAGCAATCACACAGCCAATTACCGCATAACTACATTCTACCCACTTCAAGACCCCGTATGGGCCAATAGACCCTCTGCAGATACTTTCATTCTTATGTACCCACCTCACCCAATACCCACCTCACCAAAACTTTTGTGTATCACCTCACCCAAAACAAATATAAAACAAGATGTAGGTTAAATATATCATACACAGTGTATCAAGTGTATCGTAAGTGTAGTGTTAAGTGAAAACAAGTCTTTGAGAATGTATGAAGCTCTTAAGAAACGCTTCTAGCATCAGACCAAAAAATAAAAATGAATTTTGGAGAGTTCATATTTCAATTACCCTCGACGTGAAGAAAACATAAGAAATATTGAGAAATTCATGTTAGAATTATAAATCTTACCTTTTCGGTCATATTCAACAACATAATAAAATGTGTGAACTATCGCTGTACTCAAAATTATGGTGATTATATTAGTGTTCATAAAACATAAACAATAGTTTTGCTGTTGTTACACTATATACACAGGTTATATATAATTATCTGCATGTTTTGTTCTCCATAACGAACCACTAAGTTATTAGGTGAGTCAAAAAACAATGAAGAGTGGCCACCACTCACCAGCCACTGGCTGCCCTTCCTCCTTCCTCACCTCCTCACTCGCCAACATACTTCTCCCACCATACTGTTTTTGCTTTTATTCACTATACACAGATGTTATATATATGTATCTACATGTTTTGTTCACCATAACTGTACATCTACGCTTATATGGTGAGTTCAGGCAATAAGAGACGTAGCTACACACACACAGTCAGCTGGTAGCTGCCGCCCTCACTGGTTCAAGGCCAGACGCACTAATATTTCTCCTCAAACAATACTGTTTGTGGTGTTATTACACTATATACACACATTATATATAAGTATCTACATGTTTTATTCACCATACCTGTACAAATAAGCTGGTATGGTGCCCAAAGACCATAGTGGGCCACAAGTAAACTACATGACATATGCAGACGACGTGCCTCCCTCACCAAAATGGCGGCTCCAAACATACTCTTATTGCTGTTATTACACTCTATACACACGTTATATAAGTACAATTATGTTCACCACAGCAAATCACTAAGCTGGTATGGTAAGTCCAGTCAATAAAAGGTGGCCACACACAGTCAGAAGTCGACGCCACCTCCCTCAGCATTACTCCTCCCACCATGGAGCACAGTGCTAAATATCAACACAATCCTGCTATTATTAGAATCCTGGTCAGTTTTATCAGTCAGGGGGTCTTCTGTAATACTATCATCAATAAATAATAGCATGTACATACAGTGGTACCTCGTGTTACGAACGTCCCTGTTTACAAACTTTTTGGGTTACGAGCCTGATTTGTTCGGAAAATTTGAATCGGGATACGAACTTTGCATTCGGATACAACATTGTTGATACTCGTCTGGCCGCCCTAGCTCGTGGTAGCACGGCGATCGCGCCTCAGTTTACTATTGCCTCGTGCCCAGTGACCATCCCGCCTGAATTCTTCACAAGAATTTACAGGTTTTTTGTCGGATTTTTGGCCATTTGAGCATGAAAGTTGTTGTTATATATATCTCACCATGGATCCCAAGAAACCCAGTGGTAAGGTTCATGGCAAGGAATCACATGTGAGAACGACCATAGAGGAGAAACAAGAGATCATTCGTAAGCATGAAAATAGTACTCATGTTGTTGAATTAGCTAGGCAGTACAACAAATCTTCAGGGGAGGAAGAAAAGGCAGTAGAGAATGTCCCTTCCTCATTACGAAAATGTGTACAGTATGGGAAGGACTGCAAAGTTTTCCTGAAAAGAATCACCCAGAGAAAGCTGTAGTAGGCCATTGCATTAATCTTTTCAACGACAATGTGATACCTCACTACAGACAAGTGTTGCAAAAAAGGGAAAAACAATCTTCAATGGAATGTTTCCTTGTGAGAAAAGTGAGAAAATCAAGCAGTGAGCCACAACCAGGACCTAGTGGTATGCAGGCAAAACGTGCCAGAGAGTGCACTCCAGAGAAATCTTCACTGCCTGATGTTATAATGGAAGGGGACTCCCCTTCCAAACAATAACACCTATCCTCCTCCCCCCCCCTCCTCACCATCTTCCATACACCAACAGGAGTCATCAGCAATGATAAGTAATAACTTGAACATACTTTTGTAATGTAGATTTGGGTGAATTAGGTATAAAATTTACTTTGAAGTGATGTTTTTGGGGAGTCAGGCACGGATTAATTCATTTCCCATTATTTCTTATGGGGAAATTCGCTTTGGTTTACGAATTTTCGGGTTACGAACCGTCTCCAGGAACGAATTAAATTCTTAAACCGAGGTACCCCTGTATATATTTTGACACTTTTAGGCGATGCTGTGGTCACAAGCTGAACAGCGGTGCTGTGAGCTCATGCTGCGGCACCAGCCTTTGTGGCTCACACAGTACTGAGGCTCTCACACCCGGGAATGTTGCCCACAATTTTATTTCTAGGTGGCGTCTGGTAACTATCAGTCGTGGCTAGACTATAGCTGCCCCTATCCCTTGCAGGGCATTTAAGATCATGCCCTAGAGCCTCAATCGTCTATACTTATACGTATTGCGCAGTTTCGGTAAACTTACTCCCATCGTAAGTAAAGGGAGGAGCCGGTCGGCCGAGCGGACAGCATGCTGGACACGTGATCCTGTGGTCCCGGGTTCAATCCCGGGCGCCGGTGAGAAACAATGGGCAGAGTTTCTTTCACCCTATGCCCCTGTTACCTAGCAGTAAAATAGGTACCTGGGAGTTAGTCAGCTGTCACGGGCGGCTTCCTGGGGGTGGAGGCCTAGTCAAGGACCGGGCCGCGGGGACACTAAAGCCCCGAAATCAAGATAACTTCAAAATAAGATCGTCTATATATGTTTTGCGCAGTCTAACGGTTAAGAGGAAAGCCTCAACACAAATTAACTGTTCATCTAAAAAAAATTCTGAAGTTTGCACAATAAAATCACAAGAATGTAATATATCGATAAGAAAATATTAAAAGCCATACAATATGATCAATGCATTTGCCTGGGAAAACCAGGACTGAAGATTCTATTCCATTATATGACCTCAATATTTTCACAATTACGAAGTTTCTTGCAAAGACTAACAAAAGCACCAGTAATAGAACATCCTAAAATTAATTACAGTATGTTAAAACATCTTTAGCATACTAAGGATCATCATATACTCATTTCTTTATTTCATTACAAAACAGATTCATTAAGACAACCTAGTTATACATGTGCATAACCCATTTTACTCTCATCCCTGTCATTGTGTTTTATTGCATCAAATTTCTCATCAACATTTTTGCATGCCAGTAATCAACAGAATCAAGGCATCCATGGTCATACATCTGTTAGTCTATCAAGCATTTAGTTGCAACACTTGTACAAAATCTTGTTTGGAAAATGCAAGATGCATCAAACTACTGCCATTTGTAATTAGCTGGATAACAATGCAACATCTACCTTGTACAAATATGGATATTAATATGTCAAGGAACTGTATATCTTATAAACGATTAAATCCAGTGAAAAATCCTGTACAGGTGTACAGACAAAATCTAGTTTAGTTTATATTTAAACTAGACTACTTGAGTCTAGTTTAGATTTAGAAAAATATTGTTTAGCTTTTTCAGTACTATATTTAAAATGCACAAGAAGAAAGCAAATAAAAAACCAGCGTTGAATGTAATGAAACGCCATTTTCTGGGTGAGCCCCGAAGGCTCCCTGGAGCTTATCGGGCTAATGTATGTTATATTAGACTGGGACATTCGCTATGGAGTTCAGATCTACCAGGGACCAGCGTCGGAACTTGGCCCCTTCAGAGCGGTTTCAGTGAGCAATGGCCCTGAAAAAAACCCCAACCCTGTGGTTGGGGGTTTTCCTTATCTGCCATCAACTGGGGTTAGGCACCCACAAAAGGTAGGCATAACAAAACAAACCCCACAAGGTAAGAAACTAAAACAAAAAACTAAACAGAGGTAGAAACTCCCTACAGTCCCAAGGAAACAAGCAAACAAGCATTCATCACACTTTACTGCTGCACCGCTCGTCCGCGCAGCAAACCCCTTCCCGAGAGGGGGATGGAGGCCCCGGACCTCATTGCGCCGGCTGCCTTCAGTTCGGAAACTAAGCTTCAACCAATGCGAAAAAACTGCAGACCAGTGGGAGGGAGGAAGGGTTGCCAGGGAGCCTTTATGGCTCACCCAGAAAATGGCATTTCATTACATTCAACACTGGTTTTCTTAGGGAAGCCTCTATGGCTCCCTGGAGCTACATACCCATAGAGAAAGAAAATAGGGACTTACCCAGGAGGCAGCGGCCACAAACTCCTCAACGCGAAGTTGAGACAACTGGCTGCAACCTGCGACCCAAAGCAACACAAGAACACAGAGGAGCAGGCACGTTCACCAAATAACGGGCGGCCAGGACACTGTTCAACCTCTAAAATCCACGCGCCCGAATATGAGCCCAAGAGATGTTACCAAACATGGCAGTCAAAGCTGCAAACTTCCGAACGTCATGGGCGCGAGGATAAACCGCAGGCTGGCTAGACTTAATAACCCTGCGGACAACCTGGGAGACCCGAGCCATGGAACAGGGAACGAGGGAAACCGGATAAACCCAAAGCGCATCCCCAACCATCCCAGCCAAGGTGCGCAGGTAACAGCAAGAGTCGCAACCAGACAACACATGATGCACCCCTGGCCGAACCAACCAAGCATCAATGACCCAAGGACCCCTCCGGAAAGCAGCTTCTCGTTCTTCGCCAGAAAAGGTGTAGAAGGCTGCAAACGTACAAACCTACCTCCAGGATCGAAAGAGCAGAAACCCCTGTGCCGGAGGAGAGCATGAAGCTCCCCTACCCGACCCCTAGAGGCCAATGCCAACAAAAACAGGGCCTTGGAAAAACAATTTTGGACCGAAAGGGCCACCACATAACGAGGAGATGAAAGACACCCTGTCCAAGGACCAGGACGGCTCAGGCAGCATATGAGCAGGCCAGAGGTGAAACATAGCACGATAAAGCTTACGGAACAGGGCGGATGTGACATCCACCCCGAACTCAAGCTGGAGCAGCTCCGCCAGCACCGCACGATACGAGGCAACAGTATTAGGCATCAAATGAAAGTCCTGAAAAAGCCAAGAGAGAAAGGACAAGACAACCTGATCCGAAAAAGAAGACAACCTATGGAGAGCAAGAAAATGGCAAAAAGAACTCCAGGAAACTTCATACTGTCGCCGAGACGAAGCTCTCAGGTGGGACACCATCAACAAAGCCATCTAATCACCATAGAAATGGTGATACACCTGCGTCAAAAAGACCAGACGTGAAGAGCAGAGGAGGTCGAACCAGCCTCGTACCGGACCGGTCAGACCTGCCGAAAAAGGCAGAGCCACAGGAAACGCCCCGGATTCGGACACCGAGCAAACAGAGCTGGAAACCAAGGCTGGGCCGGCCACCAAGGGGCCACAAGGACTACTCTCCCAGGGAAGGTCTCTAACCAAGCCAGAAACCGAAGCAACAGCTAGACCTTGGAAAAGAGGTACAGGTAATCCCACCTCGACTAGTCCTTCTGAAAGGCATCCACTGCGAACGCCTTGCAGTCAGAAAAGAACATCACAGACTGGTGGCGTGAAGAGGTCCACGTCTTGGAGTCTGTACGTCTGGCAGATCCAATGAAACAAGTCATCATTGACTGTCCATTCCGTTGGCAGGCCGTCTGCCAGGACATTGGACACTCCCCGGATATGAACTGCACGGAGAGCCAAACCCCGAGAATCCAGCAGACGAACCAATCAAAGGGACCAACCCCAAAGAGGCTAGGACCGAAGAGAACCCCCCCACAGTTCAGGCAATGAAATGAACTACCGGAGAACAGTCCGAGTGGAGTGGAGCCGGATGGTCAAACTCCGAATGACCCGAACCCTCCGAAGCGCGAACCAGGCTGCCTCAAACTCCTGAACAATGCTGTGAGCCCGACAGAAGGACGGACCATACCGTCCCTGGTCGGACTGGTGAGCACTGGTCACAAAGCCCCAGCCGAGAGACAATGCATCCGTGAACACATCGAGCGAAGGCGCCAGGACACCGAACCCCGAAAACCCCGAAGAGGATGCCAGTGACACAGCAACCGACACAAGGCCCCGGAGGACGAACCCAACGATCGCAAGAGAGGCGGAAGGGGCCTCTCCGAAGGAACCAAAACAGACGCCGAAACCAAACCTGACCTGGCGGGTTGACCAGCAAGGCGAAGTTCAAACTCTCGCACAACCGCTCGAGCAACCGCCGAGTGACCAGGGACCCCCAGCCGACGGCGGGACCACAGCCACAGCAAAACCTCTGGAGGGAGAGACAAGGAAACAGTGGGACCAGATGGGACTTCTTCCAGTTCACCAGGAACCTGAACCAGGCGAGCAGGGAAAGAATCATATCCCTGGCGAGCAGACAAGCTGACTGACTGGAAGCCCACACTAGCCATTCATTGAGGTAGGCTAAAACCCGAATCCCTAGAAAGATGCAGACGGGTCACCACAACCTGGGTAAGACGTGTGAAAACGCAAGGTGCCAGAGTCAAGCCAAAAGGGAGGCAATGAAGGCGACAAGCCTGATGCCCCACCATGAAACCTAACCAGTCCCTGAACCCCGGATGAATAGCAACGTACCAATAAGAGTCCTCGAGGTCCAGGGACACCATCCAAGCACCTGGCTCCAACTGAAGCTGGACCTGAGATAGAGTAGTCATCCGAAAAGAGGGGCAAGGAATCCAGGGGTTCAGACGGGACAAGTCCAGAATGAACCTCAGATCCGCACAGTCCCGTTTCGGCACTGGAAACAGGCGGGACACCCACCTGAAGGATGGGGTGGTTTCGACCATGCCCAAGTGCACCCACTCCGACATGACTTGACGAAGCGCAGAAGGAGCCTGCCCCGCCAGCCCCGAACCCCCTAAAGGAGGACGAGCCGCCCAACGCCACCGCAGGCCGGATGACACAACCGAAAAGGCCCACAAATCATGGAACAGAGCGTGGGCCTTTGGGCAAACAGAGTGGGCAAACAGAGCGAGCCTCCCCCCCATCGCCCCATCAACGGGGCAAACAGTGAAAGGGCCGACGCCCCTTACGAGAAACCAAGCGCCAAACAGGGATATCACTGCGCCTACCAGACAATGCCAGAACCGAAGGTAACGTAGGCTCAGAAACTGGCATCAAAGGCCCACCTCAACCAGCGGAACCCTGAACCCTGGCATGACCTCTCCGAGACAGCTGAGAACGACCGCCCCGGAGAAACAACAAGTCCAACATAGGACGACAGCTAGACGAAGTCGCTTTGCAGAAACTGCGAGACTGCAGCCTCTGCAAACAGCAACGGACAAAACGGAGATAAAAACCTAAGAGCCAGGGCTCAAGCGGATTCCAAAGAGGGCGAACACAGCCTGATGGCACGCGAGGCAAGAAGCAAAAAACAGAGACACCGCCTCCTTCAAGATAGCCGCGAAGAGCTTCAACAGTGCAGCAGACGCCCAAGCTGCTGAAGTCAACGCCCCAGATGAAGGCCCGGCACTCAACGCCTCCACATCCTCCTCAAGCCAGGCAGAAGACAGCTCGAGAAGGGAAAAGAAATGTAAAACCAAAGCCAAATGCCCACGGGTTCACAAATCCTCCGCAACCAACGATGCCGAAAGAGAAGGAACCTGCACATGAAGCTGTAAAAGGCCAACATCCCGAGAAAGCACGGGGCGACCAAGCATGCATTAAGGTGCTCAAACTCGTCCCCCAAATAAACCTGCAGAACTGTAGAAGTTTCACGCCAATCAAGCGTGCAGGTCCGACATAACCCATGCCACGCTCCCAACAAAAAGAATGGACAGTCTGCCAGCCAGGAAGACTCCGGAACCACCAAATGCATCCAAAACCGGGACGAAGAACTCAATTCAAGATAGGATGGATCCATCACAGAGGCATAAACCGGGTCTCGCAAGAGGTATGCAGCAAGAGCCTAACGAGCCTCCTTCGCGGAGATACGAGAGGTAGAAATCCTCTGGAAAAACGGGGCCGAGGTACCCAAAGGGACCCGGAACCGAACCTGGGGAAGAGCCAACCCAAATCATACTCATACAGGGAAGGTGGGTAAAAAAAACCTCCCCCTGCAACAATAAGCCCCACGAGGAAGGCAAAAGAACCCAAGTGGGGTCAAAGGGGGCCCAAGGCCCCCAGGTTGACTCCTCCCCAGCCCTAAGATCTCCCAAGATCTCGGGACCCGGGGCGGAGCCGTCCTCCAAACCCTCTACCCCTGAAGAAAAGGCAGAGTCCAAGGGAAAGGCAGAGAAGAAGGGGGCTTGCTGGCGGGACCCAGAAGCCTCGGCAGGAGGAACTGGCACAATTGCCTCTGTCTCCGACCCAAATGGGGCAGTCCCCGAAGCCGCCCGAGTCTCATTACTAACCAAACCCCGTGTCAAATCCGAAACCCTCAAACATTTGGGAGCCGGACACAATGGAAAGGTGGAGGATGAACAACAGAGGGAGGACCAAGGAGCGCAGACAGAACCAAAATCGAAGCGACTAATGGTCCCTAAACCAAAGTGGGGCAGTCGCGGGGCATCCGGATAGGAAACCAACCTAGCGCATTGCAGTAACCTAAACCTAACATGCAATGCGGATGCTGCCTGTACCCTAACAGCAACGTCATCAGAATAAAAACTGGAGCACAAACAGAGAACACGACTAGCAAGACTCAGGGTCAGAGGTTGTTGACCCAACAGGCAGCAAGACGGAGGCAAAACAGGTAAATGTAACCCTGAGAGAAGGGCACACAGCAACCTTCAAACCCACACAAGGCAAGCTGGAATTTGGGAGATGCATCCATGGGTCCACTGAGCCCCGACAGGGTTTTCTAGGGCCCATAAGGCAGCAACTACGGGAAGCCCGGACAAGGTGTTGCTAACTGGTTAAACACCCAAACTAACAAGGGGTAGATGACAACACTGAAACCCCTGCGACATGTACAAGCACGAGGGGCTAGTAGAGGACCACCAAAACAATATCAGGGGGGAACTATTGTCCCATGAGGCAGAACCCCCACCAGGCAAACCAAAACAAAACAAAAGAAAAACCCTGCAAAAGTACACTGTCCTCAGAGGCAACAAGAACCGTTTGCTGTATAGGTGGCAGGTCGTGCAACACCTTGACACCCCAACCAGCACACCACCACTCCCTACCCAAGGCCAAACAAGGGCGCCAAGCTCCAGCTGTCCCCAAGGGCGAGGCAAATGCTGAACAGCAAGAATCTCTACGGGAGCGGTTCCCAAACGCCCCAGGGAAGATAACCCTGTAACGCAGGGGCAGTACTCACAGGGTGCTTAGGGAAGGAAGCCCCTAAGCGCATGCAGCCCCGGCACTGATGAGGTACTCCTGGCCACCGCACACCACAACTAGACAGCAGAGAATGCCACACAGGCAAACATTGCCCAGGAACTTGAGGCCTGAGAAGCGTCTTTCCCGGTTGATACTAGCTTATGGAACTGAAGGCAGCCGGCACGGTGAGGTCCGGGGCCCCCATCCCCCTTTCGGGTAGGGGAGGGATGCACTGACGAGCGGCGCGGCAGTAAAGTGTGCTTGTTTTCTTGGGATTGTAGGGAGTTTCTACCTCTCTGTTCGGTTTTTTGTTTTAGTTTCTTACCATGTGGGGTTTGTTTTGTTATGCCTACCTTACTGGGTGCCTAACCCCGGTTGATGGCAGATAAGGAAAAACCCCAACCACAGGGGGGTTTTCCAGGGCCATTGCTCCCTGAAACCTCTCTTAAGGGGCCAGGTTCTGGCGCTGGTCCCTGGTAGGTCTGAACTCCATTGCTAATGTCCCGGTCTAATATAACATACATTAGCCCGATAAGCTGCAGGGAGCCTGGGGTTCCCCACAGAAAAAAAATTTGTGGACATTGGTGAAAGTAACAGGTATTACCATTGGACAATGTATTTGTATGATATATAACAAAATAGAGCATAATAACATACTTACTCATTACTATTTGTGTTTTGTATTTCTCAGCAATGCTATAAAGGCACCAGCTGCATATCAACTTTGTGGGCACTTCTAACTATTATTATTATTCTTTGTGCATAGGACAGGTGCTTGCACCTCCTTATTACTGCATTATCCGTCAGTTCCAGATAATAGGAGCTATTCTCCTTATCAACAAGATGTTCTTCTTTAAAAAAAAAATTGTCTAAAATCCATTTCTGAAAATATTGTGATGAAACTTTCACGATGCTGAAGCCAATAAGTTGGAGATTTGTTTAACATTTAATATTAATTTTCACATAATTCAAATATTATTTTCACCCAGCCCCAGTGTATACCCCATTTACAGCCCAGGCTGTAGCAGTGTAAGGGTTTAATGCATGAGTACACGAGGTGCCAGATCCAGACCGAATGGAGGCCACGAAAGCGGTAAGCCTGATGCCCGACCACAAACCCTAACCAATCCCTGAACCCCAGATGAATAGGAATGTGCCAATATGCATCCTTGAGATCCAGAGAAATCATCCAAGAGGCCTGGCTCGAGAAGAAGACAGACCTGGGACAATGTAGTCATCTGAAAGGAGAGGCAAGGAATCCAATAGTTTAGACAGAACGAGTCCAGGATGAGCCAAAGATCCACACAGTCCCATTTCAGAACTGGAAACAAGCGAGAAACCTGCTTGAGAGACGAAGTCGTTTTGACCATGCCCAAGCGAATCCACTCCAAGATGACCTGACGGACAGGGGAGAAGCCTGCCCTGCCAGCTCCGAACCACCCAACAAAAGGGACAGGGGGAGGAGCCACCCAATGCCACTAAAGGCCGAAAGAGACGACGTGAAAAGTCCACAAATCATGGGACCAAGCATGAGCAAACTACGCCAGCAACCACCCATCCCCCCTCGCCCAGTGAAAGATCCGACCGCGACCTCTGAGAAGCCGACTTCTATACAGAGTAACCACCGCGCCGACCAGACGAAGAAGGCCCAGGAGGATGCACAAGGTCCGAAACTGGCACCAACAGCCCACCTCGACCTACCAAAACCTGAGCCCTGGCACGACCACCTCGACAGAAGCGAGAATGCCCCCCTCCCTCCCCCCGAACAACAACAAATTAGAAATGGGGTGGCAACTGGTAGAAGCCACCAACAAAAACTGAGTAACACAGTCCTCTGAAAATAACAGGGGACAGAACGGAGACAAAGACTGTAAAGCCAGGGGCCCAAGCTGAATCTAAAGAGAGAGTGAGGACAGCATGCCGAACATCACCTCCCAGAGGATTGGTGCAAACAGCTTCAGCAGGGCAGCCAAAACCAGAACTCTGGCTGAAGGCCCCCACTCAGCGCCTCCACATCCTCCAAAAGCCAGTCCGAAAACAGCTCAAGATGACCGAAGCCAAATGACCACGAGTTCTATAGTCACCTGCCGCCAATGCAACCAAAAGAAAGAGAGGGGGACCCAAGCATTTAACTGCTCAAGACCCACATCATGGGAAGGTGCAGAAGCGAAGAGGCACTCATTGAGAAATTCTAAGGAGCTCCACAAGAACACCTGCAACACTGAGGAAACTTCTTGCCACTCAAGTGTGAGGGGTATAGCAAAACCCGCGCCAAGCTCCCAGAGAGAAGAAAGGGCAGTCCGCCAGCCAGGAAGACTCCGGAACCTCGTAACGCACCCAAAACAAAGGAAGAAGAATCGAACTCAATGGAAGACAAATCCATTATAGAGGCGTAAACTGGGTCTTGCAGGAGGTACTCACCAAAGGCCTCCCGAACCTCAGCAGGGAAAATCCGAGAGGAAGGAAACCTTTGGAAGGTCGTATCCGAGGAACCCAAAGGCACCCGAAAATGAACCCGGAGGGGATGGGGGAGCCGCACCCAACTCAAATTCATACACAGATGGAGGATAAAAAAAACCCAGGTCCTGCAACAAACCCTACCCAGAAGGCACAAGGGCCCAGGCCGGATCAACAGGAATCCAAGCACGCCAAGCGGTTTTCCCCTGTGCCCAGGAACTCCCAACATAGGCCCAGGAGTAGAGCCCATATCCACCCACACCACTCTTGAAGAAAAGGCAGAGTCTGGGGAAAAGCTTCAAAGTGAAGAGTTTGATGGGCCGACTCCGAAGCCTTGGCAGGGAAATTGGGGTCAATCTCTGTTCCCGAGTTGAAAGGGGCAAGCCCCTGAAGCCACCCGAGCCTCATCACAAGCTAAACCCAGCCCTGACCCCGAAACCCTCAGACGTTTGGGAGCCAGAAGCAGAGGGGAGAAGAGCGGGGCAAACGACACCCACCTGGGAAGGAAGCAAGGGCACAGACTGAACCAAGGTTGAAGTAAGCAACACCCCCTAATTCCTGGCTTCCAACTGGGCAATCAACCTGGCTCATTGCAACAAAGAATATCCAGCATGCAACAAAGCTGCTGCCTGACCCCTAACATCCTCAGACAAGGAATGGATAAACTGAATAATAAACGAAGAACAATTCCTGCAAGATTCAGAGTCATAGGTGTCTCCGACCCAATAGGCAGCATGACGGTGGCAGGATGGATGATCGTCACCACAAGGCAGAGGCAATGAACAACCCTCAGTATCGCACAAGGAGAGCATCTTGGAAGACACAACCACGGTACCCCTCAGCCCAACGGGGTTTTCCAGGGACTGCATGGTGCAATAGGACTACGAGAAGCCCAGGCACTGGGGCCAGCTAGGCCGGTAACCCCTGTCTGCTGCAGGCAAAATGATAACTGACGGTCATCGTAAAACCTCGGGGAAACAGAGGAGGGCCACCAATACAACCTAGGCTAGCCTAATGGGAAGCTAGGCAGACCTCTGCCAAAATAAGCGAGTACGTGCCAAGAAAACAAACAAAACAAAAAGGTCCCCAAAGCAACACAAACCAACCAATCCCCAGAGAATTGTCGGCAGCCACGGAATGCAAGCTGTGCCCCACAGCAAAAACCCACTCCCTACCTGATGCAAGATGGGAAGCCCAAGACCCCCAACGTACCCCAAGGGCAAGAACAAATTCCAAGCAACAAATCCCTCAAATGGGAACGAGACCCGAATGTCCCAGGGAAGAGAACCCTGACACACAAGGGACACTAACCACGCACCAAGGAAAGATAGACCTAGGTGCATGCAGCCCAATGTATTTAAAGAATACCTGGGCACCACCACACATAGCTGACAAAGCCACAAACACCAAAACTAAACAATAATTTAAAGCCATAGGAGACTTGTGGACACCGGCATGTCAGTCAACGAACTTTGGGTGGTGCAGCCAGCTCGCCTGAGCGAGCTCCCACTTTCCCCTATCAGGGGAGGGGAGCACGCAGAGGGTGTGCTAGTTGGATGATTTTTGCTTGTTTCACCATTTTCTTTGGGGGGAGAGGGTTCTTTGACTCTGTTCGGACATAAGTTGCAATTTTAACCAGTTAAGAGGTTTTTATTGTTTCACCTACCTTTCTGGGAGGAATCCTCAATCGATGGCAGACACGACAAACTCTAAATGTAGAGTGCTCATATTGATATAGCTCCCTGGGCCTCTCTGAGGGTGCCAGGTTCTGGCCCGTGGCCCCCAGTAGGCACACAAACTCCAGGGACTGATGGCACCAAACTAATATGGGACATGTCAGTTTGATAGCTTCAGGGAGATGACAGGGCTCCCCACAGAAAAGTATATTTACTCCTAGAGTGCTCAGCAAAATGTTAAATAATGCAGGAAACTAACAATTTTCTTTCTGTTTGTATCCCCGCTGTTTTATTGTCTAAACAATCAAAACACTTCGCCCTTTTAAAGTACTGTAAAATTAAATGAAGCATGCATTTCAGCTGCTCGAAAACTAGGAATCAAATCGGTGAACAAAGTGAAACCCTTATAATTCAAATGATAGAAGATTAAAGTAGATAATACAATCATAAACCCAGAGAAAAAAAATCAAACCACCAATATAAACAGAATCCCTGCCCAAGAATTACCAGTAGTATACTTCCTATACAAACTTATGTCTCACACATCACATCCAAGTACTGTATAAAATTATAATTTAACATTTCAGTTCAAGTGGAAATCTTTTTTGTAAGGGCTTGTGGTAATTTTTCTTAAAATAACAGCAACAAGGCATTATAAATAACTAAAATAAGCTAATTATGATGAGGTACATTAGCAGTCTCATTGTGCGCCCACTTCTCAGTGTCATACAAAACAGACCTGAATAATTACACTTAAAATTTTGACTAAAAACCATGTAGTAAAAGTAGTGCAGCTGAACATCAATTAGAAGACGCTTGCCGAAGGTACCCAAGATTTATGCCGTTACCAGGACTCTCGTTCTCAAGAAAGCCATGTATACTATTAAATTGAACCTTCACTAAGGAAGAAATGTTAATGTTTAATTAAATCTAAGCCGGTATAGTGTAGACCCATTACCCTTCCATCTCGTCAGAAGAAGCCCAACTAGTTTGCAATTATCCAGCCAATGAGGGAGATAAACTTTCGTATCTCCCTTGATCAGTGATGTTGACTCCAGAGCTTATTAATATGTTTATTTATAAACACCTTATTCTAGCCTCTTCACTATTACTGAAAATCTTTTCCCTAGCTGGGTTGGCAATATCTCGAACAACATGCAAGGCATAATACAGCCATTTTCCAAAGTTCCAAGCAATTTAAATGTTGGATGGCATTAAACGATCATGTTGGTGAGGCAAAGTACAGTATAGAAATACAGAAGTATATATATTCATAACTTCAAAACAGAAGACATGTTGACATTGGAGGAATAACAGCAGACAAGTTAACCGATCTGGATATATGGTTTCTGGTAACTAACACAGTCGAGTTCACTATGTTCAAGATACCGTGAAGATACTTGAAAACCGCTGAAGGTAGAAATTTACTATAATCTGCATCAAGGAGGATGACATATGATAAACAAATTTTGCTATTGAGGTAGTAGGCAATTTCAAGATTCCCTACAGTACAGTAATCTCTTTCTCAGTATTTGTAAATCAGTACCGGCCCAAGCGCAAATACATTTATTATACCCTAGCTTTCCAGTAAAACAAAGGGTTACATGGTTACATATTACTAAACTATGACTAATTTGTTTGTGCCTGTGACTGGCAGAGCATAAGATGTTAATATTAAAGACATTTTTCATCACCTTTACCACTGAAGATAGAATATAAACACCTAGGATGTTTACTCAATGTTCCTCAAAGAATCCATCCCATCACAATAAATCTTAAAACAGCACAGAATTTGTTACATTTTCAATTCCTGTATATTTAACTTGTGGGTAAGAACTTCCAGTACTGCTGAACCTATAAAATATATTACCTTGCGAGCTGAAGGATGTGTGGTAGTTTATGAGGCGTGCATGCATCTCCTTCTCGTGAGCCTCGGTGTCCACGACAGTGTCGCAGCCGCCACCCATACCTCCACCACCACTGTCGACGGTCATCTTAACATTGTGTGTTACTCTGAAATGCAGTACGTTGAATATTTATATATCCTTATAATTTAAGCAAAGAATAAAATTTCTGTAAATTTAACCATTTTAAAAGTGTAATGTTTTTGGCTAGAAAAAGTGACAATGATAATGCTGGTCACTCCCAACAAAACAGTTTGTTTACCTACAGCTTGGCACAAAATTAAACCCCCAGGAGATCAGTAACTTAAAATAGGTTTTTCCATAAATAAATATGTAAGACATCTAAGAGAAACAAAAGGTTTAGGTTAAACATTTTGAACATACCAGATATTTTTAAATCAATAGATCTGCTCAAAACGCTTTCCAGTGCATATTTTACTCCGTTAACCCTTGTGTTGCTCAGGGCTAAATAGCATTTGTCACCAACAGGCACATATAAAAAAAAAACCAGCGTTGAATGTAATGAAACGCCATTTTCTGGGTGAGCCCCGGAGGCTCCCTGGAGCTTATCGGGCTAATGTATGTTATGTTAGACCGGGACACTAGCTATGGAGTTCAGACCTACCAGGGACCAGCGCCAGAACCTGGCCCCTTCAGAGAGGTTTCAGGGAGCAATGGCCCTGGAAAACCCCATATGGTTTGGGGGTTTTCCTTATCTGCCATCGACCGGGTTAGGCACCCAGAAAGGTAGGCGTAACAAAACAAACCCCACATGGTAGAAAACTACAACAAACCGAACAGAGAGGTAGAAAAACTCCCTACAATCACAAGGAAAACAATCAAACAATCACTTTACTGCCGCGCCGGTTGTCCGCGCAGCCCTCCCCTCCCCGGGAGGGGGAGGGGGGGGCCCCGGACCTCACCGCGCCGGCTGCCGTCAGTTCGGAAACTAGGCTTCAACCAACGCGAAAAATCCGCCGACCGGACGGGAGGGAGGGTAGCCAGGGAGCCTCCGGGGCTCACCCAGAAAATGGCGTTTCATTACATTCAACGCTGGTTTTCTGTGGGGAGCCCCTACGGCTCCCTGGAGCTAATTACCCAAAGAGAAGGAAAAAAGGGACGTACCCGGGAGGCGGCGGCCACAAACTCCTCAACGCGAAGTCGAGACAACTGGCTGCAACCTGCGACCCAAAGCAACACAAGAACGCCGAGGAGCACGGACGTTCACCAAATAACGGGCGGCCAGGACCCTGTTCGATTCCAAAAACCACGCGCCCGAATATGTGCCCAAGACATATTACCAACACAGCAGCCAAAGCCGCAAACTTCCTAACGGCATGGGCACGAGGATAGACCGCAGGCTGGCTAGATTTAATAACCCTGCAGACAACCTGGGAGACCCGAACCCTGGAACAGGGAACGAGGGAAACTGGATCAACCCAAAGCGCATCCCCAGCCATACCGGCCGAAGCGCGCAAGCAACGGCGAAGTGCCGCAACTGGACACAACACATGATGCACCCCCGGCCGAACCAACCAAGCATCAATGACCCACGGACCCCTCCGGAAAGCAGCCGTCTCGTTCTTCGCCAGAAAAGAAGGCGAAGGCTGCAAACGGACAAACCTACCCCCAGGACCAAAAGAGCAGAAACCTCTGCGCCGGAGGAGGGCATGAAGCTCCCCTACCCGGCCCCCAGAGGCCAACGCCAACAAAAACAAAGCCTGGGAAAAATAATCAGGAACCGAAGGGGCCACCACAAACCGAGGAGAGGAAAGATAGAAGAGCACCCGGTCCAAGGACCAGGACGGCTCAGGAGGCGCATGAGCAGGCCGGAGGTGAAACATAGCACAGGAAAGCTTACTAAACGGGGCGGATGTAACGTCGACCCCGAAAGCTAGCTCGAGCAGCTCCGCCAGCGCCGCACGAGACGAGGCGACAGTATCAGGCATCAATCGACCGTCCTGAACAAGCCAAGAAAGAAAGGACAAAACCTGATCCGAAAGAAAGACAACCTACAAAGAGCCAGAAAATGGCGAAAAGAACGCCAGGAAATCCATACTGTCGCCGAAACGAAGCTCTCAGTGGGACACCATCAACGAAGCCACCTGATCACCATAGAATTGGTGATACACCCGCGTCAAAAAAACCAGACGCGAAGAGCAGAGGAGAAGGTCGAACCAGCCCGTACCAGAGCGGACCGACCTGCTGAAAGAGGGAGCCGCGGGAAAACGTCCCGGTTCTGGGCACCGAGTCAACAGCACCGGAAACCAAAGCGGGCCGGCCACCAATGGGCCACAAGGAGTACTCTCCCTGGGAATGTCTCCAAACGAACAGAACCCGAAGCAACAGCTGGACCGGAGGGAAGAGGTACAGGGAACCCCCTTTAGACCAGCCCGCCGAAAGGCATCCACGCGAACGCTGCGCAGTCGGGGAAGGGTCACATCGGGAGACGCCGAGACCACACCGACGCGAAGAGGTCCACATTGGGAGGACCGTACGTCTGGCAGATCCAACGAACGAGGCGT
>WNGS01111181.1:54453230-54473566 GCA_020271785.1 Procambarus virginalis
TACTCTTAATGGTGACTAAAACATTATTCACGCCGCTGGGTATACTGCTTTTATACATAGATCATGCTCATGTATTTCTTGAAATATTTCCAAAGTGTGCAGAAAGCCACTATTATATTCTTTGGAATTACTCAAGAAATATACTGTAATTTACTTTAAGGCTTTTTAAGCCTTATACCAGATACATAAAATATCAACCTTGAAAAGCTAATGGTTAACTACACACAATATAATACCTATAAATTTCAGCAGCGAATGTAGCTCAGATGTATTAACAGAACATTTAAGGCTGTGTTATCTGTTGTACCAAGAACTGGTTGGTTGATACCTGGTTAACTGCTATGGTAATTTATCACTACTTCTGAGGGGTGAAGTATATGTGTGTTCCTTAACCCTTAGGCCGCTAAGGGTCTTTCGAGCTTCAACACCCACAGGCACCAAAAAAAAAAAAAAAATATTTTGTCTTATTAACCCTTAAACTGTGCATGTCATATAGGGTGCCAGGCACGATTTAAATGGCCAGCAGCAACACGCGGTTCACATTAACTTCTTCAGGGCTCTTGTAAACGGACGCCATTTTTTTTTAAATCGTGGGCAATATTCTCTGGTGTGAGAGCCACTGTACTGTTGGAGAAACCAAGGCTGGTGCACGCAGCATGAGCAAACAGCATTGCTGTTCAGCTTGTGACCACAGCATCGCCGAAAAATGTTAAAATAAATATATAACTGCTATTATTTAGCAATGACAATATTACAGATGACCCAACTGATAAAAATGACCAGGATTTTGACCTGATAATAGCAGCATTGTTGTGATAATTAGCACTGTGGGAGGAGTGATGCTGAGGGACGGAGGGAGATTGCATTGTTTACTGACTGTGTGGCCACCTGTTATTGTCTGCATTCACCATACCAGCTGAGTGGTTCTCTATGGTCAACACAAATGTAGATACTTATATATAATCTGTGTATTAGTGTAATACAGTGGTACCTCGGTATAAGAGTTTAGTCCATTCCTGGAGACAGCTCGTATTCTGAAAACTCGTAATCCAAAGCTAATTTCCCCATAAGAAATAATGGGAAATGAATTAATCAGTTCCCGAGTATCCAAAAACCTCACTTCAAACTAAATTTTATACCTAATTCATCTTAATAAACCTACAAAACTATGTTCAAGTTATTACTTACCCTTGCTGATGACTGCTGTTGGCGTATGGAAGATGGTGAGGAGGAGGTAGGAGGAGAGGTGTTACTGTTTGGAAGGGGAGTCCCCTTCCATTATAACATCAGGCAGTAAGGACTTCACTGGTGTGCACACACTGGCACGTTTTGCCTGCATACCACTAAGACTTGCTTGTCTTACTAAGAATCTGTCTAAAGACACTTGTTTTTCCCTACATTTTAACACTTGTCTGTAGCAAGACATCACATTGTCATTTAAAAGGTCAATGCAACAACCTGCTACGGCTTTATCTGGGTGAGTTTTTTCAACAAAACTTTGCAATTCTTCCCATACTTCACACATTTTCTTAACACTTTAGCGTTATCACACCAATCGAGAGCGTTACCACTTTTTGTGTTGAGGTCGCACAGCGGACTCGCTCACGAGTCACGAGAAAAAATATTTCTATAAACTCTATTTGTTATGCGATCGACTTTGGGAGTTTAAAAATGTTCGCCATGAAATTTCAGTTTTCTCTAACAGCCGCAAAGCCTATTTGAGAGAACGGCACAGCATTGCACCATCAGGTAAGATCATTGTATTGTTGACACGACAAGTGTAATCGACGTAGTTTTATATTTGCTACCGGTCTAATGCATCCTTGTGTGACATTTTATACTTATGTTCTTGTAGAACATTCTATTGCGAACACATTGGTACAAAAATAAAATACGTACATCAAAAATTAATGTCAGGACAGTGAAAAAGAGTATACACTTTTCAGTGTTGCCGCTCGATCGCCCGAAATGCCGCATTATTTTCTTAGGTTGAACCTTACCACTTTCTTTCTTGGGACCCATGGCGAGATATATAACAACTTTTATGCTCAAATGGCCTAAAATCCGACAAAAAAACATAAATCCTTGTGGAGAATTCAGGCGGGATAGTCACTGGGCGCAAGGTGCTGGTAAACTGAGGCGCGATCGCCGTGCCACCACGCGTTAGTCGGCCTGTACGTGTACAGTATCAACACCCTCGTCTTCCGAGGCAACCCTCACCTTCCGAGGCAAATTTTCCGAGCAAATCCTGCTTGTATTCCGAAAAACTCGTATACAGAGACACTCGTATTCCAAGGTACCACTGTAACAGCAAAAGAATTATGTTGGGCGGAGCCATTTGGGTGACAGAGGTGACGTCGTCTGCATGATTTGTCTGGCTGTGTAGAGGGTGGCCACTATGCTCTTTGGGCACCGTACAAGCTTAGGTGTACAGTTACGGTGCATACAACATGTAGATACTTATATATAATATGTGTATATAGTGTAATAACACTGCAAACAGTATTGTTGGGGGAGAAAGTTTAATGCGTGTGACCTTGAATGAGTGAGGGAGCCGCCAGCTGACTGTGTGTAGCGACAACTCTTAGTGCGTGAACTAACTATATCAGCTTAGCTGTACAGTTGTGGTGAACAAAACATGTAGATACTTATATATGACGTCTGTATATTGTGAATAAAACATAAAACAGGATGGTGGGAGGAGAAAGTGGGCGAGTGAGGCGTTGTTGAGGGAGTGGCAACGAGTGGCTGGCTGGTGTGTGGTGGTCACTCCTCGTTGCTTTTCGACTCTCAGTACCAACTTAGTGGTTCGTTATGGTGAACAAAACATGCAGATACTTATATATAACCTATGTATAGTGTAATAACAGCAAAACTATTTGTTTATTGTTTTATGAACCTAATATTTGAATCACTAATATGCACACCATACTATTGAGTATAGCAATTATTCACCCCTTTTATTACATAAATATATCACATTATACACTATTGAATAATATTACTGCAAAAAACTAAGAAAAAATCAATCTGAGACATTGAAATAATTAGGTGATAACATCTTTGCGGCAACTCCCACCTGTCAGCTCAGGTGACGATGACCGCCTCTGACGACCGCTCCGTTGCGGAACGAAGCAGAAGTGACATTCACCCTGAAAGCAAGCTGCTGCAGCTCTGCCAGCGCCGCACGAAACAAGGCGACAGTATTTGGCACAAGATGACGGTCCTGAAACAACTAAGAGAGAAAGGACAAAACAACCCGACCAGAAATAGAAGACAACCTAAAAAGAGACAAAAATGGCTGAAAGGATCGCCAGGAAATTTCATACTGCCGTCTAGACGAAACTCGCAGGTGGGACACCTGCTAGTTTCGTCTCCAACTAAGCAACCTGATCACCATACTAGTGGTGATACATCCGCGTCAAAAAGACCAGACGCGAAGAGTGGAGGAGAAGATCGAACCAGCCACATAATGGACCGAACCGATCTGCTGAAAGAGGCCGAGCCACGGGAAGACCCTCGGGTTTGGACATCGAGCAAGAAGCACCTGAAACCAAGGCAGGCCCAGTCACCAAGGAGCCAACAGGACTACTCTCCCTTGCTAAGTCTCCAACCGAACCAGGATCTGGAGCAACAACCGGACCAGAGGGAAGAGGTACAGGTAACTGCCTCAACCAGTCCAGCCAAAAGCCATCGACTCTGATGGCCTCGAAGTCTGGGAAAGGCGCCACAAAATGGAAGACGCCTCGACCACGCTGATGTAAATAGGTCTACCTCTGGGCGCCTATACGTCTGGCAGAGCCAACTGAACGAGTCGGCGTCGACCATCCATTCCGTGGAAAGGGGAATGAACCAAGACAGGCAGTCCGCCAGGACATTTGACACCCCTTGAACATGAACTGCCAGTAGAGCCAAACCCCAAAAACTCAGCAAACAAGTCACCCGAAGCGAACAGCCCCAAAGTACCAAGAACCGCATCAAACCCCTGCGGTTCAGGCAATGAACCACCGGGGAGTAGTCCGAATGGAGCCGGATCGTTGCTACTCGAGCGACCCAAATTCTCTGAAGCGAATGCCACACCGCCGCAAACTCCCATGCCATGCTGTGAGCTCGACGGAAGGACGGACCTCACTGACCCGGGCCGGCCTGGTGAGCACATGTCACAAAACCCCAGCCGAGAGACGAGGCATCCGTGAACACATCGAGCACGGGCTCGGGGAGGCGCCACGGCACAGAACCCTGAAAAACCCGCCGAGGAAGCTGGCAATGCAGAAGCCAATGCAAGGCTCCCAGGATCCAAACCCATCGATCGCGAGAGCAGCAGAAGGGACGACCCTGAAGAAACCAGAACATCCGCCGAATCCAGATCCGATCCGATGGGTAGACCAGCACAGCGAAGTTCAGGCTCCCGCACAGCCGCTCAAACAACAGACGTGTGACCCGGGTGCCCTCCAAAAACAGCCGGAGGAGGGACCGAACCGCAACAGCGTCGCAAGAGGGAGACAAGGAAGTGGTCCGAGAGTCCCACACCAGACCCAACCAAGTCCGAACCTGAGAGGGAACCAAAAGGGGGTTTCCTCCAGTTCACCGTGAACCCGAATCCGGCGAGCTGGGAAAGAACCATATCCCTGGCAAGCAGACACGCGGACTGGCTGGGAGCCCACACCAGCCAGTCGTCGAGGTAAGCCAGAACCTGAACCCCGAACAGAAGCAAACACGTCACCACGACCTGGAAAGGCATGTGAACACTCGAGGTGCCAGATTCAAGCCGAATGGAAGGCAACAAAAGCGGTAAGCTTGTCGCACCAAGACAAAACCAAGCCAGTCACTGGACCCCAGATGAATCAGGACGTGGACAATAAAATTATAAAAATAATACGCATCCTGGAGGTCCATTGACACCATCCGGGCACCCGGCACCAAAAGCAGCCGGACCTGAGACAGAGTGATCATCCGAAAGGAGGTGCAAAAGTCCCAGGGATTCAGACTAGACAAGTCCAGTATGAATCACAGATCCGCACAGTCCCGTTTCGGAACTAAAAACAGGTGGGAAACACACCTGAAGGACGTTGTCGTTTCAACCACACCCAAGCGAACCCACTCGAGGTTCTTGTGGGACACCACGAGCGTAGCTCTCATCCTGTAACTACACTTAGGTAATTACTCCCAGATGACCTGACAGAGCACAGGAGAAGAGGCATGTCCTGCCAGCCCCGATCCCCCCGAAGGAGGAGGAGCGACCCAACGCCACCACAGGTCGGAGGAAACGCCCCGAAATGCCCACGAATCGTGGGACCAGGCGAGAGCAAACAGCGCGAGCCTCCCCTCCCCCCCTCTATCGCCCCATTAACAGGGCAACTCGCAAAAGGGCCAACGACCTCTATGAGAGCCCAACTGACCAGACGTCGACGGCTCCAGAGGAAGTGCCAGCCCCGAATCTGGCACTACTGGCTCACGACGACCGAAGGAACCTCAAGACCTGGCACGACCCTACCAGGCAGGACCTCCATGACCCCCCCCCCCCGTAGAACCTACAAGTCCGACAAAGGCCATCAACTAGACGAAGCCGCTTGCAGAAAAAGCACCACCGCAGAATTTGCAAACAGCAACAGACAAAAAGGTGATGAAAATCTAAGAGCCAGGGCCCAAAACAATTCCAAAAATTTGTACAAGCACCCCCTGTCAGCACGCGAGGCGAGAAGCGAAGAACAGACACCCCCTCCCTCAGAAACGGCGCACATAACTTCACCAAGGCAGCCGCCGCCCAAGTTGCCGAAGCAAGCACACTAGACCCTGGCCCAGAACCCAGCTCCTCCACACCCAGCACGAGACAGTTCGAAGACAGCTCCAGCAGGGAAAAGAAGCACAAGATCGAAGCCAAGTGCCCACGAGCACACAAATCCTTGGCCACCAGAGATGCCGAAAGGGAGGGAACCTGCACGTGAAGCCGCACCTGGCCGACATCATAAGGAAGGACGGGAGCAAACTAGCACACACCTTGAGGTGCTCCAACTTACCCCCAAGAAAACCTGAACGACAGTAGGCAACTCTCGCCATTCAAGTGCGCATTCCGACAGGACGAATGCCAAGCCCAAACCAAGAAGAAAGGCATCTGCCAGACAAGAAGACACTGGCATCTTGTAATGCACCCAATAAAGAAAAGGAGCCAAACTCAAAAAGAAGGCTTCATTATCGAGGCGTATCCGGGTCTCGCAGGAGGTAAGCCACAAGGAGCCTCCCACACCTTCCTCGGTGGAATGTGGGAAGCCAAAAACTTCCAGGAGGGAACCGAAGAACCCAAGGGAACTTGGACCTGAACCCGGGGAGAAGTCGAACTCATAACAAAATCGTACAGGAAGGGGAAAGGAAAACCCCTTCCCCTTTAACAACAAGCCCTGCACTGAGGGTCCCAAACATCAAGCAGGGACAAGTGGGACTCGCCCCCCCCCCCCCCACATGTCACTCTCCCCAGCCCCGGAATCCTCCACATCAGGACAAGGGCCGAGCCGTCCTCCAAATTCCTGCCTCTTGAGGAAAGGCAGAGTCCACCGGAAAAGCAGGGATGAAGGGGCCCGCTAGCGTGGCCCAAAAGGTCCGGCAGGAGGACCAGGCTCGAATGCCTCCGCCGCCGACCTGGAAGGGGCAATCCCCGAAGCCGCCCGAGTCTCTCTATCTGTATAATTCAGCAGAGTAGCTACAGGCATCCGGAAAGGAAACCAACCTCGCACGTTGCTGCAACTTAAGCCCTGCACGCAACACTAAAGCTGCCTGCACCCAAATATCAGTCTCAGTGGACCGGGTGAATCGAGTACAAGCAAAGAACACCACTCACAGGACTCTGGGTCATAGGTGTCACTGACCGCAACAAGGCGGAGGCAGACGGTGAGTGTCCCCCAAAAGCAGGGGGACAGAGCAATCTTCAAACTCGCACAAAGGCGAGGTGCGACTTGGAGGTCTCCTACATTGGCCACTGAGCCCCAATGGGGGTTTCCAGGGCCCTTAGGCTGACTGCTAAGAGAAGCCCAGGCAAGGTACTGCTAACCGGTTATCCCAGAGCTACCAAGCAAACAATCTAAAGCTGAACCACTGCGCGTGTGCAAGCACGGGGACCTAGTGGTGGGCCACGAAAAACCTACCAGTGTCTTACTTACCCCGCCAGGCAAAACAAAACAAAAACACACGAAAAACCCCACAAAAGCACAACGTCTTTAGGAGAACAGAACCGGTCACTATGCGTATATCAGACAGCTGCACAGTACCTCACACTCCAGCCAGCGACGAAACAAACTCCTAACCCAAGGAAAAACAGGAGTAAGAACCACCCTAGCTGAACCCCCATGGGCGGGCAATCACCGAGCAGCGACAGAACCACACAGAGGTAGCTGCTCCTGAACGGCTCATGGAAGATAACCCTGAAGCCGCAAAGGCAGTACTTACATGGCACCTAGGGAAGGGGGCCCTACGTGCATGCAGACCGAGTACTCTTGTGTTACGTCTGGCTCACACACCACCAAAAACAAGCAACAACACCGCACTGCAGCACTGCACAAAGAGTGGAGCCAAGCGATCGACCGTCACCAACACAACAGCCTCTTGAACTGAGGAGAGCTGCCAGCGTAGAGGTCTGGGAGCCCCCCCCCCCTTGGGGGTGCACAGACGGATGCATGGTAATAATTACCTAAGTGTAATTACCTAAGTGTAGTTACAGGATGAGAGCTACACTCGTGGTGTCCCATCTTCCCAGCACTCTTGTCATATACGTTTTGAAACTACTGACGGTCTTGGCCTCCACCACCTTCTCCCCTAACTTGTTCCAAACGTCTACCACTCTGTTTGCAAAAGTGAATTTTCTTATATTTCTTCGGCATCTGTGTTTAGCTAGTTTATATCTATGACCTCTTGTTCTTAAAGTTCCAGTCTCGGGAAATCTTCCCTATCGATTTTATCAATTCCTGTTACTATTTTGTATTAGTGATCATATCACCTCTTTTCTTCTGTCTTCTAGTTTTGGCATATTTAATGNGACAGGTTGGATAACAAGAACCTTTCAAACAATAGATGTCCTACCACTGATATACGTTTCAAGATACTAGTGCCCTTTACAGTGGAGTACTGTTACACAATAACATCACCTTTCATAGCTGGAGAAATTGCCGACCTGGAGAGCGTGCAGAGATCCTTTATTGCTAGAATCCACTCATAACACCATCTAAATTATTGGGTGGGACCAGATAAATGCCTAAATCTGTACAGTACTCTCTAGAGTGCAGGCACAAGATACGTAATAATATATACAGTACATGGAAATATTAGAGGGCTGATTTCAAATCTATACACAGAAATAACATCACATGCATGAGCAGAATACCCCCGTTAAAAAGCAGAGGTGCAATAGGTACTCTGAGAGAGAACTCTATCAACTTCAGAGGCCTGAGACTGTTTAACACATTTCCACTGCACATAAAAGATGCTACCCTCTCCCACCTTCTTTAGAGGTAACTGGCCGACCCCTCACAGCATTATTAAAAAGAGAACTCGATAAATACCTCCAAGGGATATGTGATCAACAGGCTGTCATTCATAAGTCAGGCTGCGAGCATTCCCAGCCTGGTTGATCAGACCATCAACCGGAGGCCTGGTCATACTTTGGCCATGGGGACCTTGATCTCCAGAATCAACGCAAAGTCAGTAAAGGTAGTCCCTAGAGTGCAGGTAAAAAAAAGATGCATAATAACGAACCATGGAGAATGAATTAAGGGGCGCTTACCAGGGAGGGGGAGGGGGCAGCACCACGGGTATCAGAATGATGGAGAGACAGCCAGCCAAGGAAGCCAACTGAAGGCCCCAGGAGTGCTGAGACCAGGAAACAGTGACCAGCTACTGGGCCACAAGAATCCTGCAGGTCACCAATACCCCAGCGCCCAATGAGCAGCCCAAGACACATTAGCAAAAACAGCCGAAAGAAAGACATATATCTCAACGTTATGGGCATGACAGTAGACTGCAGGCTGGCTAAATCTAAAGACACTGAAGACGACCTGAGAAAGACAAGCCTTGGAACAGGGGGGGGCCAAGGAAACAGGATCATACCCACAAGACGTCCACGGACGTAGAAGAGGTGGCACGAAGGTAGCGACAGAGCTGGACACACAACATGATGCTCCCCTGGCCGAACCAACCAAGCATCAACTACCAATGAATAGCCCTGGAACAGGTAGAGAACCCTACCTTGACCAGTCCAGCCGAAAGGCATCCACCGCGAGATCCTTGCAGTCGGGGAATGGCACTACCTAGAGGGGGAGACACCGAAACCAGGCCAGTGCAAAGTGGTCCACATCTGGTTGCCCAAGCATCTTGCAAAGCCAGAGGAAGGAGACAGCATCAACAGACCACTCCATTGACTGGTCCACAAGCAAGGTAGACCTCTAAAGTAGTGTCCCCTGAACACTCCTGGGAAGAAAACCCTGGCAGCACAAGGGAAGCACTTGGGAGTGCCCAGGGAAGGGAACCCTCAACACAACCAGCTCCAAGTGCACTAAACTCCTGGCCCATGCTCGCCAATGTGCAAAAAACAGACACCAGGGCAAAAGTCCTGCCAAGAAAAACACTGGGGGCCAGAGCAATAGTAGCAGACCCGCCACCAGTAACATCAGAAGAACTGGTGGAGGAGTGACCCGAGCTGTGAGCTACTCCCTCATCCTCCCAAACGAGCGGGGGAGGGTGAGGGTGAACGATCAAGCACTAACTTATAATATTTTCGATCATTTGTTTACATACTTTAGGGAATTCTATGGACATTTTAGAGTCTGTAGGTCTCGGAGGCAGCCAGCTGTGGTTTTTTTTGGTCTCACTGACTTTCTGAGTGCCTTCCTCAGTGGTGGCATAAATGAATAACCCAATGAGAGAATATGGTTTCTCAAGATTCTCCCACAGCTGACTCGAATGGCTCACTGCAGTGCACAGTGCACCGATCTTGTGCACAAGCCTATCTCTCTTAACCCTGGATAGTGACCTGGCATGTTGGGTATCTCCAGAATGCCCACTTAACCAGGAACACTTTCATAATAAGGAGGCCGCCATATGTGCAGGCAGGAAGTAGATACAGTGAAGTTAAGCATACTTGCCACCATGGGTCAGTGAGTACATTGGCTGGTGCAGCGCGAGAGACAGAGGGTAGACGCCAGTGACCGTCTGACCTCTGGGGTCAACCGGCGCGATGGAGAATAACAGCTATGACGTAGTCGTAACGTGTTCATGACGTCACCTCTCCTACTGATCATCGAACATTCAATATGATTGGTTCCCGCTCATTTGCTGCAATGCTATTGGTCAAATTGTAACTCCCCTGTGTAATTACCTAAGTGTAGTTACAGGATGAGAGCTACGCTCGTGGTGTCCCGTCTCCCCAGCACTCTTTGTCATATAATGCTTTGAAATTACTGACAGTTTTGGCCTCCACAACCTTCTCACTTAACTTGTTCCAACCGTCTACCACTCTGTTTACAAAAGTGAATTTTCGTATATTTCTCCAGCAGCTTTGTTTCGTTAGTTTAAATCTATGACCTCTTGTTCTTGAAGTTCCGGGTCTCAGGAATTCTTCCCTATCAATTTCTGTTACTATTTTGAACGTAGTGATCATATCGCCTCTTTTTCTTCTATCTTTTTCTTCTATCTACCTGTGTAATTACCTAAGTGTAGTTACAGGATGAGAGCTACGCTCGTGGTGTCCCGTCTCCCCAGCACTCTGTCATATAATGCTTTGAAATTACTGACGGTTTTGGCCTCCACCACCTTCTCACTTAACTTGTTCCAACCGTCTACCACTCTGTTTACAAAAGTGAATTTTTGTATATTTCTCCAGCAGCTTTGTTTCGTTAGTTTAAATCTATGACCTCTTGTTCTTGAAGTTCCGGGTCTCAGGAATTCTTCCCTATCAATTTTATCGATTCCTGTTACTATTTTGAACGCAGTGATCATATCGCTTCTTTTTCTTCTATCTTCTAGTTTTTGCATATTTAATGCCTCTAACCTCTCCTCGTAGCTCTTGTCCTTCAGTTCTGGGAGCCACTTAGTGGCATGCCGTTGCACCTTTTCCAATTTGTTGATGTGCTTCTTAACACTTTCGTGCTGTCAGGCGAAGCGAAAAAAAACTTCCATATTTACTTTCGGCGTTACGCGCGCCTAAGCAGTAAGACCTAAAAGTGTATACTCTTTTTACTGTCCTGACACTATTTGTAGGCCTACGTATTTAAATTTGGTATCACTGTGTTCGCAATAGAATTGTCTATAAGAACATACATATAAAATGCTGCCAAAGCAGAAGGAATATCAACACCAAATAAAAAACTATTGAGATCACTTGCCGAGAGCGCCAAACAGCAACAAAATGTTTCCACTCTCTTAATGATTGCGAAGACCACATTTATCGTACATCGTTGATTATGGTATCATTGGAACCGCAATAAAATTCTCTATACAGACATATGCATATAAATATAGAATCAATGTCACAACCGACCCACAAGATAGTGGGAAGTGGCTGAAGTGTTACCCGCGGCGGCATATCGGCTGCATATCGGCGAAATGTGTATATTCAATTCACTGTCCAGACATTATTTTTGGATGTACGTATTTAATTTTTGTACCAATGTGTTCACAATAGAATGTTCTAGAAGAACATATGTATAAACCGTCACATAAGGATGCGTTCGACCGGCAACAAACATAAAAACTACGTCGATCATACTCGTCGTGACAATAATACAATTGTTATACCAAGATGATTCACTGCCATGCCGTTTTCTTTAATAAGCTCTTCGGTTATTAGAAAAAACGTAAATTTCATGGCGAACATTTCTAAACTATCCCCAACAAAATCGGATAGAAAATGGAATTTATACAAATATTTTACCGCTCGACGCACGGAGTCGTTCAACAAGTACAACGGAGAGAAAAATAGTGCACTATACCGCTCGAATCAAGAGCACGAAAGTGTTAAGATATGGGCACCATACAACCGCTGCATATTCCAGCTTTGGTCTAATAAAAGTCGTGAACAATTTCTTTAGTATTTCTCCATCCATGTATTTAAAAGCAATTCTGAAGTTAGAAAGTGTAGCATAGGCTCCTCGCACAATGTTCTTAATGTGCTCCTCAGGTGACAGTTTTCTATCTAGAACCACCCCTAGATCCCTTTCTTCGTCAGAATTCTTTAAAGATTTCTCACATAATTTATAGGTTGTGAGGGGTCTATGTTCTCCAATTCCACATTCCATAACATGGCATTTATTCACATTAAATTCCATTTGCCAAGTGTTGCTCCATATAATTATTTTATCCAGGTCTTCTTGAAGGGCACGACAATCATCTAGGTTTCTTATCTTCCCTATTATCTTAGCATCATCAGCAAACATGTTCATGTAATTCTGTATTCCCACTGGTAGATCGTTTATGTAGACAATGAACATTACCGGTGCAAGAACTGAACCCTGTGGTACTCCACTCGTAACATTCCTCCAATCCGATACCTTGCCTCTGATTACAGCCCTCATTTTTCTGTCAGGAAATTTTTCATCCATGTTAGTAGCTTACCTGTCACTCCTCCAATATGTTCCAGTTTCCAGAACAACCTCTTATGGGGAACTCTGTCGAAAGCCTTTTTTTAGGTCTAGATAGATGCAGTCAACCCAACCATCTCTTTCCTGTAATATCTCTGTGGCTCGATCATAAAAACTGAGCAAGTTCATTACACAGGATCTTCCAGATCGAAAACCATATTGTCTGTCTGATATTATATCGTTTTCCTCCAGGTGTTCTACCCATTTAGTTTTAATTATTTTTTCCAATATTTTGACTATTACACTTGTCAATGATACAGGTCTATAATTAAGGGGGTTTTCCCTGTTTCCACTTTTTAGATTGGAACTATGTTAGCCTTTTTCCACACATCAGCTATAACTCCTGTACACAGGTATGCCTGAAAAATCAGTTTCAGTGGAATGCTGAGCTCAGGTGCACATTCTCTCAGAACCCATGGTGAAACTCCATCTGGACCAACTGCTTTGTTCTTACTTAGCTCCTTGAGCATTTTTTCCACTTCATCTCTAGACACCTCTATGAGCTCTATGTTGTTCCCTGGAATTCTTATTGTGTCTGGTTCCCTAAAGATTTCATTTTGTACAAACACACTTTGGAACTTTTCGTTTAGTGTTTCACACATCTCCTTTTCATTATCCGTGAATCTATTTCCCATTTTCAACCTCTGAATATTATCCTTTACCTGCAATTTGTTGTTTATGAATTTATAGAATAGACCTGGCTCTGTTTTACATTTGTCTGCAATCCCTTTTTCAAAATTTCTTTCTGCCTCTCTCCTCACTGTCGTGTAGTTGTTTCTCGCATCTTTGTATCGCTGGTATGTTTGGAGGTTTGGCCTCTTCCTGTACTGATTCCATTTTTGAGTCTTTTGGTCTCTGGCCCTCTCGCAATTTCTATTGAACCAATCCTGTTTCCTAGTTCTGCATCTCTGTTTTGGTATAAATTTTTTTGTGCCTTTATCATATATTTCACAAAACTTGACATACATCTCATTCACTTCCTTGTCTAGCATCATGTCTGTCCAATTATACTCACTAAAAAAATTTCTAAGGTGGCCATAATGTCCTCTCCTGAAGTCAGTTTTTTCAACTGCTTCAACCTCCTTATTTTCTTCCAGATTATAACGCATTGCATACTTTATTCCCAAAAAGACATGGTCACTTTTACCCATGGGAGGAAGGTACTGAATGTCAAATATCTCTTCCTCCTTCCTGGTAAATATCAAATCTAGCATGGAGGGAACGTCCCCTTCCCTCATCCTCGTAGCTTGTTTAACATGTTGATACAAGAATGTTTCCAGGATGAGGTCTACAAATTTACAGGTCCAGAAATCTTCTATTTTAGCTTCATATGCTTCCCAGTCTATGGATTTCAAGTTGAAGTCGCTGACTATCAACAGTCGTGAACTATCGTTATCCGCTCTCGCTATGATCTCTCTCATTATTGTTATAAGACCTTCTTGTTTACTATCTAGCTCTAGGTCTACAAATGTGTGTGCCCCACAAGATGCTCTGAGCCTCAGGAAAAAGTATTCACGTGAGGGGAGCCCTTACACAGAGGACATGTGCTGTTCTGTCTATCGGCCAATAGACTGAACACCGTCCATTCCTCACCATCAAGTTAACTCAGCGTCTTTTCGATATACCCACACTCGCCCAGAATCACGACTGTGAATATATTGCTCAGAAGCCTATAGTGACAAAATCACCAGAGCGAAACAGACTGGTATCAGGTAACCCCTGGTGCCAAAGATCGTTGTGAGTGACCTAGAGCGAACTAAGGCAGTCCCACCGCCTAAGTAACCTGTGTGTGACTTTACCACAAGTGTACCTGCATGGTACCACAGCCGCCGCCAGCCGCCACTCTGTCCAGAGCGTGTAGCTAGTACCTCAGTACCTCGAGGCGCCCGCCGCCGCCCTCACTGTACCACGTGACGTCACTCCCCTTACTCACCGCCAGTGCCAAGTGTGTGTGCGTGTGTCTGTCTGTTAAGCATACAGCACGCCCTCCTGCCCCTGTGTCAAGTACGGTTTGTGGGAAAACCTGTCGTCGATGGTCTCACTTAAGAACGAGGAAACCAGCTATCAGGCCACCTACGAGTGCTTGCATAAATCTGCCTGAGTGAGTGAATAAAGAGAGGTACCCTATCTGTAAGTACAAGATCTTGTCATTGTTTTATTGTGTCTGTGTTGATCTGAGGTATCAACCACAGTTCTCGCCTTCTCATACCTGTCACAGGTTATAGGTGAATCGACGGTGTATGCGTGTTATCTGTGTGGTATCACGGCATTTCACTCGTCTGTGAATGTGAGCTTCACATACACCACACATTTAGTATTGTGTGATAATATTATTGTGCATGTTATTGCCTGTCCCATTGACAGTGTATTTGTGATTTCCCTGGAAACACAAACTGTAACTGTCTCTATTTTCCGCTTGTTACAACTTGTAATAAAGATGTTACATCTTGGCTTAACGTGTTTATGATGTATTAGAACGTTGTTACAACAATCTATAAATGTGATGAGGACCCTAGGAGTCCCTTAAAGTGTTACATCATTGAGGAGATTCCAACGATCAACGTGGAGCAGGACCAGGTGAGGCTAGTCTGAGAAGAGACCCTCAAGGACTCTAACTCGACCTTGCTCCCAGGCCCTGTATGGTTGCTCTTGTATTTTCTATTCTGCTAATTCCGACAGTTTCGTGAAGCGTCTGCCACATGTACATTGGCGGCGTATGCATTGCAGTCGTGAAAGCAAAAAAGAAAATCCCCACACCCAATATATAAATGTAAAGGCTTCCTGCACCTCCGAGGGAACCAGGTTCTGGCTCTTGGTCCCTGGTAGGCAAAAGAACTCTACGACTGATGGTACCTAGCAATGTCACCTACATTGAAGATGTTAGTTTCAGAGAGCCACAAGGGGCTCCCCCAGAAAAAACATCAAAACAATATTCAAATGTTTCCAGTTCATATCTATTATGTTATGACAGCATTGCCATGTTTATATGCAATATAAAATAACTAGTACATATTTTGTTTATAAATAAACATTCTTACTACTACAGTATAAACAATGAGTGGCTTAATCCTTAGACAACAATTATCATCAACTGTTGATTTACAGGGTAATGAAGTTATCATATGGAAGATTTAAACAATTATTGTCTGGGTGTTACATGTATGATGCAAATATGGATATAAAAGCTCTCTATTGATGTAAGTAAAGAAAAACAAGTGATAAAATAATCAATGAAACATCAGAGGATAAAAGAGGAAGTGTCAGCATTGTCCATTGTCTAGCACCGGGGGCTGACAAGTGTCAGACGCAGCCTTGCAGAGCGCCTTCACCCTAATGACTCTCATTATAATAAACAATGGCAATTTGTCCACTGAATGATTTGTCCACTGAGTTGTCACTGTCCATTATTCAGTTGAGCACCAGGCACTGACAAGTGCCAAACGCAGCCTTGCAGAGTACCTCCACCCAGTGAAATGATAAATATTTACTTATTTTCATATTTTTCTTACATTATGCATACAAAACAGTAATTCTATAATGAAAAATTATTTCTTGGAATTTTTAAATTTTTTGTGCATTTTTTTGTATGACCATTTTTCCATAGCCGCTGTCTAATGATTAATGGGAACAACCATAACCAATAACGTCTTATCTTCCTTAAAGGAGAACTTGTCTTAACAACTGGCATTGGCATAAGAAACTGTACTCTGCTTCTTATTCAGAAAAAAGTAGCACATATTTTAAGCTTGCATTCTCATTATATCCACCAAACCATTGCACAATGAATAACAATTATTAAATGTAACAATTCATACAGACTAAAAAGACATGAGAAATACAAGTTAAAATTGCTGCCATTATAATCTAAGATTAAGGGCATCTCAAACTTATTAAAAAATAGTAAAAGTGATAGACCACTACATTTATCATGAATCATGCAAGTAAAATGCAAAACTTGGGTGCAGAGGAAAGAAGACTTTAAGCAGACATGAACACATACATGCACATAGCACAGGTGTCTATTGATGCACAAGAGCATACATGCAAGCATCACAGGTACCTACTGATGCACAGGAGCATACATGCACATAGCACAGGTGCCTATTGATGCACAAGAGCATACATGCAAGCATCACAGGTACCTACTGATGCATGGGAGCATACATGCGCACAGCACAGGTGCCTACTGATGCACGAGAGCATACATACTCACATACACCCACACAAACACTTTCCAGGCCATTCTCCAAAAGCCAGAGTGATAATTTTCTTGCTAACATCGACGACTTGATTCATTAACAGTCCTGAGTGATTCTCTAGTTTGGCACACACAACCACTGTCACAGCATATCTGGGCCTGGCACGCACAAAATGTTGAGGGGTCATTATCAATTTAATTGCATGCGATATTTATCTCGACATCACATTCCATGTATTTATCTACACTGGAATCAAGTGTTGTTTTCCAAGTCGCCTAACCACCACCCCTTATCTTGTTTGCCAATCCACTGCACTATAGCACGCAAAAGGCAGGAAGCCCCATAGTAACAAATCACTAGATCTTCAAGTAATCCCCTCCAAATCCTCAATCACTAATTTACAAATTGTACAGTACTACACTGTACAGCAGAATGGTACTATTGTATTTTATAATACCCATATGCTAGTCCAACATCATGCATCACATTACATGCAGCACTGCTGTGCATACATACAAATATACACATACTGTACCGTAAATATTTTAGTGTTATATATACTGTATATAGTATATTTTTTCCACACACACATTCATACACACAATACACAAAACATTCACACAAACACACACATATACCTAAATTTCCTTTTCTAATCCCATGAGTACTATAGGTGATGTAGCATGTTAGTTCCTAGTCTCTTGTCTCTATATAACACTCATTATGGCAGAGTTACTCCACAACACACTCGCCTAATCCTACCTGCTGCATGCAGCACAGCAAAGTGGCTTACATGTAACAACCTCCATTTACGGCTACTAATCTAATATATATATTTTTAAGCCATGGCGAAAATTGGCCCCAAACATACAATCACCCAATGCTACTTGCTACAGGTCATCGATACTAATCCATTTTAGCATCTCTCTCCATACACATGTTCCATCGCCTGTTTCTTACTGCATACTCCAAACTCGGGTGTAGTTCCAATTAACATATTATAATGCATCATTTATGATCATGTGATTGATGTGCCTTTTGCACATTTATCATTAATACTCTGTTGGATATACTGAAGATGATGCTGACAAGGAAATGAAAATAGGAGGATACAGATGGTAGCAGCACCTAAATGAGAGTAACAAAAGCAAAGTGGAAATGTTAATAGTGGAGAAAGGGAAGGGGAAGAAAGATGGAAGAGATAAGAAAAAAGTGAAACTGCCAGTAAGAGTGATAGAGATACTACTGAGAGATGAAAAACAGGGAAAAGGATAATCTGCAAGAGAAAAGGGTAAAGGCAAGTCTCTTCACATCCAATTTTCAGTTTTAGCAACTGAACTCCTACACTTCCTTTCACAAGTGATTGTGTCTGTAAAGAAATGCATAAAATGCCAAGTGCCACGATCAATATCTAATCAAAGTGATACAAAAATTAAATACTGTACAGGGGGGGAAAATAAACGGATGTGAGAAGCCAGAGTGGTATGTAAATCTAGCCAAAACTGGTGCTGTTTACTGCCTTGGACTCCAGTGAGGCCACATCCCGGTGCTGTGAACAGCACACACCACATAAAAGCTGCACTAAGCCAATACAAAATTTTGACAACAAAACATCTCTGTATGAACTGTGGACTTGCATCTGCTAGTGGTAAATTAAACAGTAACTTTAATTAGATCAATGATGAATCAATGCAACGACATCAGCAGCTGCACGCACGTGTCGGACAAGCATAAAATACTGAAGTACCTCGGGATGTGCGTCTGTTGGGTGTCTGGTACTGAATGAGGTAAGACAAGGGCTCTGACGTGGAGTTGGTGAAGGGCAGGCCAGCCAGACAGCACAATGATGGGATTGCTGTGGGTATACCACCATATTTTCTAGTCTATAAAAGTTGGCCAATAATGTGACATTTGTTCAGTGATATACCTAAACTCCACACTAAAAGGCAAATGGCACATATCTTGGCGAGAAGGAAATACCTCAATATTATCCTAGACATAAATCGGCCTACATAATGCACACAGTTGTGGGTTAGCATGATGAACCTGAAACTAACATTACATTACACACCTGGAAAACTCCTTTAGAGAACACATGATAGAAACAAATCAACATTCTCATATTCAATTTGTTACTCTTAATGGTGACTAAAACATTATTCACGCACACGCAAGTGTTAAATGTAGGGAAAAACAAGTGTCTTTAGACAGATTCTTAGTAAGACAAGCAAGTCTTAGTGGCTATGCAGGCAAAACGTGCCAGTGGTGTGCACACCAGTGAAGTCCTTACTGCCTGATGTTATAATGGGAAGGGGACTCCCCTTCCAAACAGTAACACCTCTCCTCCTACCTCCTACCATCTTCCATACCCAAACAGCAGTCATCAGAAGGTAAGTAATAACTTAACACACATAGTTTTGTAGGTTTATTAAGATGAATTAGGTATAAAATTTAGTTTGAGTGAGGTTTTTGGATACTCAGGGAACGATTAATTCATTTCCCACTATTTCTTATGGGGAAATTAGCTTCTGGATTACGAGATTTCAGAATACGAGCTGTCTCCAGGAATGGATAAACTCTTATACCGAGGTACCACTGTATTACACTAATACACAATTATATATAAGTATCTACATTTGTGTTGACCATAGAGAACCACTCAGCTGGTATGGTGAATGCAGACAATAAAAGGTGGCCACATAGTCAGTAAACAATGCAATCTCCCTCCGTCCCTCAGCATCACTCCTCCCACAGTGCTAATTATCACAACAATGCTGCTATTATCAGGTCAAAATCCTGGTCTTTTTATCAGTGGGTCATCTGTAATATTGTCATGCTAATAATAGCAGTTATATTTATTTAACATTTTTCGGCGATGCTGTGGTCACAAGCTGAACGGCAATGCTGTTTGCTATGCTGCTGCACCAGCCTTGGTTTCTCCAAAAGTACGTGGCTCTCACACCGAGAATATGCCCACATTTAAAAAAAAAAATGGCGTCGTTTACAAGAGCCCCTGAAGAAGTTAATGTGAACGCGTGTTGCTGCTGGCCATTTAAATCGTGCCTGGCACCCTATATGCATGCCAGTTAGGGTTAATAAGACAAATTTTTTTTTTGTGCCTGTGGGTGTTGAAGGCCAAAGACCCTTAGCGGCCTAAGGGTTAAGGAACACACATATACTTCACCCCTCAGAAGTATGATAAATTACCATAGCAGTTAACCAGGTATCAACCAACCAGTTCTTGGTACAACAGATAACACAGCCTTAAATGTTCTGTTAATACATCTGAGCTACATTCGCTGCTGAAATTTATAGGTATTATATTGTGTGTAGTTAACCATTAGCTTTTCAAGGTTGATATTTATGTATCTGGTATAAGGCTTAAATAAGCCTTAAAGTTAAAATTAACAGTATATTCTTGAGTAATTCCAAAGAATATAATAGTGGCTTTCTGCACACTTTGGAAATATTTCAAGAAATACATGAGCATGATCTATGTATAAAAGCAGTATACCCAGCG
>WNGS01111181.1:54482308-54494114 GCA_020271785.1 Procambarus virginalis
TCCAGAGGACGAGACAAGGAAGCGATCCGAGTCACAAACAAAACCCAGCCAAGTCTGAACCTGGGAGGCAATCAAATGGGACTTCCTCCAGTTCACGAAGAATCCGAACCAGGCGAGCTGGGAAAGAACCAAATTCATGTCGAGCAAACAAGCGGACCGGGTGGGAGCACAGACCAGTCAGCTATAGAGGTAGGCCAGCACACCGCACACCTAAAAGATGCAGACGGGCCACCATGACCCGGGTAAGGCGTGTGAAAACAGGAGGTGCTAGGTTCAACCCGAACGGGAGACAACGAAAGTGGTAACCGATACGCCCCACAACAAAACCCAAGACAGTCCCTGAACCCCGGATGAATTGGGACATGCCAATACGTGTCCCCAAGGTCCTGAGGTCCAGGGACACCATTTAAGCGCCCGGCTCCAACAGAAGCCAGACCTGGGACAGAGAAGTCACCTGAGAGGAGGGGCAATGAACCCAGGGATTCGGACCGGGACAAGTCAGAATGAAACACAGGTCCGCACAGTCCCGTTTCGGAACTGGGAACAGACAGGAAACCCACCTAAGGGATGGCATCGTTTCAACCACGACCAAGCACACCTACTCCGAGATGACCTGACAGAGTGCAGGAGAAGAGCCCTGCCCCGCGAGCCCACCCAATCCCACCACAGGCCGTCGGAAACGACCCGAAATGCCCACAAATCATGGGACCCGGCGTAAGCAAACAGAGCAGGCCCATCGCCCCGTCAATGGGACGAACTGTGAAAGGGCTGACGCCCTTTACAAGAAACCGAGCCTCACACGGAGCGAACACCGTGCCGACCAAACGAAGACAGCTCCGAAGGCGGTGCCGGCACCAAAACTGGCAACAGCGGCCTACCTCAACGAGCGGAACCCCAAGCCCTGGCACGACCCTTCTGGGACCCCCGGAGAAGCAACAAGTCGGACATTGGACGACAGCTAGCATAAGTCGCCTGCATATACTCTGAAACCGCTGAATCAGCAAACAGCAAGGGACAAAAAGGCAAAGACATCCTAAGAGCCAGGGGTCCAAGTGGATTCCAAGGAGGAAGCAAGCACCCTCTGCCGACACGCGAGCCGGGAGGCATAAAACAGCAACACCGCATCCTGCAGCATTGGTGCAAACAGCTTCAACAAGGGAGCCGGCGCATGCACCACCAAGCCCAAGGTGCCAGACCCAAGAACGGCCCCAAGCACCTCTACATCCTCCCCAAGCTAGTCCAAAGACAGCTCCAGGAGGGAAAAGAAACGCAAAACCGAAGCCAATAGGCCACAAGCACGCAAGTCCACAGCAACCAGCGCAGTCGAAAGGGAAGGAACTTGTACATGAAGCTGCACGACGCCCACAACCCGAGGAAGGACAGGGGGCAAAAAAGCACTCATTGAGGTGCTCAAACTCGCCCCCCAGGAAAACCTGGACATCCGTCAACGACTCACGTTACTCAAGCATGCAGGAACAACAGAAGGTATGCCAAGCATCCAAAGCAAAAATAGGACAGTCTGCCAGGCCAGGACGACTCCTGAACCTCATACCAAATCAAGTAGGGAAACGAAGACCCAAACCTGAACGTAGACAGATCCATAATACAGTAGAGGCGCAGTCCAGGTCGCGAAGGAGGTAAGCTGCAAAGGCATCCCACACCTCCATGCTATCACACCACACCATCCACACCATCCTCCATGCTAGATTTGATATTTACCAGGAAGGAGGAAGAGATATTTGACATTCAGTACCTTCCTCCCTTGGGTAAAAGTGACCATGTCTTTTTGGGAATAAAGTATGCAATGCATTATAATCTGGAAGAAAATAAGGAGGTTGAAGCAGTTGAAAAACCAGACTTCAGGAGAGGACATTATGGTGACCTTAGAAATTTTTTTGTGAGTATAATTGGACAGACTTGATGCTAGGCAAGGAAGTGAATGAGATGTATGTCAAGTTTGTGAAATATATGATAAAGGCACAAAAAAATTTATACCAAAACAGATGCAGAACTAGAAAACAGGATTGGTTCAATAGGAATTGCGAGAGGGCTAGAGACCAAAAGACACAAAAATGGAATCAATACAGGAAGAGGCCAAACCCCCAAACATACCAGCGATACAAAGATGCGAGAAACAACTACACGGCAGTGAGGAGAGAGGCAGAAAGAAATTTTGAAAAAGGGATTGCAGACAAATGTAAAACAGAACCAGGTCTATTCTATAAATTCATAAACAACAAATTGCAGGTAAAGGATAATATTCAGAGGTTGAAAATGGGAAATAGATTCACGGAAAATGAAAAGGAAATGTGTGAAACACTAAACGAAAAGTTCCAAAGTGTGTTTGTACAAAATGAAATCTTTAGGGAACCAGACACAATAAGAATTCCAGAGAACAACATAGAGCACATAGAGGTGTCTAGAGACGAAGTGGAAAAAATGCTAAAGGAGCTAGGTAAGAACAAAGCAGTTGGTCCAGATGGAGTTTCACCATGGGTTCTGAGAGAATGTGCACCTGAGCTCAGTATTCCACTTCAACTGATTTTTCAGGCATCCCTGTTACAGGAGCTGTAGCTGATGTGTGGAAAAAGGCTAACATAGACCCCCTTAATTATAGACCTGTATCATTGACAAGTGTAATAGTCAAAATATTGGAAAAAATAATTAAAACTAAATGGGTAGAACACCTGAGGAAAACGATATAATATCAGACAGACAGTATGGTTTTCGATCTGGAAGATCCTGTGTAACGAACTTGCTCAGTTTTTATGATCGAGCCACAGAGATTTTACAAGAAAGAGATGGTTGGGTTGACTGCATCTATCTGGACCTAAAAAAGGCTTTCGACAGAGTTCCCCATAAGAGGTTGTTCTGGAAACTGGAACATATTGGAGGAGTGACAGGTAAGCTACTAACATGGATGAAAAATTTCCTAACTGACAGAAAAATGAGGGCCATAATCAGAGGCAAGGTATCGGATTGGAGGAATGTCACGAGTGGAGTACCTCAGGGTTCAGTTCTTGCACCGGTAATGTTCATTGTCTACATAAACGATCTACCAGTGGAATACAGAATTACATGAACATGTTTGCTGATGATGCTAAGATAATAGGGAAGATAAGAAACCTAGATGATTGTCATGCCCTTCAAGAAGACCTGGACAAAATAAGTATTTGGAGCAACACTTGGCAAATGGAATTTAATGTGAATAAATGCCATGTTATGGAATGTGGAATTGGAGAACATAGACCCCACACAACCTATAAATTATGTGAGAAATCTTTAAAGAATTCTGATAAAGAAAAGGATCTAGGGGTGGTTTTAGATAGAAAACTGTCACCTGAGGACCACATCAAGAACATTGTGCGAGGAGCCTATGCTACACTTTCTAACCTCAGAATTGCTTTTAAATACATGGATGGAGAAATACTAAAGAAATTGTTCACGACTTTTATTAGACCAAAGCTGGAATATGCAGCGGTTGTATGGTGCCCATATCTTAAGAAGCACATCAACAAACTGGAAAAGGTGCAACGACATGCCACTAAGTGGCTCCCAGAAATGAAGGACAAGAGCTACGAGGAGAGATTAAAGGCATTAAACATGCAAAAACTAGAAGATAGAAGAAAAAGAGGTGATATGATCACTACATTCAAAATAGTAACAGGAATCGATAAAATTGATAGGGAAGAATTCCTGAGACCCGGAACTTCAAGAACAAGAGGTCATAGATTTAAACTAACGAAACAAAGCTGCCGGAGAAATATACGAAAATTCACTTTTGTAAACAGAGTGGTAGACGGTTGGAACAAGTTAAGTGAGAAGGTGGTGGAGGCCAAGACCGTCAGTAGTTTCAAAGCGTTATATGACAAAGAGTGCTGGGAAGACGGGACACCACGAGCGTAGCTCTCATCCTGTAACTACACTTAGGTAATTACACTTAGGTAATTACACCACATGAGGCGAGTTGCGGGAAGCTGAAAACCTCTGGGGCCTAAGGCCCCCAAGTCATCCCCTCCCCACCCCGGGATCCACCACATCAGACCCGGGGCTGAGTCATCTCCCAAAGCCCCGGCCTCAAAAGAAGAGGCTGGCGCAGCCATTGAAGCCGGAAGAAGAGGGGCCCACTGGTCAGATCCAAACGTGTCAGCAGGGAGGAACGACTCGGATGCCTCTGTTGCCAACCCTGAAGGGGAATTCTCCTAGACCGCCCTAGTCTCAACGTTTCCAGACGCTTCGGAGCCGGATGCAGTGGGGGAAGACCAAACCGAACAACAGCAAAGGAAGGACGAGGGGGATGTGGACTGAACCAAGGCCGAAGCGACCAACACCCCCAAGTCCGGGTCCCTATAGCCAGAACGGGGCAGCTTCGAGGCTTCCTGGTCAGCATCCAACCTAGCGCGTTGCAACAACCTAAACCGAACGGGCAACGCTTGTGCCACTTGTACCCGAATATCATCATCAGTAGATTGGGTAAACCGAGTCACCAATAAGCAACAAACTCGAAGGACTCTGGGTCGAAAGTGTCATCGACCCAGCAGGCAGTGTGATGGAGGCAAAAAAAAATTAGTCACCCTGAGACAAGGGGACAGAGCAACCCTCAAACTCACACAAAGCGAGGGATGGGGGGAACTTAGGGGTCACATCCATCGGACCCACACATCCCCGTGGGGATTCCCAAAGTCCTGAGACAGAACACACACGCAGAGAAGCCCAGGCAGGGTACTGCTAACTGGGTGCCCAAGTCTACAAACAAACTTTCTAAGTAACTAAACCCCCGGGACGTGTACACTCACGGGGGCCAAGCAGGGGGGCACCATCTCATACAGAGAAGCATATACAATACACAAGGGGCAACAACAAGGCAGACCGCCATCCCTCTACCAAGCAAAAAACCCCCCCCCCAAAAAAACCCGTAAGAGGGCAGCGTACCCAGGGGGAACAGAGCCGGCCACTATGAGAGGTGAAAACTAGCTGCACAGAACCCTGCGCCCCTACCAGTGCAAATTGCCTCTTACACTAAGGTGAACAAGGATGCCAAAACACCGCAGCAAACAAGGGCGGCCGAAAGCCGAGCACCAAGCAGAGGCAGAACCCAAGGAACTTGTGAAAGGAGGCCCCAAGGGCAGTACTTACCGGGCACCTGGGGAAGGTAACCCTAGGTGCATGCAGTCCGAGTATTGAAGAATACTCCTGACTCGCACACCTATAAGACAGCCACCACACCACACAGGCACAGAGCTGAGAAACAATTCAGGAGCCAGAGCACACGACTTTCGCCTAGCACATCAGTCTGAGAACTGGGGTCATGGGTAGCCGGCACGAGGGGTCTGGGGCTCCCCCTTCTCCCTCCCGGGGAAGGGGAAGCTGCGCAGACGGCGGCGAGGCAATGTGATGACGTCATGCTCATTTGCTCGGATTGGTTTGGGAAGTTCTGTCCACTAGTTCGGCTCTCAGTAGCCATTTTTTTTAAACCAGAATAGGGGTTTGTTTTGGATGCTTACCTTTCTGGGTGCCTGACCTGGTCGATGGCAGACATAGAATGCTTCCATCCACATGGGGGTTTCTATAGGCCATTGCTCCTCGTGCCTCTCTGAGGAGGCCAGGTTCGGCTCGTGGTCCCCGGTAGGCCTAAAGAACTCCATTCACGCTGACTGATGCCAAAAGTTTAATATAGCAATATCAGATGGATAGCTCGGGAAGCCGATGGGGCTTCTCCCAGAAAAAACCGATACAAATGTGACCTAAAGGCATCACCCACTGCAACGAATCCATCACTTCGCCGAATCAGGTTGGTCCCATATTGTTCGCAGAATCTAGGTTGTACTGGATGTCATAATTACCATCGACAGGAGAAGGACCTAGAATGGTAGGCGAATCAAAACAGACCACTGTCTGGTTAACCTACATCCAAAAAGATCAAAATATCTCCCCTAGAAAGAAAACCAAACAATCAACCCTTCGTGCAACTAGCACTTCCGCTCATCAGCGTTACCCCCCCATAGTGAGGGAGGGGGAGCTGGCAGCCCACCACTTCAATTCTTGAACGATGAAAAACCACAGACCGGAGGGAGAGAGAGAGGAGTGTCAGGAAGCTACCCTGACGGCCAGACGGTGAAGAGAGAGACGGCTGCAAGAGGCGCCCCAAAGCAACACAGAGCCGGGAAGGAACTGAAACGTTCACCCAGATACCTGGTGGCAAAGACCCTGATCGACCTCCAAAACCCCTGCTCCCGAATGTCTACTGAATACATGTTTCCAAAAAGCGCTGCAAAAGCAGCATGGCACCGAACCCTGAAAAACCTGAAGTGGAAGCCGGTGATACAGCAACCAGCTCAAGAGCCACCAGGGGTCGAACCCAGCGATTGCGAGAGTGGAGAAAGAGACTGCCCTGAAGATACCAGAACAGCTTCCGAAGCCGAATCCAGCCAAGCGGATAAACCAGAAGGGCAAAGCAACTGCCGAGTGATCCGGGTCCCCAACAAAATTAGCCGACAGCGGGACTGTAACCAGAGCAAGGCCGCGGGAGGGAGAGAAAGACGCAGTCCAGGAATCCCACACAAGGCACAGCCAAGTCCGAACATGGGACGGGACCAACTGGGACTTCCACCAGGTCACCAGGAACCCGAACTCAGCAAGCTAGTTAAGAGCCAGATTCCTGGCTAGCAGAGAAACAGACCATCTGGGAGCCCACACTAACCATTCATCAAGGTAGGTCAAGACCTGAAGACCAAGCAGCTGAAAACGGGCTACACTGGCCAGAGTCAAATGCGGAAAAATCTGTAAGCATGCCCCCCCCCCCCCATGATAAAACCGAACCCCAGATAGATAGGGCCAAGACTCGTCCCTGAGGTCCAAGGAAATCATCCTCCAGTGAACCCACTCCAAGATAACCTCCACTCGACAGATGGATAGGGAGGAGGCCCTCCCCTCTGTAATGTGTCAGCCAAGACTTCAACTGGCTATCAACCGCAAGATAAAATGTATGATGACTTTAGAGAAGTAAATAAAGCTTATGAGAGAAAAGGAATCTGGCATTCCTAGGACACAATGAAATCACAATCTATGAGAGAATGTCTGTTCATTTGTCTGTCCGACATTGGAGCCCAGACACTTGCAGGGGGCTAACTTTACCCAACTTTGTAGGGTGAATAGTCTGGTGCATCGGTTAGGGCCTGATCTATCTGTCCTATTAAAATGAGGGTAAAGCCAAACAACAACACCCCCCCCTCCCACCCCAAACAAAATCAGAGAAAGGTGGTTGGCCAAGTCCCTAAATTTATTCACCAAAAAGTGATAAATGTCAGTTCAGTATCAAATGAAAATGTCTTTTTGAAGTTGGAGGCCAGACAGGAAAGAGAGGGGGATGAGGAATGAGGGGAGAGGGAGGAAGAATGGGGGAGAGAAGTGGAAGAGAAGAGGGGCAGGAAAGGAGAAGAAAGGGAAGGAAGAGAAAGGGGAGCAGGAATGAGAAAGGGAAGTAGGGAAGAGCAGATAAGGGAAGAAGGGGCAGGAGAGGAGTGGAATAAGGGGTGGGGGAGAGAGAGAGAGAGAGAGAGGGGGACTATTCCAAGCTGGGGATCGAACAAATGTCCTAGGTCACCCCAGGATGCTGGCTCGATCCCTGTCCGGCTCCAAAGATTCATATTCGTGGGATGACAGTGTACAAAATCATAAAGTAAAATTTGTCTTAATTTAACTTGTTCAAACCGTCTACCATTATGAATGCAAAAGATTTTTTTTTAATATTTTTGGAGCACCTTTGTTTCCTGTTATCTTGAGGTTATCTTGAGATGATTTCGGGGCTTTTAGTGTCCCCGCGACCCGGTCCTCGACCAGGCCTCCACCCCCAGGAAGCAACCCGTGACAGCTGACTAACACCCAGGTACCTATTTTACTGCTAGGTAACAGGGGCATAGGGTGAAAGAAACTCTGCCCATTGTTACTCGCCGGCGCCTGGGATCGAACCCAAGACCACAGGATCACAAGTCCAGCTTGCTGTCCACTCAGCCGACCGGCTCCCCCCCTGTGCTTGAATCTGTGACCTGTTCGTGAGGTTGCAGGAATTTCTAAATCAATTTGGTCAATTCCTCCTATTAATTTGCAAGTGGCATTCATATCACCTCTTTTCTTTTTCTCCCTTAATCTAGCTTTGGCATATCTAACATCTCTAGCCTCAATTCATAACTCACATTTTTCAGTTCCAGAAGCCATTTTGTAGCATGCCTTTGCACCTTTTCCAGTTTATTGATATGCTTCTTGAGATATGAGGATCATACAACTGCTGCATATTCCAATTTTGATCCCACACAACTCATGAACAGTTTCTTTAGTATTTCACCTTCCATGTAATGAAAAGCCATTCTGAAGTTAGAAAGTGCAGCATATGCTCCTCACACATTGTCATGCCCTTCAAGAAGACCTGGACAAAATAAGTATATGGAGAAACACTTGGCAAATGGAATTTAATGTGAATAAATGCCATGTTATGGAATGTGGAATTGGAGAACATAGACCCCACACAACCTATATATTATGTGAGAAATCTTTAAAGATTTCAAAGACAAAGAAAGAGATCTAAGAGTGGTTCTAGATAGAAAACTATCACCTGAGGACCACATTAAGAACATTGTGCGAGGAGCCTATGCTACACTTTCTAACTTCAGAATTGCTTTTAAATACATGGATGGAGAAATACTAAAGAAATAGTTCACAACTTTTGTTAGACCAAAGCTGGAATATGCAGCGGTTGTATGGTGCCCATATCTTAAGAAGCACATCAACAAACTGGAAAAGGTGCAATGATATGCCACTAAGTGGCTCCCAGAACTGAAGGACAAGAGATACGAGGAGAGGTTAGAGGCATTAAATATGCAAAAACTAGAAGATAGAAGAAAAAGAGGCGATATGATCACTAAATACAAAATAGTAACAGGAATCGATAAAATTGATGGGGAAGAATTCCTGAGACCCGGAACTTCAAGAACAAGAGATCACAGATTTAAACTAACGAAACAAAGCTGCCAGAGAAATATACGAAAATTCACTTTTGTAAACAGAGTGGTAGACGGTTGGAACAAGTTAAGTGAGAAGGTGGTGGAGGCCAAAACCGTGAGTAATTTCAAAGTGTTATATGACAGAGTGATGGGGAGATGGGACACCACGAGCATAGCTCTCATCCTGTAACTACACTTAGGTAATTACACAATGTTCTTTATGTGCTCCTCTGGTAACAGTCTAGTATCCAAACCCACCTCTAGTGCTCGTTCTTTGTTAAAGTTCTGTAATTCCTTTCCATGTATTCTAAGTTGTGAGTAGTCTATTTTCTCTGAATCCCCATTCTATTATAACACAACATTTATTCACATGTTGTTCCAAGCACTTATTTTATCTAGATCAATTTGAAGGGAATGACAATTGTCTGCATCTCCTATCTTCCCCAGTATCTTTAACATCTTCTGCAAACTTGTTCATACAATTCTCTATTCCTTCTGGTAGATTGTTTATGTAGATGTCGAACATTAATGGTGCAAGAACTGAACCTTGTAGTACTTCGCAAGTAACACTCCTCCAGTCATTGCCTCTGATTACCGCTCTCATCTTTCTGTCAGTTAGAAAATTTCTCATTTATGTCAGAAGTCTCCCTGTCACCCCTCCAGCATGTTCCAGTTTTCAAAATAACTGCTTGTGCGGGACTCTGCCAAATCCTTTTTAACCCTTTAACTGCGCAACGCGCCTGCAGGCTCGCGTCTGGTTTGCGCAACGCGTCTCTGGGTATTTGTATTTTTTACGTTCGATTCAAAACTCCCGCGGCTACATGGGGTTCACATCAGCTTCCTCAGGGCTCTTGTAAACAGACGCCATCTTTAAAAAAATCGTGGTCCACATTCCCGGGTGTGGGAGCCTCAGTAGTGAGTGAGCAACCAAGGCTGGCGCTCGCAGCATAAGCGCACAGCACTGCTGTTCAGCGTGTGACCACAGCATCGCCTAATAATGTCAAAATATATATATAACTTGCATTATTTAGCCATGATAGTATTATAGAAGAGCCTGAGTGTGATAATGACTGGGTACAATGTTCAAATATCAGTGATTCAATGCTGTTCACGATGTTCACAGCGCTTGCCACAGCACCACAGCATTATTTCGTCCATCTAGGAATCTTCAAACAATTTCTTAGGTTCCTTTTCAAAATAAACGTATGGTCAATTATTCATTTACAGGAATTAGTGACCAGGATTGTGGTTATAATTAGCGTTGTGCGTAGTATTGTGGAAGGAGGAATTTTGGTGAGGGAGGGAGGGCAGAATTGAGGTAGCCTCATTGCGTGTGTGTGTGTGTGTGTGTGTGTGTGTGTGTGTGGCTGCCACTCTTGTTTTGCTCACCATACTAGCTTAGTGGTTCGCTATGGGCAAAACATGTGTACATGGGTATATATAGTGTGTATATAGTGTAAGAACAGCAACAGGAGAATGTTGAGAGGAGCTATTTTGGTGAGGGATGTGACGTAATCGTAGCGTCGTCTGCTGTGTGATTTTTCATGCAGTGTATGGTGGCCACTGTACTGTTTGGACACAATACCGGCTTACTTGCATAGTTCTGGTAAATAAAACATGTAGATAGGTATATAGAACATGTGTAATAAGAACTATAACAGTATGGTGGGAGGAGCAATGTTGGCGAGTAAGATGTTGGAGTGAGGGAGACTGGCTGGGTGTGGCTGCTCTCACTCGAGGTGTTCTGAATGTGTTCATGGCCAAATGCTCCTATTGGCCCATACGAGGCAGCTGCTATTGGCATATACGAGGCAGCTGCTATTGGCCATATGAGGCAGGCCCATATGAGGCAGCTCCTATTGGCCCATATGAGGCAGCTCCTATTGGCCCATACGAGGCAGCTCCTATTGGCGAAGCAGCTGCTACGCGATGTTCTGAATGTGTTGATGGTAAATGTATATGGTGTGTGACAGTGTATAGTGTGTACATATGTTGTAAATATACATAAATGAACATGAAACATTGGTGTGAATAACTGTATGATGGGAGGGGGCAAAGTTGGCGAATACAATGTTGGAGAAGTGAGGGAGGGCTGGCTGGGTGTGGCAGCTCTCACTCGCGGTGTTCTGAGTGTGTTGATGGTGAATGTATATAGTGTGTGACAGTGTATAGTGTGTAAATAGATTGTATATATACATAAATTAGCATGATACATAGTAAATATGTGCTGCATATGTGTACACAAGTGTCATGCACGTAACACAGTGTCTTCGGACAGTACGGATGTTTTACATCCATAATATAGTGTACGTGTTCACTATACATAGGATTAGCACGTAAAAACAAATAAAATGTATTTGGAACTGTGCGAAAAAAATGAACGAAAATATATTCGCGGCAACTCGCGCGCCCCGCCCCGAGCACCCCACCCGCCCCGGGAGCTTACGGCACGGGAGCACGGGGAATGATGACGTCACGCCCCAACTTACGGACCCCATAGCAGCCAAAGTAAGTACAATTTCGACCTTTTTTTTACATAGCCATACTGAGGGAAGGGTTTTTGACACTTAAAAAGAAAAAAGAATTTTTTCCAGAGAATTTATTTCCTGCGCACCACGGGGGTGTCATATTTGGAGGCAACGCAGTTAAGGGGTTAAGGTCCAGATAGACAGTCACCCAACCAGTTCTTTCCTGTAGTATCTCTGTGGCTCTATCATAAACTACTTTAGATTGGTTACACAGAATCTTCCTGTCGAAAACCTACTGTCTGTCCGTTATTATGTCATTACTCTCAAGGTATTCTACCCATT
>WNGS01111181.1:54500811-54519899 GCA_020271785.1 Procambarus virginalis
TCTGAACAAGGGGCATGTACTGTTCACCGACAACTATTACACCAGCCCCTTGTTGACCAGATACCTCCTTGCCCACAACACTGGCGTATGTGGCACGTGAAGGGCCACAGGAAGGAAATGCCAGTGTTCGGTATAGGTATAGCCGTGGGTGAGTGCCAGCTGCGCAAGTGTGACAATATGCTGTCAGTGCGGTGGAAGGACAGACGCGAGGTGAATATGCTGACTACGATTCACACGGTGCCATGTTGGACAGTGGGAAAGTCCACTTTCAGACAGGCAACACCGTGTATAAGCCAGACTATGTCATAGACTATAACGTGAACATGCGCCTCGTCGATAAATGTGACATGATGCTTGGTGGAGTGGAGTGCGTGCGCAAGTCTGTGAAGTGGACGAAAAAGTTCTTCTTCCACCTCATGGATGTTGCAGTGCTAACGGCTTCAATATGTACCTAGTAAAATTTGGCAGGAGGCCGTCTATACGTACATTCAGTGCTGGTGTTGTGTCACAGCTACTAGTAAAGTATGGCAAGGAGGGTTCCATTGTACCGCGCAGGGAGAACTTCGGAGTACATATGCTCGAGAGTATATGCCAGCCAGCATCACGGGAGAAGGGTAAACGTGCTTGTATAGTATGCAGGAATACTACCCGCAGAGAACAAAAACGAAGATGCATCAGCACCTGGTGCGTGGAGTGCAAGGTGCCACTCTGCCCCGTTGGCTGTTTCGCAGCATATCACACACTCGCGGAGTACTGAGTGTGTTTATGGTGTGTGTATATAGTGTGTGATACTGTACAGTGTGTATATAAAGTATAAATATAATATATATTAGGCATGATACATTGGAAATTGTGCAGGATAAGTGAACTTGTTTGTGATGCACGTAACAGTGTCTACGGACAGTATGGATGTTGTACTGTGATAATATAGTGTACGTGTTCATTATACATTGGATTGGCACGTAAAAACAATTAAATGTATTTGGAAAGGTGCGCAAAAAGTGAACGAAAATATATTCGCGGCAACTCACGCGCCCCGCCCCGAGCGCCCTACTGGCCCCGGGAGCGTACGTCACGGGCGAACAGGGAATGATGACGTCATGCCCCAACTTACGGACCCCATAGCAACCAAAGTAAGTACAATTTCGAATTTTTTTTACATACCCATACTGAGGGAAGGGTTTTTGACACTTTTAAAAGAAAAAAGATTTTTTCCAGAGAATTTATTTCATGCGCACTGCGGGGGCGCCATATTTGGAGGCAACGCAGTTAAGGGGTTAAAAAAAAAATGTTAGGGCCCGGACGGATGGAACGAATTCTGCACTGGAACGAATTGGCTTCGCCCCATATAGATCGTTCAAGTGAGGACACACTGTACTCATGTAGGGAATTTATTGCAAACACATTGATACCAAAATGAAAGACCTAAGATGAGAATTAACGTAACAAATTGAAAAAGAGTGAAAATCAAGATTCAAATATTGTGTCTCCACTCGATTTCCAGACTATATGAGAAGGACCCCCAGCCAGATAATCATGTTTTCCGGATGAGAGTACTTTTTCACCCGAGTCCAAAAGTGACCATTTCCAACTATTTTTATACTACAAAATAACATACGTAATTTGAATTGCCTTGCCACGTATAATTATTAAATACAGTATTCAACTAGAAACCTCAACTTACCTTGTTGTTGTTCGTCTTCTTAATTAATGCCACACATCTTGAAGTTAAGAATTCTTGGCAATTTATGTAACTATACTAACACAATACTAAACTGAACACTTAAAATTACTGTACAGTTCATTAACCACTGTGCTGCGCTGAGTTTATTGTGAAAAACTGTGCGCATGAAATCAAGTGTCCCAAAAATTCTTTTTTCTTCATAAAATTATAAATTCCCTTCCCTGAACATGTCTATTTAAAAATAAATACCAAATTCCACTTACTTTGGTTGTGGGGACATGGACAAAGTGCGCTGTGACGTCATTGGGGTCTGGTCACCCGTGCATGCCCAGACACGGTCACGTAGGCCATTCAAGTACCGGGTGTTGCCACAAATATATTTTCAATTATTTGTTCTATGTATTTCCAATGCGGTTTTATTTTGTTATTTTATCGTATATGATGCATATTTGTGTCCTTTACAATATGTATACAGTAGAACGTTCATAATGTTCCATGGAACTGTGATACATGTGTCAGTAATGTGTCCACAATAAATGTTTGTCGCAATATTACTTCTTAAAATTCACTAAAATTACAATATGTACAGTTTCACACACTATTTAAACAGTAACACACTGTATTACACACTCAGTACTTCAGAAGTGAGTAATAATCAACGAAGTAGTCCATGGTACACAGCCGACTTCGCTCTCATTGCACCAAGTACAGTACAACCTCGATTCAACGTACCCTGATTCAACGAATCTCCGGCTAGTTCGCACACTTTTCAGGCCGGATTTACTCACCCGGTTCGACGAACAATGGTTCGCCGAAGCGAGGGATGTTCGGATTTGCTAACGACGTCGAGACAGAGTTCACAGACTGGTGGAAAAGTTTCACATTCTATCACAGATTACAATTATTAATTCTTTCATATGACAAGTTCGATCACACAAGTGGACCACACAAGTGGACCGCACATGTGGTCCACAAGTGGTCCACAAGCTTACGATGTTGGGACAGAGTTCACAGTGGTAGAAAACTTTACCATCCCATCACAGATTACAATTAATAATTCCTTCATATGACAAGTTAGATCACACAAATGGATCACACAAGTGGACCACACAAGTGGACCACACAAGTGGACCATACAAGTGGACCACACAAGTGGACCACACAAGTGGACCACACAAGTGGACCACAAGTGGTCCACAAGCTTACGATGTTGGGACAGAGTTCACAGAGTGGTGGAAAACTGTCTCATTCTATCACAGATTACAATTAATAATTCCTTCATAAGACAAGTTGGATCACACAAGTGGACCACACAACAAGTGAATCATATGAACCAAACACCAGCAAGAATGGTCCACAAGAGGTGACGCATATTAATGAAACACCAGCCAGAGTGGTCCACAGAAGTGAACGACTGAGTTTCAATGATTTTCGTTCACCGATTTGTGGCACACGTATCTTTGTAAATTAATTTAAAGGCTGAAGCGTGAATAGCTAGCTAATATGTTGAAATCTTCTTATACATTTTCTGTGATGAAACAAGACGAGTGAGGGTGGACAGATAAGGGAATACTGTACAGTAAACTTCACTTTGCAGTGAGGTTTCACTCACTTTCATCTGTGTTTTCATAGTTCAGTGACCCATGGCTTTGAACGTTTCACATTAATAAATCATTTCTAAAACTGGTGTTTTAATAACTCTTTATTATCCTAATTAAACTAAACTAAATAAGACCAAAAATATACTGTAATAAGGTAGATATCTCCTATTTGAGAAATTGTTCACGTTATTGGCAGCACAACTCCAGCACGAGTGGACGGGTCTAATCCCTGTCCATACACCATGCTTGTTGTGTTGTGTTCGATTTCGTCGCCACAGTTCAGCGATCTACGGCTTCGAAATATTAAAATTAATAAATTAGTTCCAAAGTAAATATTTTTTATAGCTCTTATTACTGTAATAATGTTGCTAAACTAAATATGTAACCCAAAAATATATAATTTGATGTAAATTGAATATTTGAGAGAAATATGTTACTGGAAATCGAACACAACACCAGGCGGTATTTTGTTCGATTTCGTCGCCACAGTTCAGTGACCTATGGCTTCGAAATAATGAAATAAATAAATCGGTTTCAAAATAAGTATTTTTATAGCTCTTATTATCGTAATAATGTTGCTAAACTAAATACATAACACAAAAATATATAATTTGATGTAAATCGAATATTTAAGAGAAATTTATGTTACTGGATCAGGCTTAAACACCAGCCAACTGAAGGGTATGCGTATAGACTTAGTCTGCGTTCGTACAGTATGCACCCAGTTCCCTTAGCTTTGTCTGCGATTGACGTACAGTATTTATCCGCCGGTGGAAGAATAATTGTGGAATTGACCATTTTTTTACTACAGCTCTTTGGTTATAAAACAAAATGTCTCAGGGGCTTACTAATAGTGCCTTATTAATGCCAAAAACGAAGCAATATTTTGCAAGAACTAGTAGCAGAAAATCAACCAGCACGAGAACAACCGTACCCAACACGAGAACAGCCGTACCCAGCACGAGAACAGCCGTACCCAGCACGAGAACAGCCATACCCAGCACGAGAACAGCCATACCCAGCAGGAGAACAGCTGTACCAAGCATGAGAACAGCCGTACCAAGCACGAGAACAGCCGAACCCAGCATGAAAACAGCCGTACCCAGCACGAGAACAGCCGTACCCAGCACGAGAACAGCCGTACCCAGCACGAGAACAGTTGTATCCAGCACTGGTACAACAGCCGTATCCAGCACAAGCACAGTTGTACCCAGCACTGGTACAGCAGCAGCCAGCACCAGCTCAGAAGCAGCTGAACTCACAGCAGCAGCGAGCACCAGCAAAGCTGATGCAAACATCTAAAAACATCGTGTGCAGCATGAACAGTTAGAGCAAGTGTTAAATTTAAGTGTGTACTCAGTGTTAAAATTAATGTTGCAGTAATTTTAGTGTACAATAGTTTTCATAAACTGTATTGTAGTACTCAACATACAGCAGAACTACTTTTAATCAACACAGTGCTAACGGCATAATGCACTGCAGTACGTATTTACTGTAGAGCATTCACAACTTCACGAAACTTCAAGATGGACATAACTTCAACAATAAGGTAAATTTATGAATTACAGTATTTTTTAGTAGAGAAGTAATATGTAGGTACAGTATGTAATATGATAATGCATTTTTATTGTGTACAAGAAAAAAAAAAGACACTGACACAAACGCCTCCTGAAGGTCACCTCTTGCAACGAATCCAACGCTCCAACGAACTGGGGTTGGTCCCATATAGTATGTTGAATCGAGGTTGTACTGTACAGATAGATTTTCACTTCCTGTTTCTTCCTTCTGTGTGCTTGCAAATAACACACTCACGTACACCTTTGGCATTAGTACCTGTAGGTGGTATGTAGCCAAGCTTGTAAAACATAAGGTAGTCTTGAAAAGATTACAGGAAAAGATCAATTTGTAAGGTAGTCATGAAAAGATCGCTTTGTAAGACGCCACACAGGAAGAGTGTGTTAGCAGCTTCCATGGTGGTGTTTTCCATAGATATTTTCAAGAATACCTGAATCTCTTCCTAACTGACAGACACTCTTGAGGTATGCTGAATCTCTTCCTGTGTGGTGATGTTGACCAGACCACACACTAGAAGGTGAAAGGACGACGACGTTTCGGTCCATCCTGGACCATTCTCAAGTCGACTGTGATGAGGAAGTAGAGACAGGGAATCTCTTCCTGTGTGGGACCATACAAAGTATTCTTTTCAAGACTACCTTACAAATTGATTTTTTCCTATAATCTTTTCAATACTACCTTATGCTTTACAAGCTTGGCTACATACAACCTACAAGTACTAAAGCCAAGGGTGTACGTGAGTGCGTTATTTGCAAGCACACAGAATGAAGAAACAGGAATCAAAAATTTATCTACCTGGTGCACTGAGAGCGAAGTCGCGCTGTGTACCATGGGCTACTTCGTTGATTATTACTCACTTCCGAAGTACTGAGTGTGTAGTACAGTGTGTTACTGTGTAAATAGTGTGTGAAACTGTACATATTGTGGACACATTACTGACACGTAAAGGACACAAATATGCCTCATATACAATAAAAAAAAAATAAAACCGCATTGGAAATACATAAAACAAATAATTGAAAATATGTTTGTGGCAACACCCGGTGCTTGAATGGCCTGCACGACCGTGTCTGGGCGATTTACCCACGGGCGATCAGGCCCTAATGACGTCACAGTGCACCTTGTCCACGTCCCCACAGCCAAAGTGGAATTTGGTATTTATTTTTGCATAGACATGTTCAGGGAAGGGAATTTATCATTTTACGAAGAAAAAAGAATTTTTTGGGAACACATTATTTCATGCGCACCGTGGGAATTTCACAATAAACTCCGTGCACCATGGTAGTTAAACATAGGCTACAGTTAAGGATTTGCGCCCAGTAAATCCTCCCCAGCCAGGATACGAACCCATGACAAAGCACTCGCGGCTTACTCTCATAATTTCGACTCATAATACCAACTTAGTGGTTCGTTATGGTGAACAAAACATGCAGATACTTATATATAACCTATGTATAGTGTAATAACAGTAAAACTATTTGTTTATTGTTTTATGAACATAATAATTGAATCCCTAATATGCACACCATACTTTTGAGTATAGCGATGATTCACCCCTTTTATTATATAAATCTATCACACTACACACTATTGAATAATATTACTGCAAAAAAACTAAGAACAAATAAATCAAGAGACATTGAAATAATTAGGTAATATCATCTTTGTGGCAACTCCCACTTGTCAGCTCGGGTGACGCTGACCGCCACTGACCGCTCTGTCAACGCCCACATTTTGCCAGACCACCTCGGCTTATTGCAGCCAAAATATGTCACCTACGATTTATTTTTTATTGTTCCCGTGCTCAGGGAACACAAATTAAAATTTTTAGAGGACGAAATAATGTTTTAGATTTTTTTCTTGTGCACAGGGGTGTAAATCTCCTCAGGACCATTTAGCAGCTTAAGAGACATGGAGCAGCCTACCTGCCAAACACCAAACGAACCTTTTGCTATAAAAGACAAATGAAAACAAAATATTGAACAAATTTGAAGAAAGAAGAATGTCATAAAGGTGTTTTCAGTGTATGTATGGTAGGCTGCTCCATTATTTAAAACGTCGAATATCATATTGATGTTTTTCGGTGGTAGAACAGATTAATTTGATTCCCATTATTGTCAATGGGGACTTTCATTTTGTATGACGTCCGTTTCACATGATGATCACAGCACCGGAACGGATTAAATTCGTTATTCAAGGTACCACTGTATTTCTTTTGTTTTTGGCTATGATGAATTGTTCTAAAATTAATGGTAATTCCTGTACTGTAATGTATAGGCTTTCCACATCCCCCTTATCCCCTAGGTGGTCCCTCCCAACGCTCCCCTCTCTCCCGACACGACCCACCCACCCCACCCCACCCCATGCGCCTCGAGTCACAGCCGTACGGGATTATTATGGTACGGCCTGCCGCCTGGCTTTCGTATCTGGACAATTCACCGATTGTCCGGCTGACTGTCCGGATAGTGTAACATTGGCAGCAAGTTAACCGGCTCCAATTTTTTATCCAGCCAAATTGGCTTTTACCTGGCTCCCATGGACATTTTGACTGGATAGTGAGATAACTTTATCCGGTCACGATTTTAGTCAGATAAGGGCATTTTCCGGATGGTCGGATTCCAGATAATCGAGTGTCTACAGTACTACGCGCTCCCGCAGAATGTGCAGCACACCTTGGGGTGGTCTGGCGCTCGCTCGCCCAGCGAGCGAAAGTGTTAATATGTAAAGTACAGGACAACCTCGATTCGGTGAATCACCGGATAGATCACACACTTTTCAGGGACCGGACTTACTCACCCTTTTCAACGAACTATGGTTCACTGAAGTGGGGAATGTGCGGATTTGCTTACGATATTGTTACAGAGTTCACAGACTGGTGGAAAACTTTCCCATTCTATCACATTCTATTCCCATTCTATTCTATTGCCTAACCTACAATAGGTTAGGCAAGGAAATTCAACAGGAGAAACAGCTTTTGTCAGCACAGATGGAGGAAGTTGCACAGGGAATAGAACAGTGCAAGAAAGATATGCAACTCACTTATGCGCAAGTGGCCATGGACAAGGAAAAAATTGAAGAAGCAGTAAAAGAAGTCAAACACTGCAGCAACCAAGATAAAACAAACATTAGGCTAGAAGTGAGAAAAGAATTGGCATCTAACCCAAAGTTGGTGCAAAACACAGTTGATCGGAGTAAGTCCCTGATCATTTTTGGATGCATAGAAAAGGAGATAACATCTAGGTCAGAAAGAGCTGTAGAAGAAGCAAAAGTAGTAGATAAAATTGTTGGCCTCGTGGAAGGTCTTACAACCAAAGAGCATGTGTGCGACTACAGGAGAATAGGCAGATATGTAAAAGGGAAAGATCGACCTTTGAGGATCACCCTAAACGGTGCCAAACAGATGGAAGAAGTACTAAGGAATGCCAGAAAATTACAAAGCGTTGAGGATGGGAAAGGGTGGTCGTTAAGACGAGATCTTTCAAAAGAAGATAGAGAGAAGCTGAAACTGAACCTCGCCGAGGCAAAACGTTTAAATGAGAGCAGGAATGAAGAAGAAATCAATTCTTTTTTCTACAAAGTGATAGGGGTAGGCAGACCAGTAAAGTGGTACATAAAAGCAAACCAACAAAATCATTAGAGAAAGGGGGAGTGAAAAATAAGAAGATGGGGAACAAGTTCCTGAAGATTGCATACACCAACATAGATGGAGTAAGGTCAAAGATACTGGAGTTAAGTGATATAATACAGCTGCAGACACCAGACATTGTTGCACTCACGGAGACAAAACTTGAAGATGTTATTTTAAATGAGGTCATATTCCCAAGGGGCTACTCAATTTGGAGACGGGACAGAAAAATTAGGAAAGGCGGTGGCGTTGCTGTGCTGGTGAAAGAACACCTAAAGGTGAACGAAATAATGACTACCAATCCACAAGAAGTTGACATAATAGCACTAGAGATCTGCCATGAGGATGATAAACTAGTGATCATAAATGCATATAGTCCACCGCTAAGCAGCACATGGTCAAAGGAGGAGCTAGATAGTAAACGAGAAGGTCTTATAACGATAATGAGAGAGATCATAGCGAGAGCGGATAACGATAGTTCACGACTGTTGATAGTCGGCGACTTCAACTTGAAATCCATAGACTGGGAAGCATATGAAGCTAAAACAGAAGATTTCTGGACCTGTAAATTTGTAGACCTCATCCTGGAAACATTCTTGTATCAACATGTTAAACAAGCTACGAGGATGAGGGAAGGTGACGTTCCCTCCATGCTAGATTTGATATTTACCAGGAAGGAGGAAGAAATATTTGACATTCAGTACCTTCCTCCCTTGGGTAAAAGTGACCATGTCTTTTTGGGATAAAGTATGCAATGCGTTATAATCTGGAAGAAAATATGATGGTCGATGCAATTGAAAAACCTGACTTTAGGAGAGGACATTATGGCAACCTTAGAAATTTTTAGGGAGTATAATTGGACAGACTTGTTGCTAGGCAAGGAAGTGAATGAGATGTATGTCAAGTTTTGTGAAATATATGATAAAGGCACAAAAAAATTTATACCAAAACAGAGAAGCAGAACTAGGAAACAGGATTGGTTCGACAGAAAGTGCGAGAGGGCCAGAGACCAAAAGACACAAAAATGGAATCAATACAGGAAGAGGCCAAACCCCAATCATACCAGCGATACAAAGATGCGAGAAACAACTACACGGCAGTGAGGAGAGAGGCAGAAAGAAATTTTGAAAAAGGGATTGCAGACAAATGTAAAACAGAACCAGGTCTATTCTATAAATTCATAAACAACAAATTGCAGGTAAAGGATAATATTCAGAGGTTGAAAATGGGAAATAGATTCACGGAAAATGAAAAGGAAATGTGTGAAACATTAAACGAAAAGTTCCAAAGTGTGTTTGTACAAAATGAAATCTTCAGGGAACCAGATACAATAAGAATTCCAGAGAACAACATAGAGCACATAGAGGTGTCTAGAGATGAAGTGGAAAAAATGCTCAAAGAGCTAAATAAGAACAAAGCAGTTGGTCCAGATGGAGTTTCACCATGGGTTCTGAGAGAATGTGCACCTGAGCTCAGCATCCCTCTTCAACTGATCTTTCAGGCATCCCTGTTTACAGGAGTTGTAGCTGATGTGTGGAAAAAGGCTAACATAGTTCCAATTTACAAGAGTGGAAGCAGGGAAGACCCCCTTAATTATAGACCGGTATCATTGACAAGTGTAATAGTCAAAATATTGGAAAAAATAATTAAAACTAAATGGGTAGCACACCTGGAGAGAAATGATATAATATCAGACAGACAGTATGGTTTTCGATCTGGTAGATCCTGTGTATCGAATTTACTCAGTTTTTATGATCGAGCAACAGAGATATTACAGGAAAGAGATGGTTGGGCTGACTGCATCTATCTGGACCTAAAAAAGGCTTTCGACAGAGTTCCACATAAGAGGTTGTTCTGGAAACTGGAAAATATTGGAGGAGTGACAGGTACGCTTCTAACATGGATGAAAAACTTTCTGACTGATAGAAAAATGAGGGCTGTGATCAGAGGCAATGTATCGGACTGGAGAAATGTCACAAGTGGAGTACCACAGGGTTCAGTTCTTGCACCAGTGATGTTTATTGTCTACATAAATGATCTACCAGTTGGTATACAGAATTATATGAACATGTTTGCTGATGATGCTAAGATAATAGGAAGGATAAGAAATTTAGATGATTGTCATGCCCTTCAAGAAGACCTGGATAAAATAAGTATATGGAGCACCACTTGGCAAATGGAATTTAATGTTAATAAATGTCATGTTATGGAATGTGGAATAGGAGAACATAGACCCCACACAACCTATATATTATGTGAGAAATCTTTAAAGAACTCTGATAAAGAAAGAGATCTAGGGGTGGTTCTAGATAGAAAACTATCACCTGAAGACCACATAAAGAATATTGTGCAAGGAGCCTATGCTATGCTTTCTAACTTCAGAATTGCTTTTAAATACATGGATGGGGATATACTAAAGAAATTGTTCATGACTTTTGTTAGGCCAAAGCTAGAATATGCAGCTGTTGTTTGGTGCCCATATCTTAAGAAGCACATCAACAAACTGGAAAAGGTGCAAAGACATGCTACTAAGTGGCTCCCAGAACTGAAGGGTAAGAGCTACGAGGAAAGGTTAGAAGCATTAAATATGCCAAAACTAGAAGACAGAAGAAAAAGAGGTGATATGATCACTACATACAAAATAGTAACAGGAATTGATAAAATCGACAGGAAAGATTTCCTGAGACCTGGAGCTTCAAGAACAAGAGGTCATAGATATAAACTGGCTAAACACAGATGCCGAAGAAATATAAGAAAATTCACTTTTGCAAACAGAGTGGTAGACGGTTGGAACAAGTTGGGGGAGAAGGTGGTGGAGGCCAAGACCGTCAGTAGTTTCAAAGCGTTATATGACAAAGAGTGCTGGGAAGACGGGACACCACGAGCGTAGCTCTCATCCTGTAACTACACTTAGGTAATTACACTTAGGTAATTACAGGTTACAATTAATAATGCCTTCATATGACAAGTTGGATCACGCAAGTGGACAAGTGGACCATACAACAAGTGAACCACATTAACCAAACACCAGCCAGTGGACCATACAACAAGTGAACCATATTAACCAAACACCAGCCAGTGGACCATACAACAAGTGAACCATATTAACCAAACACCAGCCAGTGGTCCATACAACAAGTGTACCATATTAACCAAACACCAGCCAGGCTGGTCCATACAACAAGTGTACCATATTAACCAAACACCAGCCAGTGGTCCACACAACAAGTGAACCATATTAACCAAACACCAGCCAGTGGTCCACACAACAAGTGAACCATATTAACCAAACACCAGCCAGTGGTCCACACAACAAGTGAACCATATTAACCAAACACCAGCCAGTGGTCCACACAACAAGTGAACCATATTAACCAAACACCAGCCAGTGGTCCACACAACAAGTGAACCATATTAACCAAACACCAGCCAGGCTGGTCCATACAACAAGTGAACCATATTAACCAAACACCAGCCAGTGGTCCATACAACAAGTGTACCATATTAACCAAACACCAGCCAGACTGGACCATACAACAAGTGTACCATATTAACCAAACACCAGCCAGTGGTCCATACAACAAGTGTACCACATTAACCAAACACCAGCCAGACTGGTCCACACAACAAGTGAACGACTGAGTTTCCATGAATTTCGTTCACCGATTTATGGCACACCTATCTTTGAAAATTAATTTAAAGGTTTAACCCTTTAACTGCGCAACGCGCCTGCAGGCTCGCGTCTGCTTTGCGCAACGCGCCTCCGGGTATTTGTATTTTTCACGTTCCATTCAAATCTCCCGCGGCTACACGGGGTTCACATCAGCTTCCTCAGGGCTCTTGTAAACAGACGCCATCTTTAAAAAAAAAATCGTGGTCCACATTCCCGGGTGTGGGAGCCTCAGTAGTGTGTGAGCAACCAAGGCTGGCGCTCGCAGCATGAGCGCACAGCACTGCTGTTCAGCGTGTGGCCACAGCATCGCCTAATAATGTCAAAATATATATATAACTTGTATCATTTAGCCATGATAGTGTTATAGAAGAGCCTGAGTGTGATAATGACTGGGTACAATGTTCAATTATCAGTGATTCAATGCTGTTCACGATGTTCACAGCACCACAGCATTATTTCGTCCATCTAGGAATTTTCAAATGATTTCTTAGGTTCCTTTTCAAAATAAACGTGTGGTCAATTATTCATTTACAGGAATTAGTGACCAGGATTGTGATAATAGCAAGATTGTGGTTATAATTAGCGTTGTGCGTAGTATTGTGGAAGGAGGAAAGTTTGGTGAGGGAGGGAGGGTGAGAATTGAGGTAGCCTCATTGTGTGTGTGTGGCTGCCACTCTTGTTTTGCTCACCATAATAGCTTAGTGGTTCGCTATGGGCAACACATATGTACATGGGTATATATAGTGTGTGTATATATAGTGTGAGAACAGTAACAGGAGAATGTTGAGAGGAGCAATTTTGGTGAGGGAGGTGACGTAATCGTAGCGTCGTCTGCTGTCTGCTGTGTGATTTTTCATGCAGTGTATGGTGGCCACTGTACTGTTTGGACACAATACCGGCTTACTTGCACAGTTCTGGTAAATAAAACATGTAGATAGGTATATAGAACATGTGTAATAAGAACTATAACAGTATGGTGGGAGGAGCAATGTTGGCGAGTAAGATGTTGGAGTGAGGGAGACTGGCTGGGTGTGGCTGCTCTCACTCGAGGTGTTCTGAGTGTGTTGATGGTGAATGTATATAGTGTGTGACAGTGTGTAGTGTGTAATTAGATTATATGTATACATAAATTAGCATGATACATAGTAAATATGTGCAGCATATGTGTACACAAGTGTCATGCACGTAACACAGTGTCTTCGGACAGTACGGTTGTTTTACTGCCATAATATAGTGTACGTGTTCACTATACATAGGATTAGTACGTAAAAACAAATAAAATGTATTTGGAACTGTGCGAAAAAAATGAACGAAAATATATTCGCGGCAACTCGCGCGCCCCGCCCCGACCGCCCCGGGAGCTTACAGCACGGGCGCACGGGGAATCATGACGTCACGCCCCAACTTACGGACCCCATAGCAGCCAAAGTAAGTACAATTAGGACTTTTTTTTTACATACCCATACTGAGGGAAGGGTTTTTGACACTTTAAAAAGAAAAAAGAATTTTTTCCAGAGAATTTATTTCCTGCGCACCACGGGGGTGTTATATTTGGAGGCAACGCAGTTAAAGGGTTAAGCATGAGAAGCTAGCTACATGTGGTGAAATGTTATAGACATTTTCTGTGACGAAACAAGATGAGTGAGGGTGGACAGATAAGGGAATACTGTACTGCACTGTAAACCTCACTTGGTTTTCCTTTGTGTCGTCATAGTTCAGTGACCCATGACTTTGAAAGTTTCAGATTAATTACATCTTTTCTAAAACAGGTGTTTTAATAGATTTTTATTATCCGCATTATATTTCTAAACTAAATTTAAAACAAAATATGTACTGTACTGTAATATGATAGACATATTTTATTTGAGAAATTATTTATGTTAATGGCTCCAGTTTTCAAAACAATTCAAGAGCGGGTGGACTGATCTATTCTATGAACACACAGCACCATGTGCTTTTCATTTGAATTCATCGCTACAGTTCAGTGACCAACAACTTCGAAATAATAAAACTAATAAATCATTTGTAAAATTAGTGTTTTTATCACTTATTATCCTAATAATGTTACTAAACTAAATATATAACCCCAAAATATATAATACTGTATGATGAAAATCCAAGATTTGAGAGAAATTTATGTTACTGGATCTGGCTTAAACTTCAGCCTACTGTAGCCAACACACTTCCTCTGTGTTAGGTGCCCATCCGCCAATACCCCAACCCTACACACCCCGCCCGTCCGAATAGCCACCCATCCGCCTGCCGAAATAACCCAGCCCGCCTGCCGAAATAACCCAGCCTGCCTGCCGAAATAACCCAGCCCGCCTGCCCAAACCCACCCATCCTGCCTACATGCCCGAACAGCTGCCCATCAGCCTGCCCAAACCCACCCACACTGCCTGTCCATCCGCCTGCCTAAACCCACCCACTATGCCCACCTGAATAGCTGCCCATCTGCCTGACCAAACCCACCCACCCATCCTGCCCAAATAACCACCCGTCTGCCTTCCGAAACACCCACATTGCCCGCCCAAATAGCCGCTCATCCGCCTGCCTAAACAAACCCACCCTGCTCGCCTGAATAGCCGTCCATTCGCCTGACCGCTTCAATTGCTGCCCATCTGCTTGCCCGAACCCACTCACACTGCCTGCCCAAATAACTGCCCACCCGCCTGAGCCTGCCCGCCAGTCAGCCACCAATCCATCCATGATGATGTGATTGATTTTAAAGATGAACATTCCAGATTTTTGAGCTAGTTAAGAATGGCTGAAAGATTTATGGATAGCCAAAATATGAAGAACAGGAAAATTGCCAGAGAATCATCAAGCAGCTGAAATCAACACAGCAGCAGCGAGCACGAGCAAAGCTGATGCAAACATCTAGAACATCGTGTGTGGAGTGTACAGTTAGAACAAATGTACTGTTCTTAAATTTAACATGGTGTTAAAAGTATTAAAATTAAAGTTGCAGCAATTTTAGTGTACAATAGTTTTCATAAACTGTATTGTAGTACTCAACATACAGAAGAGTTACATAATCCATACAGCATAGAATAGTGTGTAGTAGACCAAGCAGAAGGAAGAGTCATAATTATTAAATATAAATATTATTATTATTATTATTATTATAATTATAATAATAATTGTTGTACTTGTATTTAATAATTATCACTCTTCCTTCTACTTGGTCTTGAAGGAGGCTGGCCTCGGGTGAAAGGGGGCTGTGACGATCTTTGTCTGGAACTCGTAGGAGCGGGACCGGGACGTCCACCTCCCGAGGGTCGTGCGGCCCAGGCTCTGCTTCAGGAGGCTGGGGTCATTCATACCCTTGATGGGGTAGTTCTTCTCTGGCCACGTCCACGGCAGTCTCCGGGGTTGGAGGTCCCTGTGCCCTTTTTCACTAACTTCGAGGTCAACCCCGGAACTCACAGTTCTTGAGACGGCGCTGGAACCAATCGTATTGGCGTAGGCCTTTCCATTGGAGACTTTCAGCATCGTGGAGAGGGGGAACCTGCTGCCTGGGTAACAGCTTCTCCCCCAAATCAACCTACCCTGGCTTTACACCCTGGTGAGGCCACTCCAGACCAGGCCGACACCAGAGTGCAACTCCATAGTCTCCCGAGACTGATGGATGCCTACTACTACTAGTGTATTTACTGTACAGTATTCACAACTCCACGAGATAAGGTAAATAATACTATAACAGTATTTTTTAGTAGAGTAGTAATATATAGGTACAGTATATAATATGTGCATTTTCATTGAGTACAAGAAAAAACCAGCGTTGAATGTAATGAAACACTATTTTCTGGGCGAGACCCGGAGGCTCCCCCGAGCTATCTAGGTTCATATTGCTAATATTAGACTTTGGCATCAGTCCGTGTGGATGGACTTCTTTAAGCCAACCTGGGACCATGAACCAGAACCTGGCCCCCAGAGAGAGAGGCACGAGGAGCCATGGCATATAGAAACCCCTATGTGATTGGAAGCATTCTACGTCTGCCATCGACCAGGTCAGGCACCCAGAAAGGTAAGCATCCCAAAAACAAAACCCTATTCTGGTTAAAAAAAATTGCTACTAAGAGCCGAACTAGTGGACAGAACTCCCCAAACAAAAACGAGCAAACGAGCATGACGTCATCACGTTGCCGTGTCGCCATCTGCGAAGCTAAGGGGCAGACCCAGACCCTTCGTGCCAACTACCCACAACCCCAGTTCTGAGACTTGATGTCAAAAACGCACAAAAAAATGCCAACCGGTGGAAGGGTTGCCAGGGAAACCTCTGGGTCTCACCCAGAAAATGGGATTTCATTACATTCAACGCTGTTTTTCTGGGGAAGAGCCCTGTCGGCTCCCAGGAGCTACTTGCCAAAAGACAAAAACAAGAGGGACTTACCCGGGAGGCGGTCATTGCTCGCTTCTCAACGCGAAGCTGAGACAACTGGCTGCAACTGACTTAAAGCGACACAGGCCCTACAAGGCCCAGGAACATTCACTAACGCACAACCAGGAAACTGTTCGACCGCCAAAAACCCTGCGCCCAAATGTCAGCCCAAGACATGTTACCAAAGACGGCAGCAAGAGCAGCAAACTTATGAAAGTCGTGGACACGAGGATAGATTGCAGGCTTTCTGGCCTGAATAATTCTGCAGACGACCTGAGAGGCCCACACCCTGGAAACAGGGAAGAAGGGAAACCGGATCAACTCAAAGTGCATCCCCAGACTTGGAAGCCGTGGCGCTCAAATAACAGCGGAGAGCCACAACTGGACAACACATGATGCACCCGCGGCGTGACCAACCAAGCATCAACAACCCAAGGACCCCTCAAGAAAGAAGCAGTCTCATTCTTCACCAGAAAAGAAGGAGACGGCTGCAAGCGAACAACCCTATCACGAGTACAAAAAGAGCAGAAACCCCTGCGCCAGAGGAGAGCATGAAGCTCCCCGACCCGACCCCCAGAGGCCAATGCCAACAAGAGCCTTTTCTTGAGCCGGTTGGCCGAGCGGACAGCACGCTGGACTTGTGATCCTGTGGTCCCGGGTTCGATCCCGGGCGCCGGCGAGAAACAATGGGCAGAGTTTCTTTCACCCTATGCCCCTGTTACCTAGCAGTAAAATAGGTACCTGGGTGTTAGTCAGCTGTCACGGGCTGCTTCCTGGGGTTGGAGGCCTGGTCGAGGACCGAGCCGCGGGGACACTAAAGCCCCGAAATCATCTCAAGATAGCCTTGGAAAAACAATCCAGAACTGAAAGGGCCACAACAAACTGAGAAGAGAGAAAAGAAAGCACCCGACCCAAGGACCAGGACGGCTCAAGCGAAGCATGAGCAGGCTGGAGATGAAACAACGCATGAGACAGATTGCGTAACAGATCAGAAGTAACATCACTACTGAAAGCAACCTGTAGCGGCTCCGCCAGCACCACGCGATACGAGGTGACAGTATTCGGCATAAGATGATGGTCCTGAAACAACCACAAGAGAAAGGACAAGACAACCCTAACCGAGAACGAAGAATACCTATGAAGCGAGAGAAAGAAACGAAAGGACCGCCAGGAAACTTTATACCGCCACCAAGACGAAGCCCGTAAGTGGGACACCATCAAAGACGCCACCTGATTACCACACAGATGGTGATAAACTCCAAGTCAAATAGACCAAACACGAAGACTCAAGGAGAAGATCGAACCAGTCACGTAACGTACCAGACCGATCTGCTGAATGAGGCATAGCTGCAAGAAAACCTCCGGATTCAGACACCGAGCAAGCAGCGCCTGAAACCATGGCTGGGCCAGCCACAATGGGGCAAAGAGGACTACTCTCCCCTGGTAAGTGTTCAAGCGAGCCAGGACCTGGAGCAACAGCTGAACCCCGACCAGTCCTGCCGAAAGGCATCAACCCCAACGGTGTCGCAGTCAGGGAATGACGCTACAAGTATTGGAAAATGCCTCGACCACGCCAACGCGAAGAGATCCACATCTGGGCACCTAAACGTCAGGCATAGCCAACTGAAGGAGTCGGCATCAACCGTCCATTCCGTGGACAGTGGAACGAACCGAGACAGGCCGTCCGCCAGAACATTGGACACCCCTTGAATGTGAATCGCCAGGGAGACCAAACCCCGAGAACTCAGCAGATGAGTCACCTCAAGCAACCAGGCCCAAAGAGCCAAGGACTGCATCAAACCCATGCGGTTCAGACAATGAACCCCCAGGAAGCAGTCTGAATGGAGCCGGATCATCGATCCGCGGGTGACCCGAACCCTACGAAGAGAATACCACACTGCCGCGAACTCCTGCACCGTGCTGTGGGCCGACAGAAGGACAGACCGAATTGTCCCTGGCCGGCCTGGTAAGCACTGGTCACAAAGTCCCAGCCAAGAGACAACGCATCCATGAACACATTGAACGAGGGCTCGGGTAGGCGCCACGGCATTGAACCCCGAAAAACCCTTAGAGGAAGCAGGCAAAGCAGCAACCGACACAAGGCCCCTGGAGGCCGAACCTAGCGATCGCGAGAGGTGGAAGGGACGTCTCTGAAGAAACCAGAACAGTCAACGAAGCCAAACCCGACCAGGTGGGTAGACCATCACGGCAAACTTAAGGCTCCCGCACAAATCCGCAAGCAACCGCCAAGTGACCCGGGAGCCTCCCAGAAACAGCCCAGGCGAGACCACAGCCGAAGGAGAGACTCCAGAGGACGAGACAAGGAAGCGATCCGAGTCACAAACAAAACCCAGCCAAGTCTGAACCTGGGAGGCAATCAAATGGGACTTCCCCAGTTCACGAAGAATCCGAACCAGGCGAGCTGGGAAAGAACCAATTCATGTCGAGCAAACAAGCGGACGGGTGGGAGCACAGACCAGTCAGCTATAGAGGTAGGCCAGCACACCGCACACCTAAAAGATGCAGACGGGCCACCATGACCCGGG
>WNGS01111181.1:54544128-54571932 GCA_020271785.1 Procambarus virginalis
ATGTGATGAAGAGCATATACAATGTAGCCTCTCACATCATACGTAATTCTTATGCTCATTTAAGAACAGAAATGAATTAAATTTTTTTAAGCGGCTAGAGCATTTCGGTAACTAAGCACAGCTTTATCCTTAAAGCGGATATCATCATATCTTGATGAATTGGTTATATGGTTAGTGTTGACAAACTATTATTGTCTAGATTTTAAATAGATGATGCCAATAGGATATTATAATATGTCTATATGGATGAAGTGGAGTTTACCCTCAATTGCGCATCGCATCATATGATGCTTTGACCGACTTGCAGTAAATGCACGTCGCATCATATGATCGTTGGAGTACTACGCAAGATTTAAAACGGCCCGCGGATACACGGGGTTCACCACACCTTCATCAGGGCTCTTGTAAACAGATGCCATTTTTAAAAAAAATCGTGGGCCAAACTCCCGGGTGTAGGGGCCTCAGTATCGAGTAGCTACCAAGCCTGACGCACGCAGCATGAGCTCACAGCACTGCTGTTCAGTTTGTGACCACAGCCTCGCCTAAAAATGCCATAATATACTTGTTCTGCTATTATGTATGAAATTTATTACAGAGGACCCCTGACTGTGATAAACGACCATGGGTCTGATAATAGAGGATTGTGATGATATTTAGCGCTGTGCTCCATGGAGGGAGGGTTATGCTGTGGGAGGGAGGGTGGTGGCGTTGTTATCTGACTGTGTGTGGCCACTTTTATGACTGCACTCACCATACCAGCTTAGTGGTCGCTATGGTGAACACAAATGTAGATACTTAATATAACGTGTGTATAGAGGGTATAAACGCAAGAGTAGGAGGTTTTGGAGCCGCCATTTGGTGAGAGGAGCGTCGTCTGCAGGATTATCGTGTTGTTTATTGGTGACTACGATGGTATTTGGGCACCATACCAGTTTACTTGTACAAGTATGGTGAATAAAACCGGAGATATTATATATAATGTTGTATATAGCGTAATAACCCCACAGCAGTATTGTTGGAGGAGAAATATTAGTGTGTCTGCCTTAAGGGCGGCAGCCATCAGCCGACTGTGAGGTCCTACGTCTTCTGCCTACTCACCATACAAGCTTAGATGTACAGTTATGGTGAACAAACATGTAAATACTTATATATACGTCTGTATATAAGCAAAAACAGTATGAGTGGAAAATGGTGGCCAGTCAGGTGAGGCGAGGGAATGAGGGAGTGGCAGCCAGTGGCGGCCTGCCACTGCCACTGCCACTCAGCATACCAAATTAGTGGTTCGTTATGGTGAACACGAATGTAGATACTTATATATAGCGTCTGTATATAGTGAATAAAGCAAAAACAGTATTGTGGGAGGAGAATGGGGTGAGTCAGATGACTTGAGGAGGGCGTGAGTGGCTGGCTGGTACACGGCGGTCACTCCTCGTTACTTTTTGATTCATAATAGCAACTTAGTGGTTCGTTATGGTGAACAAACCATGCAGATACTTATATATACCTGTGTATATAGTGTAACAACCGACAAAGTATTTGTTCCTGATTAACATAATTGAATCAACAATAAGCACACCAAATTTTTGAGTACAGCGATGATTCACTCATTTCATTATATAATATATCACACTACACACTATTGAATAATATTACAGCAAAAAAACTACGAAAAATCAATCAGAGACATTGAAATAATTAGGCATTATCTCTTTGTGGCAACTCCGGCCTGACAGCTGGCGATCAACAGACCGCCTGGGACCATGCTGAGTGAGCGCCTGTTTGTGCCAGACTTCCCCGCCCTATAGCGGCCAATATATTCAACTTACGATTTTTTTATTATTTTTTCCCGTGATCAGTGAACACAAATTAACAGGTTAGGAAGAAAAAATATTTTTTTTTTTTTTTTTTGTATGCGCCTGTGGGTGTCAAATGGTATATAGCTATGCGCCATTTAAGGGTTAACTTGCCAGATGAAAAATCCCTGCCATCATTTCATGATTGCTTACTACAAATGTATAAATGCAATTATCACAAATGTCACTGTGCCACTGCAGTAATCGTCTTGGCATAAAATGCCATTATAATTACATGATATGTATGACAATTATGTATATGTATGACAATATTACATTACATATTATATATTACATATTATATATTATATTACATGATATGTATGACAACGGATTTTGTGTGCAATAACACCATGGTCACATTTGTCGAAGGCTTTTACGAAATCTGTGTAAATCACATCAGCGTTTTGCTTGTCTTCCATGGCATCTAAGGCCATGTCATAGTGGTCCAGCAACTGTGATAGGCAAGAGTGCCCTGTTCTCAAACCATGTTCTCCAAGGTTTTGGAAAGGCTGTGATTCCATGTGCAGGCTGACTGTGATTCCATGTATTTTGTGATGTTATTTCTTAGCACTCTTTCAAAGATTTTCATGATGTGTGTGATGTTAGTGCTATCAATCTAATTTTTTGCCTCTGTCTTATTTCCTCCTTTATGGAGTGGTGAAATCTCTGCTGTTTTTAGTATGTCAGTGATATCACCAGTATCTAGGTCCTGTCTCCAAAGAATGTAAAGTGCCTGCAATAGTCTTTTTTTATAGTTCATGATGCATATAGTTCCAAGAATCTGGGCCTGATGCAGAGTGCATAGGCATACTGTCTTTGGTTTCTTCAAAATCCAGTGGGAATAGTGTGACATCCAATATATGATTTGATGTTGAAATCACAGCCATGAAAAATTCATTTGGGTTATAAATCATCAGTGTGTTTAGTGGCTCGCTGAAAAGAGTCGTACTGTTTCCTCGGTATTTCACTCATTTCTTTGTTGTCATCTGTGAAAGTTCCCTCTCTTTTGCAGTGGCCCAATACTAGATAGATACAGTGACACCCTGGCTTATGAATGCCCCTATTTACGAACTTTTCGGGTAGCAAGCAATTTCTTCAAAAAATTTGAATTGGGTTATGAACCTTGCCTCGGGAAACAAGTTTGTCGATACACGTATGGCCTCAGTTTACCAGTGCCTCTTGCCTAGTGACAATCGTGCCTGAATTCTTTGTAAAGAATTAGTTTTTTTCAGATTTTTGGCTATTTGAACATAAAATTTGTTATTATATATCTCGTCATGGGTCCCAAGAAAGCCAGTGGATAGGGTCAAGCCAAGAAAACACATGCGAGAATGACCACAAGGAGCAGCAACAAGAAGCAGCTGAGGAAATGTCTTCCGGGGAGGAGGAGGAGGAGGAACGTCTCTTCCTCAACAATTAGGAAGTCTTGTAGACTGTGGGAAGAAATGCTAACGTGTTGAAACGACTCGCCCAAAGCAAGCTGTAGTAGGCCATTGCATTAACCTTTTTAATGACATTGTAATGCCTCACTACAGACAACTGTTACAACAAAGGGAAAACAATTCTCTATGGATAGATTTTTAGTAAGAAAATCAGGCAGTGAGCCACAAGCCGGTCCTAGTGGTATGCCTGCAAAACGTAGGAGAGAGAGTACCCCAGAAAAGTCATCACTGCCTGATGTTATAATGGAAGGGGACTCCCCTTCCAAACACTAACACCTCTCCTCCTCCACCCTCCTCACCATCTTCCATGCGCCAACAAGAGTCATCAGTAAAGGTAAGTAGTAACTTGTAAATACTTTAGTACTGAAGATTTGGGTGAATTGGGTATAAAATTTATTTTGAAGTTATTTTGAAGTTTGGGGAGTTTGGAACAGATTAATTCAATTTCCATTACTTCTTATGGCGAAATTTGCTTCAGTTTAAGAATTTTTGGCCTACGAACTATCTTTGGGAACGGATTAATTTGTAAGCTGAGGTACCACTGTACATTCATTTCATTGGTTCATACTGTACTGTATAATGTATAAGTTCACTTATCCAAGACCGCTGATCAGAATATTTGGATTATCAGGCAAAAATTGCAGCCGGATATTTTTCTGCCAAAACTTTGCTATGTTTGAACAGCAACTCGGATAATTGAAGATTTTGCCAGGTATTGCAGACCCTCAGAGTATAAGTTTCTGCCAACTTCACCATATCTGGACAAAAATCCAAAAAAGTCTGCAGGCATCAGAAGCAGCCAGCTGTGGTTTGGTTTGTTTTGTCTCGCTGACTCTCCCTATGCCTCTGTGAGGGGACCAGGATCTGGCGCCGAGTCCCCAGTAGGCCAGAGAACTTCGTGACTGATGGCAACTACATCAGAGACGGTAGCTTCGAGGGACCACCTCCGCCCCCCCCCCAGAAAATGAACTATAATAAATATTCAACAAATGTTTTGATGTGAGAGATCCATCACCCACCGCTCAGTCGCCTGAGCAGCCCTGCAACTTCTACAACAAAGGGGAATTAGAAAATAATCAATTATCTTCTCCAAAAATTCTTTTCCACCCCCAGGCCAATTAAAAAATATGAGCTGAAATAAAACAAAAACTTTTTTGTTCCCGAGTAATAAGTGATATTTTCCGATTGCTTATGCCTCAAAAAAAATAGAAAATGGCTATTATTCCAATTAAACTTTGCTTTGATCTTTGCCTCAGACAGCATTGGGATGACATCTTTGAAGATACCTGAAGGCTGCCAACTTAGGTAGCAATGTGTCACAGCTTTAGATATGGAGTCAGCAGCCTTCAGGTACCTTCAAGATGTCTTCCCTAAGCTTATGCAAAGGTCAAAGAAGCTTGAGGGAAGTAATAGATACTTTCTATACTTTGGAGGCATAACCAATCAGAAAATACATGCCCTTATTACTCAGGATGAAAAATTGTGTTACATTGTGAAACTCTTCGATTTGTTCATTTATTAATTTGTCTTGAGCCGTAGTGAGGTCAATGGTGCCACATAGTTGTGAGAGACAGACAGACTCATAGACAGACTCATTGACAGACTCACAGACAGACTCACAGACAGACTCACAGACAGACTCACAGACAGACTCACAGACAGACTCACAGACAGACTCACAGACAGACTCACAGACAGACTCACAGACAGACTCACAGACAGACACACGAGGAGAGATTATGGGAATTAAATCTCACTTCGTTGGAAGACAGAAGAGTTAGGGGGGACATGATCACCACATTCAAGATTCTCATGGGAATCGATAGGGTAGATAAAGACAGGCTATTTAACACAAGGGGCACACGCACAAGGGGACACAGTGGAAACCGAGTGCCCAAATGAGCCACAGAGATATTAGAAAGAACTTTTTTAGTGTCAGAGTGGTTGACAAATGGAATGCATTAGGAAGTGATGTGGTGGAGGCTGACTCCATACACAGTTTCAAGTGTAGATATGATAGAGCCCAATAGGCTCAGAAATCTGTACACCTGTTGATTGACGGTTGAGACCAAATTGACGGTTGGGACCAAAAAGCCAGAGCTCAACCCCCGCAAACACAACTAGGTGAGTACACACACAGGAAGACAAAAGAGTAATGGGAGACATGATCACCACCTATAAAAATTCTCAGAGGAATTGACAGGGTAGATAAAGGTAAACTATTTAACATGGGTGGCACGCAAACAAGGGGACACAGGTGGAAACCGAGTACCCAAATGAGCCACAGGGACGTTAGAAAGAACTTTTTCAGTGTCAGAGTAGTTAACAGATGGAATGCATTAAGCAGTGATGTGGTGGAGGCTGACTCCATACACAGTTTCAAATGTATACTGTCTCCACTCGATCATCCGGACTATATGGGAAGGACCCCCAGCCGGATTATCACGTGTTCCGGATAATGGTACTTTTCACCTATGAGTTCAAAAGTGACCATTTCTAACTATTTTTATACTACAAACAACATAATTTGCATTGCCTTGTCACATATAATTATTAAATATTCAACTAGAAACCTCAACTTACCTTGTTGGTGTTCATCTTCTTGAGTAATGCCACACATCTTGAAGTTAAGAATTCTTAATTTATGTAACCTAAACTAACACAACACTAACATTAACACTTAAAATTACTGTACAGTTCATTAAGGAAAGTTAGTTTGACTGCCAGCTGCTGAAGCTTCACTTGTTGAAGGCGCTTGGCTTGCCTATAAAGCCTCACTGGTTGAGGTGTATAACACGTAACTTGTCTTTAATTCCTAGAACAACCTTCTTCCTCTTAACACCTCCAGAACGATTGATGCTTCTACCAGACATAGTCTTGACCAAAAATGTTCAAAGTTACTAAAAAAATAAAAAAGTTAATTAAAAAAATATTTCACTAATGGCACAGCACTGTGGTATAACACGAGGGACGGGAGCACATGGGTTGACCAGTGTTGGACGGGTCTACTTGGGGCAGCTATAGCACGTTACGTAGGCCTCCAGGAGGAAAAACTCTCAATATTTTTTAAGGAAACTTCAGCCTGTGCACATTGTTTTTAGGAAACTTATATATCTGTTATTACATAATTACTAGTACTTATTTCATTTGTTTTTGGCTATGATGAATTGTTCTAAAATTAATGGTAATTCCTGTACCCAGGTGGTCCTCCCGACGCTCCCCTCCCACCCTCCGACACCACCCACCCACCCCACCCCCTCCTCCACCATGCGCCTTGAGCCACAGGCAGACGGGATTAATACAGCACGGCCCACCCCATGGCTTTCATATCCAGACACTTCAATGATTATCTGGCTAATCCAGCTTTTATCCGGCTCCCATGTCCATTTTGGCCGGATATTGAGATAACTTTATCCGGTCACGATTTTAGCCGTATAAGGGCGTTTTCTGGATGTTCTAATCCCGGATAATCGCGTGGTTACAGTATATGATAGAGCCCAATAGGCTCAGGAATCTGCACACCAGTTGATTGACAGTTGGGAGGCAGGACCAAAGAGCCTGAGCTCAACCCTCACAAACACAACTAGGTGAGTACACACCACACACATCATATTTTATATATATATATATATATATATATATATATTATATATATATATATATATATATATATTATATATATATATATATATATATATATATATATATATATATATATATATATATATATATATATATATTTTTTAAACCTAGAAGGGGTACCACCTCTGGTGCAAGTGTAGGGACCCATAGCCTCGGAGAAGAAAATAAAGAGTACTCAGAGAAGACCTTGTGGATCCTCACTGAACACTGATATTTTCTTCTACCACCCCTATTCTTTTGGTATGTGTGTATATTTATCTAATTTTATTTGAAAATGTCATTACACAAAAAAGTTACAATATTGATTACATGCAGGGTACAAGGCTGCTTGTCACAAGTTGAATAGCTCCTCAAGCTCCTCAGATGGTGGGCAGGAACCATGGATGCAGTGAGCATTTCCTCTCTGGATTGCCACACTAAGGCGCTGAAAAAGAAAACTGGCAGCCCTAGGGTCTCTAGTTGTTTCGATTAGCTTAGACCCCAACTCCTTCAAAAAGCTAGCAGCACTTTTACCCCAGGCACCAAGTGTCTCTGAGGCAATGGGGACAAAATTGTAGTGGTGCTCAAGGTCTCTGTATTTACGTGACTTGGCCGCTTCCCGGTGATTGGCAGCTCCTCCTGCTTGAGTAGCACTGAAGTCAACATAGGTATTGGCTAAAGTTGAGACGCAAGTGTAGTCCCACACCAACTGTCTACCATTCTTCCAGGGGTTCACCGTGATTCCATCTGGGCGACCGACATGCTCATTAGAGTTGCGGGACATTAGGTAGCGGGGCTCTCTCTCTGCTGGACAGCCGGCTGTGGTAAGGCTTCTCTTAATAATGTCATTGACCTCGCCGTGTCTTGCATGCCATCCTCCTGTCCTTTGGCAGAGAAGGCCATGCCGTCCGTACCTGTCGGCCTCTGCCTCGCCGCAAATACACCTGTATTCGGTGTGGATTGGGGCAGCGAGACGGAGAACCACGGCAATTCGGAGGGCCTGCGGTGTGAGACGGGTGCCGGTTGCTGACATTGGGATTGCTAATAAGAAATCACCTGCATGGGGAGCTGCTACCGCTCTAAGTCGGGCAGTGTCATGTGGTGTTGTCGTTATATATATATATATATATATATATATATATATATATATATATATATATATATATATATATATATATATATATATATATAATTATTTATGAAGATAAGCTAAAATAATCAAAGCAAGACTGTTCACCAACTGACCCTAGGCGAACAGTGTGGGAGAGGAGGTAGCGGAGGACTGCCAGACATCCAAAGTTAGCCGCTAGGTGCAGGAGATTACAGGTAATGCCACGAAATCTGACCAGAGCCACACCTCTCCGCCACTCGCCATGCATAGCCAGGGCTTCCACCACAGCAACATGATCACGGTCTGGAAATAATATATTAATTGTTCAGAAGGACTGCACAAAGAGATTTGCTTATTAAAACTGTAACCTATATACAATAATATATTTTATTATTATTTTGGTATTTGGGAAGGAATCAATAAAGGTAAAAAATCTCATGAATATTTACAATTGGAAAATTAAATAAACATGATCAGTGATCATGGCCTAGTACATGGAGTTGAATATGTAAGAAAAAATTATAAAAATCACCAAAAATTAAGGCCTGGAGTCAATATAAATAACTGCTTTAAAAAAAAAACACTTGGATGCTCTCTAAGGTAAACCACTGGAAATCCTACCGAATAAGATTATGGGAACCACAGCAGGGACACACACTGCGCTGGTGAAACAGGGCCATTTCAAATGGCTATAGAGGGCCATATTAGTGTTAGGGAAGCACTGGAAGAAAGATCAATGAACACAGTAATCACAATAGCGTGATGCATCAAATGAACAGATCCACAAGGGCAAATGTGGATAACTTAGGCCGAGCTACAACCTATGACTGAGCTACGACCACGTCGTAGCTCAGTCGATTAAGGCAGCGTCTGGGGAGCTCTCGGACATAGGTTCGAATCCTCATCACGGCCCATGTGGATTTGTTCAAAGATCAATGAAGATACACCACCCCAGAGCAAAGCCCAATAAAGAAACCTAATCATAAGATCATGTTAGGACACAAAGCCAACAATGAACCAATTGTGAGGAAGGGGGATTTCCACAGCTATTTAGTATGGCTCATTGAGTTCACACAGTGTACATGCATCCTTGAGTGCAACCACCAAGAATCCCTAATGTCCTGGAATTTATAATAATAGGAGAAGGACAAGATCAAGCATGTCTAGTGTCTTTGTGAAGCTACAAGAGTGATTATTACACAATGGCCTTTTTTACATCCCCAGTGAGAGATTAGCCAAAAATATAGGGAAACATTACTAGTAGAGAAACATCATGAAAGTTAGTCATCTTGATAGCTATAAACTCTTGATTTTTGGAAAGTCGCCCACTTTCAGTTAATGAAGATCGGTAATGTTTCAATGATGGCACGCCCTAAGTTACCAGGATAAGCCTATTATCAGTCATAAGCATGGAAGGCGTTAAAAATGCTTTTCCCCAATTGGCCAGCTGTAAGAACACTATCATGTCTATGCCACAGCCAGGACCACAATTAATACCTGCTTGATGGGGTTCTGGGAGTTATTCTACTTCCACAGTCTGATCCAAGGCCAGGCTTGACTTGTGAGAGCTTGGTCCAACAGGCTGTTACGTGGCGCGACCTGCAGGCCCACATCTCGGTTGGTCCAGCACCTCTTGAAGAAAAGATCTAGTTTTCTCTTGAAGATATCCACGGTTGTTCCGGCAATATTTATTATACTTGCTGGGAGGATGTTGAACAACCGTGGACCTCTGATATTTATACATCGTTCTCTGATTGTGTTTATAGCACCCCTTCTCTTCGCTCTATTTTGCATTTTCTTCCATATCATATACTCCAATATGTTGTTTTTTTACTGTGTTGAATTGGGACCTGGCCCTCCAGTATTTTCCATGTATACATTGATCATCATTCCATTACCAACCACTGTACAAGGCAGTTGGGTTGCTAATTGTTGTCTATTAGCTCAAATAAGTAGATAATTTATCAATCCACTAAGCTTTAATATCAAGTTATACAAGAAGATACTTTTTACTATATATATTTTGCAAATGCCTGGAATCATAGCCAGGAAATTATAGACATAACTAAGTGATCTAGTAACTAACAAAACCCACAAGGTGGGGAGAGGAGAGAAATGTTGTCTTAAAGTGTTGCCCACGTGATCAAGGTTCAGGGCTCTGCACATCAGTGGCTTTAGGCGACGTACCTGCCAATCCATGAATCCAACAATCTCCTTATATCCTATTTATGTATGTACTTTTGCCTAAATAAAATGTTTATGTTTTATCCAAGTCATCATAGAAGCCTAGAAGAGTTTCAGTCACCATTGCACTATCGTAAAGCAGTGCCACATTGTTGTCCGTGTATTTGCTATGATATTAACTGTCAAGGGAACGAGACTTCAGCCACATTTTCTTAGTCTTTGTGTTTCTGCAGAATCGTCAAGCACGTCTTACCCGCCAATGAGAGAAGCAACCTTAAGTGTGTATGAAATGTCAATGAGAGGTGTTGATCAGCAAGCATGTGTTACCAGCCACCTGTTCATCACCACATATCATCAAGGGAAGGTTGTGTTCAGCTACATGTCGTGCTGAGAAGACTGCTGCATGTGGCCATACCACGGAGATTGCCACGATTGACTACCCGAGAAGTTGAAAGAGTGTGAACGAGGGGCCTGGCCACTGTAAATAACGGTATTCTGTTTTACTGAGATGATCATTGCTGCATGAACCACCAATGTTTCATGTCTAACCAAACACCAGGACAGGTGATGTCAAGAGATCAAAGAGAGACTAAGGACAGTTAACATGTAACTACACCTTAGTGGAAGGTTGTGTTTATACTGGTAGGTCACTGTTAGTGACTAAATACACACACACAAACATTTAGCTAACAATCATTATTGCATAATTGTGCAATAATCAGTGGTTATATTGATAATTGGTAATTGTGTATGACTATTACTTGTCCGAGTGACAAGTTATTGAGATTAATTGCACATGTATTGTGATTACCCAAGCATCTTTAAGGTCCATTGTCCCATTGAGTACCAGCAAGTGATTGAAGACCTGAGTTAATGATTAGTTGTCCCAAAGTATTAAATGAGGTTGTTCCTGTGGGAACTTATCAGTTGGATATCCCATGTCTTTCTTGTGCAATTTAGCTTTGACTGATACCAATCTCAAGTAAATTCAAGCACCCCATGTATAACTGGAATTTTTGTTTTTAATTATCTAATTTTGCAAGCAATTTCAGTAAGTTTTACACTTGTTAGGCACACACATACACTGCCAGTATGACTGCACCCATGTAGAAGTCATGGGTGCAGTGGTACCTAGAGATTTGTATGGCAGTGACCGATGATAAACCCAGAGATTTTGATAGCCTCGTGGAGGAGGAGGGTCAAGAATTGGTACAGAAACACATGGCAAACATTGAATGTCAGCTGCAGGAAATCAAGGGCGATGACATTAATGGAGAAAACAAGAATTTCAACACTGGGAGACTACAGTAGTGAGAGGGAGTCGAGCCCTTCACGGTCTCTAGTGGGAGGGTCTCCGACAGGAACTTTGTTAACGAGCATTTGGGAGAGGGGTTCCCACTCCCCAGGTCTGCAAAGGAAGCAGGTAACCCATTCACAAACAGATTTACCCCTCATGGAGTTAAAATAGTTAAAATCCCAAGCCATGCAAATGGGCCAAGAAGAGAAGGAAAAGATTCCTTTTGTTAAGGCCATGTGGATTGACCAACAGGTTACAGAAAGTAACAAATGGATAGCACTTATGCAGTTGTAAACTGAGAGGAGGAGGAAGAATGTGATACCTGACCCTAGGCGACAACACAATGGCCTTGTGTTGTCGCCTAGGGTCAACCTTAGACAGAATAAGGCAACCTTAGACAGAATAAGGCAACCTTAGACAGAATAAGGTGACCTTAGACAGAATAAGGTAGAGCCAGGCTATCTGCAGCTTGCCTAAATTATCAAATTTTTACAAGACAGTCGACTCGATAAATGCTTATATCGGGTCATTCTTAACGCATTGCCGCTGATTCTAATTAGACAGAGTGGACATGAGGTCTTGCCACATTGCTTAAAGGTATGGCACTCAATATCTATCATGGTCTAAGACCACAGCAACACAGTTGCTATGAAGCTCTTTAGACAATTAACCTGTTAATACACAAACTAACATTTGTTGCATAGATTTTACATCACGGCAAACAGTATGCTAGAGAACTTTCATGAGGTGAAAATTAACAAGGGAGAGACCTACACATTGTTATTAGAGCTTGAAATGTAGTCTAGATTGCCACTACAAACTTCAAAAAGACTGAGCATGGCATTATGGAGTTCTACAATCTGATCATTTGACAGCAATTCATGCTTGCATGTGACTTACCTATCCAAATGAGCTGAAGGAAAGTAACAGCTTCTAACTAACCTATGGCAAAGAAACCTGACCAGTGGGCTAGGGAAACCCTAAATAATCTGAAAAACAAGTTGTTAAGGGTACTGCAGGAGCCAGGCCAAAGACTTATGTTGAGTAGTCACGAAAGTTATCAGGGACACGAGCAGAAAAGCTACAACTGCGGCACACCTGCTCATCGAGCAGCTGACTGCACGATTCTTGGACACAGCAAGGCACGACCAAAGCAAGGACTCACAGCTGGTATGAGCTCTTATGAAGATAGAAACACCAACAATGGTGAAAATCCATTAGCCTACACACTGGAGGTTGTAGAAGAATCAGTAAAAGAGAAGTTAACGTAGGTCTTCTGAGATAGAGGAGCGAACGCTTATATAGTGAAGAAACTTAATGGAGCCAGGAAATGAGATAGATGATTGTCTCAGTGTTCTGATCAATCATCCTGATTGACGAGCCAAGGTAATATTGAGGCGTTCGTGCAAGTTGACATGCCATAAATCAAAGAAACAATTCAGTCAGTTCAGAATAAACACGTTGTTTATAGATTATTGCTTGGGTATGCTCCAGCAATTGTTGATTTTCAGAGTCAAACATCCCACCACACCAAGTTCAATTCACAGAGAATGGTGGCCAGGAATCATGGGAAGCTTGACCCTGAGTGCACAGCTCACACTGCTGATTTGATGCAAACCTGGAAGAATTTTCCTATTGACATCACAGAGTGACAAACCACAGAAAAGGGAAAGAAAGAAGAGTAAAAGCAAAAGAAAGGTCTGTGAGGGAGCAGTAGGAGCGAAGCTGACAGCTGACTCAACCATCAGTGTTGTCTCAAAGAGCTCACTCGTGCCCACTGTGACCACAAGAGCTGAAATCATCGAACCTTTATGGCTCTATGAAACCTCTGAAATGAAGACATCTAGGGGGGGGGAGGTTAGCCAGGAATTCATTGTTGCGCATCGGAGTGACCCATCACTCACCAGGATATGTGAGTATATTGCAGAGAACAAGGTTTTTCCAACAAGTTGCTAGGAAGTCTAGGTATTTAGAGAAGCAGCAGGATAAGCTCATGTAAACATCCTCCTCCAACGTCCTCATGGTTGATCGTCCTCTTGGAGGAGGACCACCCACAGAGGTGTCCTACCACTCAAATAGTTAAATCCAGAGTGTGTATCCAGTGCTCTGGTAGTTACTCAAGATTTTTATTAGCTTTAACAATACGTCAGTCCTAATTGACATGATTTGACGACGTAACTTGAAACAATAGTCAAGTAATATAGTCACACCAATTAACTGGCAACTGATCACACTGCACAAAGCAGGCAAGCTCAATCCTGAGTAGAGGTTTCTACTTGCTACAATCATAGGAGCTAACTAGAGAAAAAACTTTCACAAATATCTGGGAAAACTTTGAGAAAGCCAGAGGAATAAGCCTAGCTCAAGATCTGTGCCACAGGAGCAAATCATCATAATCCCCACACCACCACCACCACCCTGTATATGTAACTGAACCATGCAGAGGCAAGCTCAAGGTCTTTATTCCCCTTGCTTGCCACACACTAGAGAGCAAACTAAGAAGGACCTAGTTGGGCCCCCAGGTGTACCACCTCAGACAAAAGTGTTAGCAAGTGACCTAGTTTCCAGACCCAGACAGCAGAAATATATGCACTGTGAAATATAATATAAATACTTTATGAAATATATGCAAGAAATATATGTGCTGTGAACATATAAAGCAGGAAATGCTATGCATGTTAGTGGCTTTGCAAGAATATACCATTTAATCACCAAAATATGTACTTTCACAACACATTGAACCTTATTGTATACCAATAAATAAAAACAGATAAATAGCTTGTGGTGCAAGAACCAAGAGAGGTACACTTACATGTGGCAATATGTATAGGCTGCCACCCAGACTTGGCATCCTTGCAGTGAACATCAACGCCTGCTTGAAGCAGCACCTGTGTAAGTTCCACATTTCCTGAAACGGTGAATAAAATTAGTAATTATCTTAACATCTGATGCCTCTGTTCACCTAGCAGTAAATAGGTACCTGAGAGTTAGGCAACTGTCGTGAGGTTGCATCCTTTTGAAGGTGACTTGGGGAGGATGGGGGTTATCTTGGGAAGCCTCACAAGCTTTTTCTCCTTGGCAATGGGAACTATCACTACATCGCTCTACTTTGGCCGCCTGTCATTGTACCCAACCTCAGCGCATCACTTGCAACCCACTTCACACGACTGTACCATGTTGGTGGTCGGCAAGTGGTGTTTGAGCCACCAGTCCATAACATAACGATGCCAACACAGAAGACACTGTTCAACATAACAGGCCAATTACACACGATTAATCTTTGTATGTAGACAGGAGCTGCCTCGTATGGACCAATAGGCCTTCTGCAGTTACCTTTATTCTTATGTTCCATCTTAAGATTTGCCCTCGCCTGTGTCAGTGTTATTCCACTATGAACACAGACTGCCGTGTAACATTCATTGATATGGGAAGCAAAATAATTATTTCATGAGAAGATGAATATTTTATATCAAGTGTTTTTGGTTCTGAGTTTGGTATGGAACAATCTGAAAGATGGGGACAGCAGTTGGTACAAGGAGGTAGATCATGGAGTGGATGACATCATCAACGGCCAATAGGAAAGGTTGAGAGGGAGGTGCAGCTGAAGGTGAAGGCCTGTGATTGGCTGGAGCTCCACTTGAATGTAGTCTTTTCTGAAATTCTACTTGCAACAGCCAGGAACAAATTGTAAGATATCATCAGTCCATGAATTGTAACAAGAGAAGCAGAGGCAGGAAAATGTCAGTGGTTTGACAATAATACAGTATTGCAGTAGGTGAATGTCAGCTAAGAAAAATGATAAAATACTTGCTGTGCATTGAAAAGACAGATCAAGAAATGAGTATGTTGACAACCTTACACACTGGTAAGACAGTGAACAGTGGCAAGGTCAGTAAAGCAATGAAAGAACCAGTGTATAAACCAGACTGAGTCGTGGACAATAACATAAAACATGCACTAAGTTGATAAGTATGACACGATGATTGCTGCTCTTGAGTGTGTTGGGAAAAACTGTCAAGTGGACAAAGAATGAGTTTTTCCATCTTATTGATGTAACCATACTAAACAGATACAATATGTATGTGATGAAATCAGACCGTAGACCAAAAATGCGTGTTTGGACTTGCCATTTCAACACAATTACTAACACTGTTTGGCAAGGAACAGAAGCATTCTTAGCCCAACACTCTCCACGCAGTCTCATGTTGCTCTAGACACACTGGCTCTCAGAGAAGGCTTCCAGTTGCACAAAACTTAACATATACCAACTATTGGAAAGTGTGTGCAAGAGGCCAACATGAGTGTGTTGCTTGTAAAAACACACACAGGAAGCCAAAGGCACAGAAAGTAGTTCAGGGTAGTAGAACCGCCATCATGCTGTATGTAAGCACCTATGGGTCTTTGCCTCGCCTTGCTAATTTTCTTTCAAGCTAACAAGTCTCTTCCTCGCTAGATTTGCTGACCACAGTTCTGTGTACCTGCTTCTGGTAATGCTAAACTGTCATCAACAGTGCCCTATCATGTTTGAGGTAAGTACATTATTAAGAGAATTTTGTCATTTCTGCCATTGTCCATTGGCAAGGCAAAGTTAACCCTGGAATTTTACCCAACTGTAGATTCTAACCTTTGTATTACCCGAGATATACCATCAAACCTTCCAGTTTGACATTAACTTTCTTAAAGTTCTAGATGGAACTTACAGACACAGATTGAATTCTATTTTGCTTGGTATACTTCTCCCATAAGGTGCAGAATTGTCTCCACTTTATTACTTGGTAAGTTTATGTAAAGCATTTTGACCTTCCTTTACCCAGCTACAGGGTACATGTATAGTTGTTTTCAAGAAAATATTCTTATGTAATAAAAGATCTACTAGTCTCAGTGGACATTATTGGTGTTTGCTGCTCTTAGTGAGGCAATTTTTTTTAATTTCTCTTTCATATGATCCTCTCCATGCAGAGTAAGCAAGCTACAGCCCATCAGTGTTAGGAGTACACGAAGTGTTTACCAAGATGATGCCATGAGACTAAGTTTTGGCCCCAAGACTATCTTGTGGGTCCTGACACTGTTGAGGCACCCACATATTTCCAGCACCAGTAGTAAGGTTTCTAATGCAGATTTGTCCACAATGGATATTGGATGGTTTTATTTTACCAAGAAAAATAGCTTGAGTTTAATCTCCTTTCCATGTAAAGTTTCAGATGACAATCAAAAGGTTTTTATACTACTGGTGTTAATACCAAGGAGGCCTCATCAGAGGCCACGGGGACATCGATCCTCGGAATCATCGACAGGAAATAGCTCAAATTGTAAAAACTTTGTGTCATCTGAATCCATGCTGTCTGAGGGTTTACTGCACTTAAGCACATATTAACAATTGTGTACTAAACAGAAGTATGACTGCATAGGAAGGAAAAAAATACAGTGCATATGGCCAGAGTTAAAAAGAGTACTTGACAATGGTTAAGATTGTACAAGAGAATGACTGATTACATAACTGCCAGGTAAAATTTAGGATAGGCAACAAGCAAACTGGAAGGGGGCAGTGCAAAATGCAGGAAAGATGTCATAAGAAAAACAAAGGGAGTAAAACAAGATATAAAGACACGAATAAATATTAAAGCTGTACGATGGAATCGAACATGCGTCTCTGAACTTCTCAGGCACACGCAAATTAACTGGATCATGATGCACTAAAACTATCTTAATCGGAAATACTTCTTAACATACATGGAGTTTGGATGGCACCACCCAGTAGTAATTCTGGTCGAGATGCTTTGGGCCCATCATGGTCCAGTTGATAGTGCGGGTGCCTAACCAGTTTAAGGATGCGCGTTCCATTCTAAATAGTCTTTCAAAGATTCACCACATTCTTGTGATTTCATTGTGAATATATGGAAATGTTTCAAAGACATGTTCTTGGGTATTACCTTAGGTAATATCCAAGAAAAACAAGACACAAAACTCAAGAGACATACTAATAGTAAATAGCCAGGCTGAACTCCAAGGTATATTAGCAGGATTAGAGAAAATAGTCAATTGCGGTAAAAATGCCTGCTTCTTTATTGACAGAGGAGTGCTAGAGTCTTTAAATAGCAGACGACCAGTTTACCACAATATTGTGACAAAGTGTAGAGAAAATGTTAAGAAATTAAAAAAAAACCAGCTTTGAATGTAATGAAATGCCATTTTCTGGGCAAGACCCGGAGGCTCCCCGGAGCTATACCGGGCTGATGTGTATTTATTAGACAGTGGCAACAGTCAATCGAAGGAGTTCTAGGCCTACCGGGACCCAGATCCAGAACCTGGCCCCCTCAAGAGAGGCACGAGGAGCAATGGCCTAAAGACACCCCTGTGTAATTGGAAGCAGTCTTTGTCTGCCATCTACCAGGTCAGGCACCCAGAAAAGTAGGAATTCCAAAACAAACTACTGCTGATCAAATAATTTGCAAACCAAAAGCCGAACTAGCAACAGAACTCCCCAACCAACACCAAAGAAACAAGTATGAGGGCACCACAAACGCCGTGCATCTGTCTGCATAACCCCCCCACCCTCCCCAGGAGGGGGAAGGGGAGTCCCAGACCTCCACGCTGGCAACTCTCCTCAGTTCAGAGGCCGAGTATCAAACACGCAAAAAAACGCCGACCAAAGGGAGGGAGGGATGCCAGGGAGCCTCCGGGTCTCACCCAGAAAATGACGTTTCATTACATTCAACACTGGTTTTCTGTGGAGAGACCATTCGGCTCCCAGGAGCTACCTAATCAAAGATATAGAAAAAGAAGGACTTACCCAGGAGGCGGTCGTCACTCGCTCCCCCAACTCGAAGTCGAGACAAATGGTTTCAAGATGTGACCCAAAGCTACACATGCCCGAGAAGGCCCAGGAACATTAACGAGAAACCATGCAGCCAGGAACTTGTTCGACCTCTAAAAGCCCCATGCCCGAATGTCAGCCCAGGACATAATTCCCAAAAACAGAAGCCAAAGCCGCAAACTTACGAACGTCGTGGGCACAGGGATAGATCACAGGCTGGCTGGACCGAATAATTCTGTGGACGACCTGGGAGAACCATGCCTTGGAACAGGGAAGAAGGGAAACCGGGTCCACCCAAAGTGTGTCCCCTGCCACGGAGGCCGTGGCGTGCAAATACCGGCAAAGACCCGCAACTGGACACAAAACATGATGCACCCCCGGCCGAACCAACTACCCTGGAAACACAAACCAAAACTGACTATTTTCCGCTTGTTACAACTTGTAATAAAGTTGTTACATCTTGGCTTAACATGTTTATGACGTGTTAGAACATTGTTACAACTTGCTATATTGGTTATAACTGGTTAGGAGGTGTTAAAACTTGTTCGAACGTTGTACCAACGTCGTAGTTTCGGTGTGTGTTTGGCGGGAAAGCATTAACAACCCAAGGACCCCTTCGGAAAGCAGCAGACTGATTCTTCACCGAAAGAGAAGAAGGCTGCAAACGAACAAAATGACCACCAGGACTGAAAGAGCAGAAACCCCTGCGCCGGAGGAGAGCATGAAGCTCCTCGACCCAACCCCCAGAGGCCATATGCCAACAAGAAAAAGAGCCTTAGAAAAACAGTCATGAACCGAGGGGGCCACCACAAACCGAGGAGAAGAGAGAAAAAGAGAGCATCCGGTCCAACGACCAGGACGGCTCAGGCAGCACCTGAGCAGGCCGTAGGTGAAACAACACCCGAGAAAGCTTGCGAATGGAGCAGAAGTGACATCCACCCCAAAAGCGTCGCACGAAACGAGGCGACAGTATTTGGCACAAGATGACTGTCCTGAAACAGCTGAAAGAGAAAGGACAAAACAACCCAATCAGAAATCAAAGATAACCTACGAAGAGACAAAAATTGCCGAAAGGACCGGCAGGAAATTTCATACTGCTAGTCTAGACGCAACTCGCAGGTGGGACACCACCAACTAAGCCACCTACACTCGCATCAAAAAAGACCAGGCACGAAGAGTGGAGAAGAAGATCGAACCAGCCACGTATCAGACCGGACCGATCTGCTGAAAGAGGCGGAGCCAAAGGAAGACCCTCGGGTTCGGACATCGAGCAAGAAGTGCCTGAAACCAAGGCTGGCCCGGCCACCAAGGAGCCAACAGGACTACTCTCCCTTGGCAAGTTTCCAACCGAGCCAGGATTTTGAGCAACAACTGGACCAGAGGGAAGAGGTACACGTAACTCCGCCTCAATCAGACCAGCCGAAAGACATCGACCCCGGCGGCCTCGCAGTCTGGGAAGGGCGCCACAAAACTGGAAGATGCCTCGACCACGCCGATGCGAATAGGTCCACCTCTGGGCGCCCATACGTCCGGCAGAGCCAACTGAACGAGTCGTCGTCGACTGTCCATTCCGTGGAATGGGGGAATGAACCAAGAAGGGCCGTCCGCCAGGACGTTTGACAACCCCTGAACATGAACTGCTAGGAGAGCCAAACCCCGAGAACTTAGCAGACGAGTCACCCGAAGCGACCAGCCCCAAAGAACCAAGGACCGCATCGAACCCCCGCGGTTCAGGCAATGAACCACCAGGCAGCAATCCGAATGGAGGCAGATCGTTGCTTCTCGAGCAACCCAAATCCTCTGAAGCGAATGCCACAGCTGTGAGCTTGACGGAAGGACGAACCCCATCGACCCTGGCTGGCCTGGTGAGCACTTGTCACAAAACCCCAGCCAAGAGACGAGGCATCCGTGAACACATGAGCGAGGGCTCGGGGAGGTGCCACGACACAGAACCCCAAAAAACCCACAGAGGAACCCGGTGACGCAGCAGCTGACGCAAGGCTCCCGGAATCCGAACCCATCGATCGTGAGAGCGGTGGAAGGGACGACCCCGAAGAAACCAGAACATCCGACGAAGCCAGATCTGACCCGATGAGTAGACCAGCACGGCGAAGTTCAGGCTCCCGCACAGCCGCTCAAACAACCGACATGTGACCCGGGTGCCCTCCAAAAACAGCCGGGGGCGGGACCGCAGCTACAACAGCATCGCAGGAGGGAGAGACAAGGAAGTGGTCCAAGAGCCCCACACCAGACTCGGCCAAGTCTGAATCTGAGACGGAACCAAAAGGGACTTCCTCCAGTGCACCATGAACTGAACCCGCCGAGCTGGGAAAGAACCATATCCCTGGCGAGCAGACACGTGGACTGGCTAGGAGCCCACACCAGCCAGTCGTCGAGGCAAGCCAGAACCCGAACCCCTAACAGAAGCAAATTGGTCACCACGACCCGGTAAGGCGTGTGAACACTCGAGGTGCTAGATTCAAACCGCATGGAAGGCAACGAAAGCGGTTGATACCTGGTTGATACCTGGTTGATGGGGTTCTGGGAGTTCTTCTACTCCCCAAGCCCGGCCCGAGGCCAGGCTTGACTTGTGAGAGTTTGGTCCACTAGGCTGTTGCTTGGAGCGGCCCGCAGGCCCACATACCCACCACAGCCCGGCTGGTCCGGAACTCCTTGGAGGAATAAATCTAGTTTCCTCTTGAAGATGTCCACGGTTGTTCCGGCAATATTTCTTATGCTTGCTGGGAGGACGTTGAACAACCGCGGACCTCTGATGTTTATACAGTGTTCTCTGATTGTGCCTATGGCACCCCTGCTCTTCACTGGTTCTATTCTGCATTTTCTTCCATATCGTTCACTCCAGTACGTTGTTATTTTACTGTGTAGATTTGGGACCTGGCCCTCCAGTATCTTACCCTCGTTAAGTTTCTGTTTTGTCGTGGGACGACGAGCCAGTCACTGATGAATCGGGACGTGAACAATAAAATTATAAAACCAATATGCATCCCAGAGGTCCAGAGACACTATCCAGGCACCCGGTGCCAAAACCAGCCGGACCTGAGACAGAGTGGTCATCCGAAAGGAGGGGCAAAAGACCCAGGGATTCACACTAGACAAGTCCAGTATGAATCACAGATCCGCACAGTTTCATTCTGGAACTGAAAACAGGAAGGAAACCCACCTGAGGGACGTTGTCATTTCGACCACACCCAAGCGAACCCACTCCCGGATGACCTGACAAAGCACAGGAGAAGAGGCCTGCCCTGCCAACCCTGATCCCCCCCGAAGGAGGAAGAGCGACCCAACGCCACCGCAGGCCGGAGGAAATTACCCAAATGCCCAAGAATCATGGGACCAGACTAGAAAAGGCCGACGACCCATACGAAAGCCCAACCGACGCTAAGAGCGATCACTGCGCCGACCAGACGCCAACAGCTCCAGAGGTGGTGCCGCCCCGAATCTGGCACCACTGACTTACGACGATCGAAGGAACCCTGGGACCTTGCACGACCATTCCGGGCAGGACCTCCATGGCCCCCCTAGAGAACCTACAAGTCCGACAAAGGCCGTCAACTAGACGAAGCCGCCTGCAGAAAAAGCACCACCGCAGACTCTGCAAGCAGCAGCAGACAAAAAGGTGGTGAAAATCTAAGCCAGGGCCCAAGATGATCCCAAAATTTGGACAAGTACCGCCTGTCAGCACGCGAGGCGAGAAGCGAAGAACAGACACCGCCTCCCTCAGAAACGGCGCATACAACTTCACCGACGCAGCCGCCGCCCGAGTTGCCGAAGCAAGCACACTGGACCCTGGCCCGGAACCCAGCTCCTCCACACCCAGAACGAGACAGTCCGAAGACAGCTCCAGCAGGGACAAGAAGTGCAAGACCGAAGCCAAGTGCCCACGGGCGCACAAATCCTTGGCCACCAGGGATACCGAAAGGGAGGGAACCTGCATGTGAAGTCGAACCTGGCCGACATCATAAGGAAGGACGGGAGCGAACTAGCACGCCTTGAGGTGCTCCAACTCACCCCCCAGGAAAACCAGAACGACCGTAGGCAACTCTCGCCATTCAAGTGCGCATTCCGACAGGACGAATGCCAAGCCCCCAAAAGAAGAAAAGGCAGTCTGCCAGCCAGGAAGACTCCGGCACCTTGTAACGCACCCAATAAAGAAAATGAGGAGCCAAATTCAAAAAGAAGACTTCATTATCGAGGCGTAATCCGGGTCTTGCAGGAGGTAAGCCGCAAAGGGGCCTCCTACACCTTCCTTGATGGGATGCAGGAAGCCAAAAACCTCCAGAAGGAGGGAACCGAAGAACCCAAGGGAACTCGGACCCAAACCCGGGAAGGAGTCGAACTCATAACAAAATTATACAGGGAGGGGGAAAGGAAAACCCCTCCCACTGTAACAACAAGCCCCGCACCGAGGGTACCAATGCAGGGACCAATGGGGCCCAGGCCCCCCCCCCAGAACCCTCCATGTCAGGACCAGGGGCCGAGCCATCCTCCAAACCCTCTGCCTTTGCTTTTTCTCCAGAATCCACCGGGAAAGCATGAATGAAGATGGCCCGCTGGTGTGGCCCAAAAGCTCCGGCAGTAGGACCAGGCTCGAATGCCTTTGCCGTCGACCTGGAAGGGGCAATCCCCGAAGCCACCCGAGTCTCACTACCAGTATAATTCAGCAGAGCAGCTGCGGGCCATCCGGAAAGGCAACCAACCTCGCATGTTGCTGCAGCTTACACCTTGCATGTAACACTAAAGCTGCTTGCACCCAAATATCAGTCTCAGTGGACTGGGTGAATGGTGTACAAGCAAAGAACACCACTCACAGGACTCCGGGTCATAGGTGTCACTGACCTCAACAGGCAGCAAGGCGGAGGCAGACGGTAAGTGTCACCCCAAAACAGGGGGACAGAGCAACCTTCAAACTTGCACAAGGTGAAGTGGGACTCAGAGGTCTCCTACATTGGACCACTGAGCCCCAATGGGGGTTTCCAGGGCCCTTAGGCTAACTGCGAAGGGAAGCCCAGGCAAGGTACTGCTGACCGGTTATCCCAGAGCTACCAAGCAAACAATCTAAAAGCTAAACCCCTGCAATGTGTGCAAGCACGGGGACCTAATGGAGGACCACCAAAAATCTACTAGTGGTCCTACCGCCACACCTGGCAGAGCCCCGCCAGTCAAAACAAAACAAAAGCAAAAGAAAACCCTGCAAAAGCACAACGTCGCCAGGAGAACAGAACCAGTCGCTATGCATATATCAGACAGCTGCACAGTATCTCACGCCCCAGCCAGCGACAAAACTACCTCCTAACCCAAGGGAAAACAGGAGTACGAACCACCCCAGCTGAACCCCCAAGGGCAGGCAATCACCGAGCAGCGACAGAACCATCAGAGGTAGCTGCTCCTGAACAGCTCATGAAAGATAACCCTGAGGCCGCAAAGGTAGTACTTACAGGGCACTTAGGGAAGGTGGCCCTAGGTGCATGCAGCTCCAGTACTCGTGTTACGTCTGACTCTCACACCACCAAAACAAAGCAACAACATAGCACTGCACCATTGTGCAAAGAGTGGAGCCAGAGCGATCGACCATCACCAACACAACAGCCTCTTGAACTGAGGAGAGTTGCCGGCGTGGAGGTCTGGGAACCCCTGCCCCACTCCCAGGGAGGGGGGGCGTTGCGCAGACAGATGTGCGGTGTTTGTGGTGACGTCATACTTGTTTCCTTGGTTTTGATTGGGGAGTTCTGTTGCTAGTTTGGCTTTTGGTTTGCAAATTATTTGATCAGCAGTAGTTTGTTTTGGAATTCCTACCTTTCTGGGGTGCCTGACCTGGTAGATGGCAGACAAAGACTGCTTCCAATTACACACCAATTTAGCAATGGGCAATTTAGGCCATTGCTCCTCGTGCCTCTCTTGAGGGGGCCAGGTTCTGGCTCTGGTCCCTGGTAGGCCTAGAACTCCTTCGATTGACTGTTGCTACGGTCTACTATATACACATCAGCCCGGTATAGCTCCGGGGAGCCGAAGGGGCTCTCCACAGAAAAGTTGGTATACAGTAAGATTCATGTGGATCCCTTCATATGCGGGAATACTGTTGAATGAGATAGTTTATGAGATAGCAAAGAGAGCCATGGTATAACCAGATAACTCTTAAACAAACAAAAAGAAGAATCAAGATGATCCAAGAGGATGAAGAAAAGGTAGAGAATGGCAATGGTGGACAGTAGTAACACACTTTAAGAATTATTCAATAATAAATACAAATTCGTCCTTCACCTATGGTAGAGGAAAGTTTACTTGGAAGGATTCAATTTACATGAGATTAAGATTAAGATACAAATATATTCGGCAATACGGTGTTGATATCAGTGAAAAAGATAAGGAGTGTAAATTATGTAGTATGCCCCATGCCCACACCTTAGAACATTATGTTAGTGTCAACTTATTGATAACTATAGAAATAAAGAAATAAGTAGTGTACCACATCAAATTGTTTGGATGTGTGATAATGGTATGATTGACAGAATACTTAGCAGCTACAAGAATTTTGGCCCAAGAGTCTAACACTTATATGCTGTGCTTACTATATTAACCTGCATTGTTAACTGAGATTCTTGTATTGTGATTTGTGTATTTATACTAGCTGAATTTGTGCGCCCCTTGAGGGACTTGAAGTAGAGGGGGGGGGGAGGGTTAGAGATAGCCTAAGCTACTCTATCCCTTTGAGATGTATTTTTTCTTGTCCCAATAAACATACTTGACTTGAATAGTAAATAGCCATGTTAAAATATACAGTATCTTTGACAATACTTCATGAATTGTACATCAAAATAAATATGCAGTCTCTCACCAGTGCGGCAAGCAACCAACAAAGCATGCTGGGATTTCTTAGAAGTTGGATCAAAGGTCTGACGAGCCACATATTCTTTGATGGTGTTGACATCCCCTTGGAGCGCGGCCCTTGTAAAAGGGTGACCAGAGTCAGGGTCATCTGGCCATAGTGTTGTAAGACTGTCTGGGTCATCCACAGCTAAATCTTCAGGTACTGTACTAGGTTCTTGAGACTGCTTGAACCATCCTGTAATGGAGGCGCTCGCATGGTTGCTGTCTGAAAATGTAACCATAATCGACATTAGGAAACTTAAGAAGGTTCTAATGTTCCCTAATTAGTCTAATATTAGCTTTTCCCATGCAACTGAAGTGTACATATGGAGAGAAGGCATTCTAAATATTAACTTGTATGAGTGTACAATATCTTAAATGGCATCGCAAACTACTGCATTTTCCTGTGTATAAGACGTATCTATTGAACAGGGATAATTTGTGAATTTAATTTTAGTATGTTATTAAATGTGATGTTCAAATGTTTTAGTTGGGAAAAGTGTATGATTTTATGCATGTAAATACAATAAATACTCGGTTAGTGTTGGACCAAAAACATGTGCCCTATTCAGTGATAAACATGTTAATATACACTTTTATATTATACCTATATTTAAAGTTTTCCTCCCTTAATTATTTATTTTCCCTCGGTCTGCTTAAACAACTTATCTTTCAATTTAATTATATATTGCTCTATCTGTCAACCTATCAATCCTACCTTTTTTCATCTAGTACCCAAGACATATCATCAATGGTGTTCTGATCTTTATTGCACCTAATCATCAATGTCTTGAGTACAGTACAGTACCTGCAGTCAACTTGTATCCATTCAAAATTAAAACATCCAATCAGTTTTTTCCACCCCATGTATTTTTTAATTAAACTTATCTTAAATTAATATTGACAAAAATTAAGGGCAAAAGCTGTCAACAAAAGTTACTGAAAGAAACGGTAGTAGAGGAAAGTCTTCATTACCAACAGTGTTTCACTCGTTTGTAATTGCTCGCCATTGATTGGTCATTGTCTCTACTTTAATTAAGCTCACACTATTGCATATCGCAATCTGTGATTTCCTCCTGTGCACAAATCGCTTCGTGCAATTTTATCCCACCAGATCTGTTAACTATGTTTTTGCCATGTGCATCATGATTTAGTATTTTTAAATAGCTGAGAAGTCAAAAAGTTAATATATCACATATTCAAAAAAGAATCTCAATACAGAATTTAGTTCAACCATCAGTAAGCAAACACAATGTAAGTAGCACACTGCTATATTACAGAAAGGCGCTATTGGACAAGTGTTTGCACAGTTAAAGAATATATAGTTCAAGTGAGCAAAGCATGCATGATATCTTCAACACTACCTGTACTAGCTATCTTACAAACATCCACAATGAAAGAGCATAGACCATGCAGAAATTTCTGAATACCATTCAAAACAATGATTAGCTTTAATTGGGAGCAAAAGACTAATATTAAAGTAAAGAATAAGCCGTCCTTACCACTGATGCCTTTTTATTCTCCCAAGATTCCCACCCACCGATGCCTCTCGTCTCTCGCAAGATTCCCACCCACTTATGCCTCTCGTCTCTCGCAAGATTCCCACCTACTCGTGCCTCTCGTCTCTTGCAAGATTCCTACTGCAGCATAACTGTTGACTGCATTTTTTCCAGTTATCCATTCTTTTCATGCACAGAAAACCAGCATTGAATGTAATGAAACACCATTTTCTGGGTGAGCCCCGGAGGCTTCCTAAAGTTATCCGAATTGATATGTGCAATATTAGTTTGGGATCATCAATTACAGGAGTTCTTATGCCTACAGGGAACCATGAGCCAGAACCTGGTCCCTTCAGAGAGGCGCAGGAAGCAATGGCCTATGAGCACTAACACTTTTGCTCGTTGATGATTCAGTATCAAAAATTTTGTAGACGAATGTGCGGAATTGACGCAGTATGGCATCATAAATTAACAAATTTGGCCTGCTTTTGGCTTGGCTGCGGGTTTTGGACATTATATGCATATACTCCTGTAGGTAATTTCTTTGTGAACATATTGACACCAAAATGAAAGACCTACGATGAGAATAGAGGTGACAAAGTTGAAAAGAGTATACATATTTTATTGCTCATGAGCGCTCACGGGTAACGCGATGTCACTTTCTCTGTTTGCTGTGGGTGGTATGCCGCACTTTTATACTTTAAATGCATATACAGTGCTTCCTTAGTCTAACGAACCCCGCTCTATCGAATTCCCGGAAGAGCCGAACAAATTGAATTCGGTACCAAATGTTCAGTGGAACATACAAATGTTCGATTAAGTGAGGAATGTTCGTCCAAGCAATCACCGAGACCGAGCTGTCATAGTTGATGACAGCCACTGTCATCAACTATGATTCACCAAGTGTAAACAGTTGTACAGAATTATATTTTGCTTTCCCAGTGGTGAGGGAGGGAGTGGTAGTGGTGGTGAGGGAGAGTCGTGGTGGTGAGGGAGGTGGTGGTGGTGAGGGAGGCGGTGGTTGTGGTGATGAGGGAGGTGGTGGTGGTGAGGGAGGTGGTGGTGGTGAGGGAGGCAGTGGGGGTGAGGGAGGCA
>WNGS01111181.1:54573695-54652354 GCA_020271785.1 Procambarus virginalis
AACAATAGTCAAGTAATATAGTCCACACCAATTAACTGGCAACTGATCACACTGCACAAAGCAGGCAAGCTCAATCCTGAGTAGAGGTTTCTACTTGCTACAATCATAGGAGCTAACTAGAGAAAAAACTTTCACAAATATCTGGGAAAACTTGAGAAAGCCAGAGGAATAAGCCTAGCTCAAGATCTGTGCCACAGGAGCAAATCATCATAATCCCCACACCACCACCACCACCCTGTATATGTAACTGAACCATGCAGAGGCAAGCTCAAGGTCTTTATTCCCCTGCTGCCACACACTAGAGAGCAAACTAAGAAGGACCTAGTTGGGCCCCCAGGTGTACCACCTCAGACAAAAGTGTTAGCAAGTGACCTAGTTTCCAGACCCAGACAGCAGAAATATATGCACTGTGAAATATAATATAAATACTTTATGAAATATATGCAAGAAAATATGTGCTGTGAATATAAAGCAGAAATGCTATGCATGTTAGTGGCTTTGCAAGAATATACCATTTAATCACCAAATATGTACTTTCACAACACATTGAACCTTATTGTATACCAATAAATAAAAACAGATAAATAGCTTGTGGGTGCAAGAACCAAGAGAGGTACACTTACATGTGGCAATATGTATAGGCTGCCACCCAGACTTGGCATCCTTGCAGTGAACATCAACGCCTGCTTGAAGCAGCACCTGTGTAAGTTCCACATTTCCTGAAACGGTGAATAAAATTAGTAATTATCTTAACATCTGATGCCTCTGTTCACCTAGCAGTAAATAGGTACCTGAGAGTTAGGCAACTGTCGTGAGGTTGCATCCTTTTGAAGGTGACTTGGGAGGATGGGGGTTATCTTGGGAAGCCTCACAAGCTTTTCTCCTTGGCAATGGGAACTATCACTACATCGCTCTACTTTGGCCGCCTGTCATTGTACCCAACCTCAGCGCATCACTTGCAACCCACTTCACACGACTGTACCATGTTGGTCGGCAAGTGGTGTTTGAGCCACCAGTCCATAACATAACGATGCCAACACAGAAGACACTGTTCAACATAACAGGCCAATTACACACGATTAATCTTTGTATGTAGACAGGAGCTGCCTCGTATGGCCAATAGGCCTTCTGCAGTTACCTTTATTCTTATGTTCCATCTTAAGATTTGCCCTCGCCTGTGTCAGTGTTATTCCACTATGAAGCACAGACTGCCGTGTAACATTCATTGATATGGGAAGCAAAATAATTATTTCATGAGAAGATGAATATTTTATATCAAGTGTTTTTGGTTCTGAGTTTGGTATGGAACAATCTGAAAGATGGGGACAGCAGTTGGTACAAGGAGGTAGATCATGGAGTGGATGACATCATCAACGGCCAATAGGAAAGTTGAGAGGGAGGTGCAGCTGAAGGTGAAGGCCTGTGATTGGCTGGAGCTCCACTTGAATGTAGTCTTTTCTGAAATTCTACTTGCAACAGCCAGGAACAAATTGTAAGATATCATCAGTCCATGAATTGTAACAAGAGAAGCAGAGGCAGGAAAATGTCAGTGGTTTGACAATAATACAGTATTGCAGTAGGTGAATGTCAGCTAAGAAAAATGATAAAATACTTGCTGTGCATTGAAAAGACAGATCAAGAAATGAGTATGTTGACAACCTTACACACTGGTAAGACAGTGAACAGTGGCAAGGTCAGTAAAGCAATGAAAGAACCAGTGTATAAACCAGACTGAGTCGTGGACAATAACATAAAACATGCACTAAGTTGATAAGTATGACACGATGATTGCTGCTCTTGAGTGTGTTGGGAAAAACTGTCAAGTGGACAAAGAATGAGTTTTTCCATCTTATTGATGTAACCATACTAAACAGATACAATATGTATGTGATGAAATCAGACCGTAGACCAAAAATGCGTGTTTGGACTTGCCATTTCAACACAATTACTAACACTGTTTGGCAAGGAACAGAAGCATTCTTAGCCCAACACTCTCCACGCAGTCTCATGTTGCTCTAGACACACTGGCTCTCAGAGAAGGCTTCCAGTTGCACAAAACTTAACATATACCAACTATTGGAAAGTGTGTGCAAGAGGCCAACATGAGTGTGTTGCTTGTAAAAACACACACAGGAAGCCAAAGGCACAGAAAGTAGTTCAGGGTAGTAGAACCGCCATCATGCTGTATGTAAGCACCTATGGGTCTTTGCCTCGCCTTGCTAATTTTCTTTCAAGCTAACAAGTCTCTTCCTCGCTAGATTTGCTGACCACAGTTCTGTGTACCTGCTTCTGGTAATGCTAAACTGTCATCAACAGTGCCCTATCATGTTTGAGGTAAGTACATTATTAAGAGAATTTTGTCATTTCTGCCATTGTCCATTGGCAAGGCAAAGTTAACCCTGGAATTTTACCCAACTGTAGATTCTAACCTTTGTATTACCCGAGATATACCATCAAACCTTCCAGTTTGACATTAACTTTCTTAAAGTTCTAGATGGAACTTACAGACACAGATTGAATTCTATTTTGCTTGGTATACTTCTCCCATAAGGTGCAGAATTGTCTCCACTTTATTACTTGGTAAGTTTATGTAAAGCATTTTGACCTTCCTTTACCCAGCTACAGGGTACATGTATAGTTGTTTTCAAGAAAATATTCTTATGTAATAAAAGATCTACTAGTCTCAGTGGACATTATTGGTGTTTGCTGCTCTTAGTGAGGCAATTTTTTTTAATTCTCTTTCATATGATCCTCTCCATGCAGAGTAAGCAAGCTACAGCCCATCAGTGTTAGGAGTACACGAAGTGTTTACCAAGATGATGCCATGAGACTAAGTTTTGGCCCCAAGACTATCTTGTGGGTCCTGACACTGTTGAGGCACCCACATATTTCCAGCACCAGTAGTAAGGTTTCTAATGCAGATTTGTCCACAATGGATATTGGATGGTTTTATTTTACCAAGAAAAATAGCTTGAGTTTAATCTCCTTTCCATGTAAAGTTTCAGATGACAATCAAAAGGTTTTTATACTACTGGTGTTAATACCAAGGAGGCCTCATCAGAGGCCACGGGGACATCGATCCTCGGAATCATCGACAGGAAATAGCTCAAATTGTAAAAACTTTGTGTCATCTGAATCCATGCTGTCTGAGGGTTTACTGCACTTAAGCACATATTAACAATTGTGTACTAAACAGAAGTATGACTGCATAGGAAGGAAAAAAATACAGTGCATATGGCCAGAGTTAAAAAGAGTACTTGACAATGGTTAAGATTGTACAAGAGAATGACTGATTACATAACTGCCAGGTAAAATTTAGGATAGGCAACAAGCAAACTGGAAGGGGGCAGTGCAAAATGCAGGAAAGATGTCATAAGAAAAACAAAGGGAGTAAAACAAGATATAAAGACACGAATAAATATTAAAGCTGTACGATGGAATCGAACATGCGTCTCTGAACTTCTCAGGCACACGCAAATTAACTGGATCATGATGCACTAAAACTATCTTAATCGGAAATACTTCTTAACATACATGGAGTTTGGATGGCACCACCCAGTAGTAATTCTGGTCGAGATGCTTTGGGCCCATCATGGTCCAGTTGATAGTGCGGGTGCCTAACCAGTTTAAGGATGCGCGTTCCATTCTAAATAGTCTTTCAAAGATTCACCACATTCTTGTGATTTCATTGTGAATATATGGAAATGTTTCAAAGACATGTTCTTGGGTATTACCTTAGGTAATATCCAAGAAAAACAAGACACAAAACTCAAGAGACATACTAATAGTAAATAGCCAGGCTGAACTCCAAGGTATATTAGCAGGATTAGAGAAAATAGTCAATTGCGGTAAAAATGCCTGCTTCTTTATTGACAGAGGAGTGCTAGAGTCTTTAAATAGCAGACGACCAGTTTACCACAATATTGTGACAAAGTGTAGAGAAAATGTTAAGAAATTAAAAAAAACCAGCTTTGAATGTAATGAAATGCCATTTTCTGGGCAAGACCCGGAGGCTCCCCGGAGCTATACCGGGCTGATGTGTATTTATTAGACAGTGGCAACAGTCAATCGAAGGAGTTCTAGGCCTACCGGGACCCAGATCCAGAACCTGGCCCCCTCAAGAGAGGCACGAGGAGCAATGGCCTAAAGACACCCCTGTGTAATTGGAAGCAGTCTTTGTCTGCCATCTACCAGGTCAGGCACCCAGAAAAGTAGGAATTCCAAAACAAACTACTGCTGATCAAATAATTTGCAAACCAAAAGCCGAACTAGCAACAGAACTCCCCAACCAACACCAAAGAAACAAGTATGAGGGCACCACAAACGCCGTGCATCTGTCTGCATAACCCCCCCACCCTCCCCAGGAGGGGGAAGGGGAGTCCCAGACCTCCACGCTGGCAACTCTCCTCAGTTCAGAGGCCGAGTATCAAACACGCAAAAAAACGCCGACCAAAGGGAGGGAGGGATGCCAGGGAGCCTCCGGGTCTCACCCAGAAAATGACGTTTCATTACATTCAACACTGGTTTTCTGTGGAGAGACCATTCGGCTCCCAGGAGCTACCTAATCAAAGATATAGAAAAAGAAGGACTTACCCAGGAGGCGGTCGTCACTCGCTCCCCCAACTCGAAGTCGAGACAAATGGTTTCAAGATGTGACCCAAAGCTACACATGCCCGAGAAGGCCCAGGAACATTAACGAGAAACCATGCAGCCAGGAACTTGTTCGACCTCTAAAAGCCCCATGCCCGAATGTCAGCCCAGGACATAATTCCCAAAAACAGAAGCCAAAGCCGCAAACTTACGAACGTCGTGGGCACAGGGATAGATCACAGGCTGGCTGGACCGAATAATTCTGTGGACGACCTGGGAGAACCATGCCTTGGAACAGGGAAGAAGGGAAACCGGGTCCACCCAAAGTGTGTCCCCTGCCACGGAGGCCGTGGCGTGCAAATACCGGCAAAGACCCGCAACTGGACACAAAACATGATGCACCCCGGCCGAACCAACTACCCTGGAAACACAAACCAAAACTGACTATTTTCCGCTTGTTACAACTTGTAATAAAGTTGTTACATCTTGGCTTAACATGTTTATGACGTGTTAGAACATTGTTACAACTTGCTATATTGGTTATAACTGGTTAGGAGGTGTTAAAACTTGTTCGAACGTTGTACCAACGTCGTAGTTTCGGTGTGTGTTTGGCGGGAAAGCATTAACAACCCAAGGACCCTTCGGAAAGCAGCAGACTGATTCTTCACCGAAAGAGAAGAAGGCTGCAAACGAACAAAATGACCACCAGGACTGAAAGAGCAGAAACCCCTGCGCCGGAGGAGAGCATGAAGCTCCTCGACCCAACCCCAGAGGCCATATGCCAACAAGAAAAAGAGCCTTAGAAAAACAGTCATGAAACGAGGGGGCCACCACAAACCGAGGAGAAGAGAGAAAAAGAGAGCATCCGGTCCAACGACCAGGACGGCTCAGGCAGCACCTGAGCAGGCCGTAGGTGAAACAACACCCGAGAAAGCTTGCGAATGGAGCAGAAGTGACATCCACCCCAAAAGCGTCGCACGAAACGAGGCGACAGTATTTGGCACAAGATGACTGTCCTGAAACAGCTGAAAGAGAAAGGACAAAACAACCCAATCAGAAATCGAAGATAACCTACGAAGAGACAAAAATTGCCGAAAGGACCGGCAGGAAATTTCATACTGCCGTCTAGACGCAACTCGCAGGTGGGACACCACCAACTAAGCCACCTACACTCGCATCAAAAAAGACCAGGCACGAAGAGTGGAGAAGAAGATCGAACCAGCCACGTATCAGACCGGACCGATCTGCTGAAAGAGGCGGAGCCAAAGGAAGACCCTCGGGTTCGGACATCGAGCAAGAAGTGCCTGAAACCAAGGCTGGCCCGGCCACCAAGGAGCCAACAGGACTACTCTCCCTTGGCAAGTTTCCAACCGAGCCAGGATTTTGAGCAACAACTGGACCAGAGGGAAGAGGTACACGTAACTCCACCTCAATCAGACCAGCCGAAAGACATCGACCCGGCGGCCTCGCAGTCTGGGAAGGGCGCCACAAACTGGAAGATGCCTCGACCACGCCGATGCGAATAGGTCCACCTCTGGGCGCCCATACGTCCGGCAGAGCCAACTGAACGAGTCATCGTCGACTGTCCATTCCGTGGAATGGGGGAATGAACCAAGAAGGGCCGTCCGCCAGGACGTTTGACAACCCCTGAACATGAACTGCTAGGAGAGCCAAACCCCGAGAACTTAGCAGACGAGTCACCCGAAGCGACCAGCCCCAAAGAACCAAGGACCGCATCGAACCCCCGCGGTTCAGGCAATGAACCACCAGGCAGCAATCCGAATGGAGGCAGATCGTTGCTTCTCGAGCAACCCAAATCCTCTGAAGCGAATGCCACAGCTGTGAGCTTGACGGAAGGACGAACCCCATCGACCCTGGCTGGCCTGGTGAGCACTTGTCACAAAACCCCAGCCAAGAGACGAGGCATCCGTGAACACATGAGCGAGGGCTCGGGGAGGTGCCACGACACAGAACCCAAAAAACCCACAGAGGAACCCGGTGACGCAGCAGCTGACGCAAGGCTCCGGAATCCGAACCCATCGATCGTGAGAGCGGTGGAAGGGACGACCCCGAAGAAACCAGAACATCCGACGAAGCCAGATCTGACCCGATGAGTAGACCAGCACGGCGAAGTTCAGGCTCCCGCACAGCCGCTCAAACAACCGACATGTGACCCGGGTGCCCTCCAAAAACAGCCGGGGGCGGGACCGCAGCTACAACAGCATCGCAGGAGGGAGAGACAAGGAAGTGGTCCAAGAGCCCCACACCAGACTCGGCCAAGTCTGAATCTGAGACTGAACCAAAAGGGACTTCCTCCAGTGCACCATGAACTGAACCCGCCGAGCTGGGAAAGAACCATATCCCTGGCGAGCAGACACGTGGACTGGCTAGGAGCCCACACCAGCCAGTCGTCGAGGCAAGCCAGAACCCGAACCCCTAACAGAAGCAAATTGGTCACCACGACCCGGTAAGGCGTGTGAACACTCGAGGTGCTAGATTCAAGCCGCATGGAAGGCAACGAAAGCGGTAAGTTTGTGTTTTGTCGTGGGACGACGAGCCAGTCACTGATGAATCGGGACGTGAACAATAAAATTATAAAACCAATATGCATCCCAGAGGTCCAGAGACACTATCCAGGCACCCGGTGCCAAAACCAGCCGGACCTGAGACAGAGTGGTCATCCGAAAGGAGGGGCAAACGACCCAGGGATTCACACTAGACAAGTCCAGTATGAATCACAGATCCGCACAGTTTTGTTCCGGAACTGAAAACAGGAAGGAAACCCACCTGAGGGACGTTGTCATTTCGACCACACCCAAGCGAACCCACTCCCGGATGACCTGACAAAGCACAGGAGAAGAGGCCTGCCCTGCCAACCCCGATCCCCCCCGAAGGAGGAAGAGCGACCCAACGCCACCGCAGGCCGGAGGAAATTACCCAAATGCCCAAGAATCATGGGACCAGACTAGAAAAGGCCGACGACCCATACGAAAGCCCAACCGACGCTAAGAGCGATCACTGCGCCGACCAAACGCCAACAGCTCCAGAGGTGGTGCCGCCCCGAATCTGGCACCACTGACTTACGACGATCGAAGGAACCCTGGGACCTTGCACGACCCTTCCGGGCAGGACCTCCATGGCCCCCCTAGAGAACCTACAAGTCCGACAAAGGCCGTCAACTAGACGAAGCCGCCTGCAGAAAAAGCACCACCGCAGACTCTGCAAGCAGCAGCAGACAAAAAGGTGGTGAAAATCTAAGCCAGGGCCCAAGATGATCCCAAAATTTGGACAAGTACCGCCTGTCAGCACGCGAGGCGAGAAGTGAAGAACAGACACCGCCTCCCTCAGAAACGGCGCATACAACTTCACCAACGCAGCCGCCGCCCGAGTTGCCGAAGCAAGCACACTGGACCCTGGCCCGGAACCCAGCTCCTCCACACCCAGAACGAGACAGTCCGAAGACAGCTCCAGCAGGGACAAGAAGTGCAAGACCGAAGCCAAGTGCCCACGGGCGCACAAATCCTTGGCCACCAGGGATACCGAAAGGGAGGGAACCTGCATGTGAAGTCGAACCTGGCCGACATCATAAGGAAGGACGGGAGCGAACTAGCACGCCTTGAGGTGCTCCAACTCACCCCCCAGGAAAACCAGAACGACCGTAGGCAACTCTCGCCATTCAAGTGCGCATTCCGACAGGACGAATGCCAAGCCCCCAAAAGAAGAAAAGGCAGTCTGCCAGCCAGGAAGACTCCGGCACCTTGTAACGCACCCAATAAAGAAAATGAGGAGCCAAATTCAAAAAGAAGGCTTCATTATCGAGGCGTAATCGGGTCTTGCAGGAGGTAAGCCGCAAAGGGGCCTCCTACACCTTCCTTGATGGGATGCAGGAAGCCAAAAACCTCCAGAAGGAGGGAACCGAAGAACCCAAGGGAACTCGGACCCAAACCCGGGGAGGAGTCGAACTCATAACAAAATTATACAGGGAGGGGGAAAGGAAAACCCCTCCCACTGTAACAACAAGCCCCGCACCGAGGGTACCAATGCAGGGACCAATGGGCCCAGGCCCCCCCCCCAGAACCCTCCATGTCAGGACCAGGGGCCGAGCCATCCTCCAAACCCTCTGCCTTTGCTTTTTCTCCAGAATCCACCGGGAAAGCATGAATGAAGATGGCCCGCTGGTGTGGCCCAAAAGCTCCGGCAGTAGGACCAGGCTCGAATGCCTTTGCCGTCGACCTGGAAGGGGCAATCCCCGAAGCCACCCGAGTCTCACTACCAGTATAATTCAGCAGAGCAGCTGCGGGCCATCCGGAAAGGCAACCAACCTCGCATGTTGCTGCAGCTTACACCTTGCATGTAACACTAAAGCTGCTTGCACCCAAATATCAGTCTCAGTGGACTGGTGAATGGTGTACAAGCAAAGAACACCACTCACAGGACTCCGGGTCATAGGTGTCACTGACCTCAACAGGCAGCAAGGCGGAGGCAGACGGTAAGTGTCACCCAAAACAGGGGGACAGAGCAACCTTCAAACTTGCACAAGGTGAAGTGGGACTCAGAGGTCTCCTACATTGGACCACTGAGCCCCAATGGGGGTTTCCAGGGCCCTTAGGCTAACTGCGAAGGGAAGCCCAGGCAAGGTACTGCTGACCGGTTATCCCAGAGCTACCAAGCAAACAATCTAAAAGCTAAACCCCTGCAATGTGTGCAAGCACGGGGACCTAATGGAGGACCACCAAAAATCTACTAGTGGTCCTACCGCCACACCTGGCAGAGCCCCGCCAGTCAAAACAAAACAAAAGCAAAAGAAAACCCTGCAAAAGCACAACGTCGCCAGGAGAACAGAACCAGTCGCTATGCATATATCAGACAGCTGCACAGTATCTCACGCCCCAGCCAGCGACAAAACTACCTCCTAACCCAAGGGAAAACAGGAGTACGAACCACCCCAGCTGAACCCCCAAGGGCAGGCAATCACCGAGCAGCGACAGAACCATCAGAGGTAGCTGCTCCTGAACAGCTCATGAAAGATAACCCTGAGGCCGCAAAGGTAGTACTTACAGGGCACTTAGGGAAGGTGGCCCTAGGTGCATGCAGCTCCAGTACTCGTGTTACGTCTGACTCTCACACCACCAAAACAAAGCAACAACATAGCACTGCACCATTGTGCAAAGAGTGGAGCCAGAGCGATCGACCATCACCAACACAACAGCCTCTTGAACTGAGGAGAGTTGCCGGCGTGGAGGTCTGGGAACCCCTGCCCCACTCCCAGGGAGGGGGGGCGTTGCGCAGACAGATGTGCGGTGTTTGTGGTGACGTCATACTTGTTTCCTTGGTTTTGATTGGGGAGTTCTGTTGCTAGTTTGGCTTTTGGTTTGCAAATTATTTGATCAGCAGTAGTTTGTTTTGGAATTCCTACCTTTCTGGGGTGCCTGACCTGGTAGATGGCAGACAAAGACTGCTTCAATTACACACCAATTTAGCAATGGGCAATTTAGGCCATTGCTCCTCGTGCCTCTCTTGAGGGGGCCAGGTTCTGGCTCTGGTCCCTGGTAGGCCTAGAACTCCTTCGATTGACTGTTGCTACGGTCTACTATATACACATCAGCCCGGTATAGCTCCGGGGAGCCGAAGGGGCTCTCCACAGAAAAGTTGGTATACAGTAAGATTCATGTGGATCCCTTCATATGCGGGAATACTGTTGAATGAGATAGTTTATGAGATAGCAAAGAGAGCCATGGTATAACCAGATAACTCTTAAACAAACAAAAAGAAGAATCAAGATGATCCAAGAGGATGAAGAAAAGGTAGAGAATGGCAATGGTGGACAGTAGTAACACACTTTAAGAATTATTCAATAATAAATACAAATTCGTCCTTCACCTATGGTAGAGGAAAGTTTACTTGGAAGGATTCAATTTACATGAGATTAAGATTAAGATACAAATATATTCGGCAATACGGTGTTGATATCAGTGAAAAAGATAAGGAGTGTAAATTATGTAGTATGCCCCATGCCCACACTTAGAACATTATGTTAGTGTCAACTTATTGATAACTATAGAAATAAAGAAATAAGTAGTGTACCACATCAAATTGTTTGGATGTGTGATAATGGTATGATTGACAGAATACTTAGCAGCTACAAGAATTTTGCCCCAAGAGNGTGCTGTGCGACTGTGAGACTGGTATCGTCTTGGACATGATATTATATTCTGGTACAGACGTCAACATACCAGCTCAAGATGAACACGGGTTCTCTGGCAGTGTTGTAAAAACCCTGATGGAACCGTTGCTGAACAAGGGGCATATACTGTTAACCGACAACTATTACACCAGCCCCTTGTTGACCATATACCTCCTTGCCCACAACACCGGCGTATGTGGCACTGTGAAGGGCCACAGGAAGGAAATGCCAGTGTTCGGTATAGCTATAGCCGTGGGTGAGTGCCAGCTGCGCAAGTGTGACAATACGCTGTCAGTGCGGTGGAAGGACAGACGCGAGGTGAATATGCTGACTACGATTCACACCGGTGCCATGTTGGACAGTGGGAAGTCCACTTTCAGACAAGCAACACCGTGTATAAGCCAGACTGTGTCATAGACTATAACGTGAACATGCGCCTCGTCCATAAGTGTGACACGATGCTTGGTGGAGTGGAGTGCGTGCGCAAGTCTGTGAAGTGACAAAAAGTTCTTCTTCCACTCATGGATGTTGCAGTGCTCAACTGCTTCAAAATGTACCTAGTAAAATCTGGCAGGAGACCATCTATACGTACATTCAGTGCTGGTGTTGTGTCACAGCTGCTAGTAAAGTATGGCAAGGGAGGGTTCTGTTGTACCGCACGGAGAGTGCAAGCAACAATCCACATGCAGCTCCAGACAGATTGAGGGGTAGTGAGAACTTCGGAGTACATATGCTCGAGTATATGCCAGGCACAGCATCCGGGAGAAGGGTAAACGTGCTTGTATAATATGCAGGAACTACCCGCAGAGAACAAACACGAAGATGCATCAGCACCTGGTGCGTGGAGTGCAAGGTGCCCTCTGCCCTGTTTGGCTGTTTCGCAGCATAGCACAACACTCGTGGAGTACTGAGTGTGTTTATGGTGTGTGTGTATATAGTGTGTGATACTGTACAGTGTGTATATAAAGTGTAAATATAAATATATTAGGCATGATACATTGGAAATTGTGCAGGATAATGAAGTTGTTTACGATGCATGTAACACAGTGTCTATGGACAGTACGGATGTTGTACTGCGATAATATAGTGTACGTGTTCATTGTACATTGGATTGGCACGTAAAAACAATGAAAATGTATTTGGAAAGGTGCGCAAAAAATGAACGAAAATATATTTGTGGCAACTCGCGCACACCGCCCCGAGCGCCCCACCGGCCCCGGGAGCTTACGGCACGGGCGCACGGGGAATGATGACGTCACGCCCCAACTTACAGACCCCATAGCAGCCAAAGTAAGTACAATTTCGACTTTTTTTTTTTTACACACCCATACTGAGGGAAGGGTTTCTGACACTTTAAAAAGAAAAAAGAATTCTTCCAGATAATTTATTTCCTGTGCACTGCGGGGGTGTCATATCTGGAGGCAACGCAGTTAAGGGGTTAAAGGCCACTTAACAAGAGAGATCAAGAAATGTGAGGATTTGTCACAACAATCACCAGTTGATTATGCTGACCTGGAAAGCTATTATCAAGCAGCTGCAGGTAAATTTGAGCAAATCAAATGCCAAATAGCAACGTATGTGGCTGAACTTGCCAACACCAATTTATCAGAAACAGAAATAGACGACATTATGGTTGATCTAGCTACTTATAAAGATCACACTCAGGCCACGTTACAGCCTTACATCAAATTAATTGCCCAGAACAAGGCAACAGTTGCATCTAATACGAGTCAAGCAGAAGCTCGACTCCCTCCAATTAATTTACCCACTTTCTCAGGAAAAGACGAGGAAGATTGGGACGAATTTTGGAACAAATTCGTTGACCTTGTGGACTCAAAACAATCTTTACCTAAGAGTAGTAAATTCTCTTATCTTCAAGGCCAATTATCAGGTGAGGCTAAAACAGTAGTATCCCATCTGAGATTAACTAATGATGGCTATGACCTGGCAGTACAACTCCTCAAGGATAATTATGCTGATCCAGAAGTAAGAACATCACATTTAGTTCATGAGCTGTTGCATTTACCCCCCACGGAGGCTTCAGCTGATTTATTCCAAGTCTTCAAGCTGGAGGTAGAATCAATGATCAAGGCCCTCAACCTGACAGCAGATACAAACGGGGCTGAGTGGATCTTGAAAATAATTGTCCAGGAGAAAATACCTAGGGACATATTGAGACAAATGAGTGCTCATTACAATAAAAGTATCTTATCCATGTGTTATATTCAAATTCCCCGCCAGTTGGAACATAACCAATCACAGGCGAGTAGGCCTCTGACGTCATGTCACATTCACAGTCTCCAGCCATGCTTGCAGCAGGCTCAGTTAGCTTCACAGACCCACAGTAGTAGGACCTCGGCTGGCCAGATATATATCTTGTTGCCTTAGCCAATAAATCAACGAACCAACATCTGTGTCTACATTCAACCCCCACACAAGGCAAAGAATACATGAATGAAATATCTGAGGGTTTACGTTCAGTAGTTCATCAATTACAAACACATGACAAATTAAAACCACCAAGTAAACCTTCAGAAACCAATAATAGTAACCCACAGTGTACCAAAGGTACTCCAAATCAATCTAAACAATATAATTCAACACCAAAGTGGAACAGTGGCAGTGTGGGCGCATATGCAGTGGGACCCTCCAAGCCTATAGTTACTGTGTCACCCAAGACCGTGACTCCAAAGGGTACTGGAAGCTATGGAACATGTTTGTTCTGCAATGAGAAACATTCAATGTACCACTGCCCAAATTTTCCTGATAGTGACGCCCATGTTGAGCGACTCAAAGATTTGCAACATTGCATGAGGTACCTCAGGAAACATAACATCAAAGACTGTGATACCCAATTACACACCTGTAATAGGTGTAACAAAGGTCAGCACCATGAAGCATTGTGCAGAGACACCAAAACAAAGTCTCCAAACCCCAAGGTGGAAGATAGCATTCCCACCACAGTACAGTACTGCAAGGTGTAACAAACAACGAGTGTCCAATCGGCAAAGTCTAAAGGTAATACGACTCTGCCTACTGCCCAAATTACTATCCAGAATAAGAGGGCCAAGGTCCATACCCGTGGGTTGTTTGACCAAGGGTCCCAGAGAACATATGTCACTAAAAAGTTGGCAGACGAACTACAATTAAGGCCTGTAACCCAGACGACAATCAACATCTCAGGGTTTGTAACATACAGGACCTCAAGTCTACCAGGTGGTACAACCATCAGTACGTTTAGGCAGGTACGTCTGTCAAGTACAAGCCATTGTGGTGGACAAAATACCAGCAGACCTACAAGTACAAGGGCTGAGAGCAACAGCCAAAAACCTGAGAAATTGAGGAAAAAAATTGGCTGATAATATTAAGTCTGATCACCTCACCGACTTCGGTATCCTTGTAGGGACAGACTATTACCATCGATTCATCGGTAGCCCTACTAAATATCAGGGCATAACCATGCTAAATTCTGCAGGAGGTAAATTATTCTCAGGCTCAGTATTAAGCCTGAGGAGACCTATGCCTGCAGATAAACAATACCAGTAGAAATCTAAATTTGTCAGCTGATTATATATCTCCAGTAGCATTATACTAAGGAGATTACAGCTGACAATGACAACAGAGGTTGATGTTAATATCATCATTTAAAGCTAAAGACGAGTTCATGAGGCCTCAGTGGCAAATCAGTGAACAGTAGCCTAAACAGTTACAAGTCACTGCGACGAATGTCACTGAACCCACTGCAGTCTCAGAACCATACTTGACTTTAATGATGGACTATTCAATCCTCTGAATTAACTAAATTAAACCCCAATAAATCTGACGACTGATTTTGATACATTTATTATTTAATCAAGATGTATTCCATGGGCGTCAGTGTTTATATATCAGTGACCAGTTACCTGAACAAGCTTCAAGTTATATCTAATGTCACTGATCATACTGCAGTCCCTGAATCATACTTGACTGTAGTACTTGATCACATTCAGTCTTCTGGGTTAAATAATATGTATTTAGGCCATAATTTAAGCCTCCCAAAGAGTTAACAGGGAAATGAAATCGCATTAGACTTCTAACCCCTGTAACTCTAGTATGGGACATCCGTCCTGTACGAACAGACGCACAAATGTGTGATTACTAACTACTAACATCAACTTAATCTAATAATTTGAAGAAGGCATATCGGTGTTCGTCTGATCTAAATAGGACTGCGACTCGTGAGCAGCCCCCTGGGAATTACGTCGGAAAACCCGACACCATTTAATAATATTACATACAATAGGCAGATAATATTGCTGCTGTGTTGTATAAACAAGTTACCCAGAGAAAATGTAGCTTGTAGTGGAATTTTCCGTCAATAGAAAACAGGATATTGTTGCCACATAGTACTATAAATTCACCAGCTATTCTGTTGGGAATTATTCTTAAATACATTAGTCTTTGGACTTTTAATATCATAAAAACATCTCATTTGAATTAACTTAATTATCAGTATCAAAATAGAGTAAATGTGACCCTTCTATCACTTATTGACATTGGACAAGGAGAGCCAAGGCGTCAGTAGTGAGAGAGGTCAGCCATTGTTTGTTAAGACCGAGTCGTTGGAGCAAATTCCGCTCCTATAATTCTCTTGGACAAAGTGTTATGGAGATCCAATTTAGTGTTCTATTATCATCAACACTCTGTCAACAACCACAAGGGAAGTGTCTTTCCGAAATCTTATCCAAGTCATTATTGGCCAGTAATGTTAGGTAGATATGATTAATTCTGGTTAGAACACGAACGATCGACTCAACACAGGAAATTAAGCCTTGGTCCTTATCTAATATACAGTGCTTTCTCTGATATAGATGTCATATATTAGGATTCCGGCTTTACAGCTAGTGCCCTTTGACAGGAACAAGAATAGGAAGCAAGAATTAATCTTCATACATCAGTTACTTGGGGTGCTGGAAGCTAGCCTCTCACGAGGATAATTTGGTGTCTACATCCTAGTTATACCTGGTGGACTAAGCTTGCTGTACAGTAAGATAAGGCACCCCCAATTTTATATAGAGCACCACTTGGTTTCCGAACCCCTTGGGGACAAGACCGGTCGGTTAACATGTAAGTTCGTAAACGAGAAATAAAGGGAAAAATAAACTAGAAATGTAAAAAAAAAAATTATGCAAAATTTATGAAAAAACTCTAGGGGAACAAATCGACAGGTTCACAGTGTAAATGCGACCGTATTTTGTTTGTACTCACCAATAAGTGAAGTCCTGATCCGCTTTATAAAAGTCCTTAATTGTTCCTAACTGATTATTAAGATGTCTGGCAAACATCCTCTGGATGTTTCCTGCCAGCCTGCAGGAACATCCTGCCAGCATGCAGGAACATCCTGCCAGCCTGCAGGAACATCCTGCCAGCATGCAGGAACATCCTGCCAGCCTGCAGGAACATCCTGCCAGCATGCAGGAACATCCTGCCAGCATGCAGGAACATCCTGCCAGCATGCAGGAACATCCTGCCAGCATGCAGGAACATCCTGCCAGCCTGCAGGAACATCCTGCCAGCATGCAGGAACATCCTGCCAGCCTGCAGGAACATCCTGCCAGCATGCAGGAACATCCTGCCAGCATGCAGGAAACATCCTGCCAGCATGCAGGAACATCCTGCCAGCATGCAGGAACATCCTGCCAGCATGCAGGAACATCCTGCCAGCCTGCAGGAACATCCTGCCAGCATGCAGGAACATCCTGCCAGCCTGCAGAAACATCCTGCCAGCATGCAGGAACATCCTGCCAGCCTGCAGGAACATCCTGCCAGCATGCAGAACATCCTGCCAGCCTGCAGGAACATCCTGCCAGCATGCAGAAACATCCTGCCAGCCTGCAGGAACATCCTGCCAGCCTGCAGGAACATCCTGCCAGCCTGCAGGAACATCCTGCCAGCCTGCAGGAACATCCTGCCAGCCTGCCTGCCAGCCTGCCTGCCAGCCTGCCAGATCATTCTGCAGCCTGCAAGAACATCCTGCCAGCCTGCAAGAACAGCCTGCCAGCCTGCCAGAACATCCTGCCAGTCTCCTAGCCTGCCTGCCAGCCTGCTAGCCAGCCTCACTCTCTGCCTGCCTCCTTCCCTGCCATCCTGATAACGGGTCGAGTGTATTAGGCTTGAAATTCGGGAGTGAGCTGTCTCTCCCCTCACCCCCCCCCCACCAACAACCCCCCACCCCTACATCCCATACTCTCTCTTCAAGGTCACGTGGTTCAACCACATGACTATCCCTGCCTCCCTCTCTGCCTGCCCTCCAGCCTGCCTCCCTCTCTGCCTGCCATCCAGCCTGCCTCCTCTCTGCCTGCCCTCCAGCCTGCCTCCCTCTCTGCCTGCCATCCAGCCTGCCTCCCTCTCTGCCTGTCATCCAGCCTGCCTGCCATCCAGCCTGCCTCCCTCTCTGCCTGCCCTCAGCCTGCCTCCCTCTCTGCCTGCCATCCAGCCTGCCTGCCATCCAGCCTGCCTCCCTCTCTGCCTGTCATCCAGCCTGCCTGCCATCCAGCCTGCTTCCCTCTGCCTGCCATCAAGCCTGCCTGCCATCCAGCCTGCCTCCCTCTCTGCCTGCCATCCAGCTTGCCTGCCATCCAGCTTGCCTGCCATCCAGCCTGCCTCCCTCTCTGCCTGCCATCCAGCTTGCCTGCCATCCAGCCTGCCTCCCTCTGCCTGCCATCCAGCCTGCCTCCCTCTGCCTGCCATCCAGCCTGCCTCCCTCTCTGCTTGCCATCCAGCGTGCCTCCCTCTCTGCCTGCCATCCAGCCTGCCTCCCTCTCTGCCTGACATATCCAGTCTGCCTCCGTCTCTGCCTGCCTGCCTACCTGCCTGCCTGCCTGCCTGCCTGCCTGTCAGCCTGTCAGCCTGCCTGCCAGCTTGCCTGCCTGCCTGCCTGCCTGCCTGCCAGCCTGCCTGCCAGCCTGCCTGCCTGCCTGCCTGCCAGCCTGCCTGCCAGCCTGCCTGCCAGCCTGCCAAAAATATACGATGATGTACATTTAAGAAACAAATCTGGGTCACAGGTTTGTCGAGTATGGTTAGGCTTACGAAGTCAGCTGGTCCCTCCCCCACCACCGACACCCACCTCCAACCCATACACGCTCTCTCAAAGGTCACTGGTTCACCTCGCGGCAGGCCAGCCAGCCAGCCAGCCTGCCAGCCAGCCAGCCAGCCTGCCTGCCTGCCTGCCTGCCTGCCTGCCTGCCTGCCTTTCCCTCCCTCCCTAATTCTCACTACTTCCCTCTCTTCCTGCCTACCTCCTAGCATCTCTCCCTACCTCCCCCTCCCTCCTAGCATCTCTCCCTCCCTTTCTGACTAATTCTCCCCCTCTCTCACTGATTCTCCCCCCTTCTCATACTGCCTCCCACCTAAGCTCCCCCATCCATCCACCCACCAGTCAGCCATCACTGACACAATGCGTGCATTTGGAGCCAACATGGTGCACAGATGTTTCTTGATTGTGCAGATATGTAAAACAAAAACACAGAATGAACATTCCAGCTTTATGACAATTCAAAATAATAGGAATAATAGGCCGTGAATCTGTGAAGTCACAGTGGGCAAACTGGACCATCTCCACCCACCACCACAGGCCGGGGTGACGCTTGGCGGACCCCTTCCTACCCGAACTTTGTTCCGGTAGCATGACTCCCCAACCCCAATCGGGAAACTGGAAGTTTCGGATAACTAAAGTTCGGAAACCAAGTGGTGGTCTGTATTCTAATATATGTAGTTTAACCCTTGTATGGTGCCTGGCTATTTAGCATGTGTCACTCACAGGCGCATACCAAAAAAAAAAAAAAAAAAATTCTAAACCTGTTAATTTGTGTTCACTGATCATGGGAAAAAATAATAAAAAAAATGTAAGTGGTATATATTGCCCGCTATAGGGCGGGGAAGTCTGGCAAAAAACAGGCGCTGACTCAGCGTGCGTTCCAGACGGTTTGTTGCGCCAGCTGTCAGGCCGGAGTTGCCACAAAGAGATAATTACCTAATTATTTCAATGTCTTTGATTGATTTTTCGTAGTTTTTTGTTGTAATATTATTCAATAGTGTGTAGTATGATATATTTATATAATAAATGAGTGAATCATCGCTGTACTCAAAAATATGGTGTGCATATTGTTGATTCAATTATGTTCTTCAAACAGTGAACAAATACTTTGTCGGTTATTACACTATATACACAGGTTATATATAAGTATCTGCATTTGTTCTCCATAATGAACCATTAAGTTGCTATTATGAGTCCAAAAGTAACGAGGAGTGACTGCCACACACCAGCCAGCCACTCACTCCCTCAACACCTCACTCCCCACATTCTCCTCCCACCATACTGTTTTTGCTTTTAATCACTATATACAGACGTTATATATAAGTATCTACATTCGTGTTCACCATAACGAACCACTAAGTTGGCATGCTGAGTGGCAGTGCCAGTGGCAGGCCGCCACTGGTTGTTACTTCCTCCCTCCCTCAAGTCACCTGACTCACCCACATTCTCCTCCCACAATACTGTTTTTGCTTTTATTCACTATATACAGATGCTATATATAAGTATCTACATTCGTGTTTACCATAACGAACCACTAAGTTGGTATGCTGAGTGGCAGTGGCAGCCTGCCACTGGCTGCCACTCCCTCCCTCCCTCACCTCACCTGACTTGCCACCATTCTCCTCTCACCATACTGTTTTTGCTTTTATATACAGATGTTATATGTAAGTATTTACATGTTTTATTTACCATAACTGTACATCTAAGCTTGTATGGTGAGTAAAGGCACCAAGCCGTAGCTACTCACACAGTCAGCTGGTAGCGGCCGCCCTCAATGCCAGACGCACTAATATTTCTCCTCCAACAATACTGTTTGTGGTGTTATTACGCTATATATATACATTATATATATGTATCTACCTGTTTTATTCACCATACTTGTACAAGTAAACTGGTATGGTGCCCAAAGACCATAGTGGTCACCAGTAAACAACATGATAAGTCGTGCAGACGACGCCACCTCCCTCACCAAAATGGCGGCTCCCAACCTTCTCCTATTGCTGTTTATACCCTCTATATACACGTTATATATAAGTATCTACATTTGTGTTCACCATAGCGTGTTCACATAGCGAACCACTAAGCTGGTATGGTGAGTGCAGTCAATAAATGGTGGCCACACACAGTCAGAAGACAACGCCACTACCTTCCCCTCCCACAACATTACTCCTCCCTCCCGGTCCGTCTAATTACCACAAGCTACACAGGCTTCAGAAAGCTTCCTGGTAATACGTTAATAATGAATAAATATGATATATTTACTCATTATAATGTTGGTGCTGAATGTACAACACGAAAAAAATAATTTTAATCTGAAAAAGTATCTTTTTATAACGAAATTAGACGAAAATAAAAAGCTGGTGACGCCAAATCAAGTCGACGATCCAAGGTTAGGTTAGGTTAGGTTTTTTTGGTTAAGTTAGGTAGGTTAGGTTAGGTTAGGTTAGGTTAGGTTAGGATAGGTTAGGTTACGTCAGCCTAACCTAACATATCATATATATTCATTACTAACGTATTGCCAGGAAGCTTTCTGAAGTCTGTGTAGCCTGTGGTAGCTTGTGGTAATTAGACGGACCCCTCCCTCCATGGAGCACAGCGCTAAATATCACCACAATCCTACTATTATCAGAACCCTGGTCAGTTTTATCACAGTCAGGGGTCTTCTGTAATAATATCATCGCTACATAATAGCATGAACAAGTATATTATGGCATTTTTAGGCGATGCTGTGGTCACAAGCTGAACAGCAGTGCTGTGAGCTCATGCTGCGTGCTTCAGGCTTGGTAGCTCACTCAATACTGAGGCCCCTAACACCCGGAAATTTGGCCCACGATATTGAAAAAAAATGGCGTCTGTTTACAAGAGCCCTGATGAAGGTGTGGTGAACCCGTGTATCCGCGGGCTGTTTAAATCTTGCGTTGTACTCCAAAGCATCATATGATGCGATGCGCAATTTACTGCAAGTCGGTCAAAACATCATATGATATGATGCGCAATTTAAGGGTTAATACTGTAGTGTGATTGGCTGCATATATATAAATTTAATATAAACCCCCCCTAATGTGTAAGGATCGATTTGTGAGAAATATTGCAGAAATACAGTCCAATTAACATCATACAAATTGCTATCAAAAAATATAAATTAAGTATATATAAATTCTATATAAATTCATATAAATATAAATCTCACAGGTCGGTTCCCACACAGACGTTATATATAAGTATTTACATGTTTTGTTCACCATAACTGTACATCTAAGCTTGTATGGTGAGTAAAGGCACAAAGAAGTAGCTACTAACACAGTCAGCTGGTGGCGGCCGCCCTCAAGGCCAGACGCACAAATATTTCTCCTCCAACAATACTGTTTGTGGTGTTATTACGCTATATACACACACATTATATATAAGTATCTACCTGTTTTATTCACCATACTTGTACAAGTAAACTGGTATGATGCCCAAAGACCATAGTGGTCACCAGTAAACAACATGATAAGTCGTGTAGACGACGCCACCTCCCTCACCAAAATGGAGGCTCCCAACCTACTCCTATTACTGTTATTACACTCTATACACACGTTATATATAAGTATCTACTTTTGTGTTCACCATAGCGAACCACTTAGCTGGTATGGTGAGTGCAGTCAATAAAAGGTGGCCACACACAGTCAGAAGACAATGCCACCACCCTCCTTCCCGCAGCATTACTCCTCCCTCCATGGATCACAGCGCTAAATATCACCACAATCCTGCTATTATCAGAACCCTGGTCAGTTTTATCACAGTCAGGGGTCTTCTGTAATAATATCATCGCTAAATAATAGCATCTACTAAATAATAGTAGCTCTCATCCTGTAACTACATTTAGGTAATTACACACACTTCATAGGTATTTTATATGTTTAAAACACGACTTTATATAAATAGTTACAGTGTCACCTTTCTGCTATAAAAAAAATATGTCAGAAAATGTTTTGTGTTTACTGGGACCTTTGACACACAAATTCAACTTGTTAGCATGAAAAACTAAATAAATAAAGTGAGAACAATGAAAATAAATCAACAAAGTTATACCCATGCAGTACCTCACCTAATTTTACCTAAAAATATGCAACTTCTCCAGGCCACTACAGCTAAACCACAAGAGCTAAAGACTTTTTATTTGGATTTTTGTGCTTCCTGAAAGATAATTAATAATGACACAGGAAAAAATCCTTTTTTCATAATTTTTCTGAGCAGAGCCCCTTCGGCTCCCCAGAGTATACCGGGCTGATGTGTGTATATATATATATATATTTTAGATAGTGGCAACAGTCAATCGAAGGAGTTTTAAGCCTACCGGGGACCAGAGCCACAACCTGGCCTCCTCAAGAAAGGCATGAGCAACAATGGCCTAAAGACACCCATGTGTAACTGGAAGCAGTCTTTGTCTGCCATCTACCAGGTCAGGCACTCAGAAAGGTAGGAATTCCAAAACAAATTACTGCTGGTCAAAAATTGCAAACCGAAAGTCGAACTAGCTAGAACTCCCCATTTAAAATCAAAGAAACAAACATGATGTTACCACAACCACCGCGCATCTGTCTCTGCACCCCTGCTTCCCTGGGAGGGGGCCGGGGGGATCCCAGACCTCCATGCCGGCAACTCTCCTCAGTTCTCAGGCTGAGTATCAAAAACACAAAAATCCGTCGACCGGAGGGAGGGAGGGGGGCTGTGTTCTGTCCTTTCGAACAGAACACAAAGAGTAACAGTCAACCAAATAGAATCGAGTCCAAGCGCAGTTAAAAGCTCTGTACCTCAAGGTACAGTCCTTGCACCACTGCTTTTCCTTATTCTCATATCAGATATAGACAAAAATACAAGTCACAGCTTCGTGTCATCCTTTGCAGATGACACAAAAATCAGCATGAAAATTTCCTCTGCTGAAGACATTGAAAAACTTCAAGCAGATATTAACAAAGTTCTTGACTGGGCAACAGAAAATAACATGATGTTTAACAGTGATAAATTTCAGATACTCAGGTATGGCAAAAATGAGGATCTGAAACGTAATACAGGGTACAAAACACAATCAAATCTGCCCATAGTAGGAAAACAGCATGTCAAGGATTTGGGAATACTGTAATGATGTCCGACAACCTAACGTTTAGGGAGCATAACCAAGCAAATATTGCATCAGTCAGAAAAATGATAGGATGGATTATGAGAACTTTCAAATCCAGGGATCCCATCACAATGGTTGTACTCTTCAAATCACTTGTGTTGTCCTGTCTTGAGTACTGCTCGGTACTCACTTCTCCCTTCAGAGCAGGAGAGATTGCTCAAATAGAGGGAATACAGAGAACATATACAGCACACATAGATGCAATAAAGAACCTCAATTATTGGGATTGTCTCAAAGCTCTCCAAATGTACTCACTAGAAAGGAGATGAGAGAGATACCAAATAATATACACATGGAAGATACTGGAGGGCCAGATCCCAAATCTACACAGTAAAATAACAACGTACTGGAGTGAACGATATGGAAGAAAATGCAGGATTGAACCAGTGAAGAGTAGAGGTCAAATCTGCTCTTCACCTCTTCAGAGCAGAGGTGAAGAGCACAATCAGAGAACACTGTGTAAACATCAGAGGTTCGTGGTTGTTCAACGTCCTCCCAGCTACAATAAGAAATATTGCAAACACCCGTGGACATCTTCAAGAGAAAACTGGACTGTTTTCTAGGAGAAGTTCTGGATCAGCTGGGCTGTGGTGAGTATGTGGGCCTGTGGGCCGCTCCAAGCAACAGCCTAGTGGACCAAGCTCTCAGAAGTCAAGCCTGGCCTTGGGCCGGGTTTGGGGAGTAGAAGAACTCCCAGAACCCCATCAATCATGTATGCCGGGGAGCCTTCAGGTTTCAACCAGAAAATGGCGTTTCATTACATTCAACGCTGGTTTTCTGTGTGGAACCCCTTCGACTCCCTGGAGCTACCTAACCAAGGATAAGAAGAAAAGGGATTCACCCGCGAGGCGGTCGTCACTCGCTCCTCAACTCGAAGTGGGCAACTTCGAGACAACTGGCCACAACCTGCGACTCAAGGCTATACATGCCCGAGAAGGACTAGGAACACTAACAAGGTAATGTGCAGCCAGGACCCTGTTTGACCTCCAAAAGCCCTATGCCCAAAAGATAGGTAAGGACATACTACCAAAACTATAGCCAAAGCTGTGAACTTACGAATGGCGTAGGCACGGGGATAGACCACAGGCTGGCTGGACCGAATAATCCTGTGGACAACCTGGGAGACCCATGCCCTGGAATTGGGAAGAAGGGAAACTGAGTCACCCCAAAGCCCGTCCTCTGCCACAGAGGACGTGGCACACAAATAATGGCAAAAACCACAAACGGACACAAAACATGATGATCCCCCAGCCGAACCAACCAAGCATCAACAACCTAAGGACCCCTTCGGAAAGCAACAGACTCATTCTTCGCCAGAAAAGGAGAAAGCTTCATACTAAGAAAAGGCCACCAGGACTGAAAGAGCAGAAACCCCAACGCCGGAGAAGAGCATGAAACTTTCCGACCCGACCTCCAGAGGCCAATGCCAACAAGAAAAGAGCCATAGAAAAAACCAGTCCTGAACTGAGGGGGCCACCACAAATCGAGGAGAAGAGAGAATAGAGTACCTGGTGCAATGACCAGGATGGCTCAGGCAGCGCATGAGCAGGCCGGAAGTGAAACAACGCCCGAGAAAGCTTGCAGAATGGAGCAGAAGTGACATCCACCCCAAATGCAAGCTGCAACGACTCCGCCAGCACCACCCGAAACGAAGCGACAGTATTTGGCATAAAATGACTGTCCTCAAACAACCAAGAGAGAAGGACAAAACAACCCGACCAGTAATCGAAGACAACCTACCAAGAGACAATGTGCCGAAAGGACCGCCAGGAAATTTCATACTGCCGTCAAGACAAAACTCGCAGGTGAGACACCAACTAAGCCATCTGATCACCATACAAGTGGTGATAAACCCATGCCAAAAAAAAAAAACAGACACAAAGAGCAGAGGAGAAGATCGAACCAGCCACGTACCGAAATGGACAGATCTGCTGAAAGAGGTGGAGCCACAGAAAGATCCTCGGGTTCGGACATCGAGCAAGAAGCATCTGAAACCAGGGCTGGGCCGGTTTCCACCAAAGGGCCGACAGGACTACTCATCCCTGGAAAGTGTATCCAAGCAAGCCAGGACCACGAGCAACAACAACGAACCGGTGGGAAGAGGAACAGATAACCCCAACTCGACCAGTCCAGCCGAAAGGCATCGATCCCGATGGCCTCACAGTCTGGGAAGGGAGGCACATACACTGGAAGACGTCTCGACCACATCGATGTGAAGAGGTCCACCTCTAGAGCCAACTGAACGAGTCTGTGTCGATCAAACCATCCATTCCTTGGATAGGGGAATGAAACGAGACAGGCCATCCACCAGGACGTTTGACACCCCCTGAATGTGAACCACCAGGAAAGCCAAACTCCGAGAACTCAGTAAACGAGTCACCTGAAGCGACCAGCCCCAAAGAGCCAAGGACCGAATTGAACCCCGTGGTTCAGAAAATGTACCACCGGGAAGCAGTCCAAAAGAAGCCAGGCCATTGCTACGCGAGCAATACTAACCCTCTGAAGTGAATGCCACACCGCTGCGAACTCCTGCGCCATGCTGTGAGCCCAATGAAAGGACGGATCCCACTGACTCTGGCTGGCCTGGTGAGCACTGGTCACAAAACCCCAGCCGAGAGGTGAGGCATCCGTTAACACATCGAGCGAGGGCTCGGGGAGGCATCTGGGCACAGAACCCCGAAAAACCCTCAGAGGAAGCCGGCGACGCAGCAACCGATGCAAGACTCCTGGATCCAATCACAGCGATCACGAGAGCGGCAGAAGGGATGCCCCCAAAGAAACCAGAACATCTGCCGAAGCCAGATCTGACCCGACGGGTAGACCAGCACAGCGAAGATCAGGCTCCTGCACCAGCGCCCAAACAACCGACATGTGACCAGAGTGCCCTCCAAAAACAGTTGTAGGTGGGACCGCAGCTGCAACAACGCCGCCAGAGGGAGAGGACAAGGAAACAGTCCGAGAATCCCACACAAGACCCAGTCCAGTGCAAACCAAATGGGACTTCCTCCGGTACACCACGAACCCGAACCTGGCGAGCTGGGATAGAACCAAATCCCTGGCAAGCACACACGTGGATTGGCTGGAAGCCTACACCAACCAATGGTCGAGGTAAGCTAGAACTCAAACAGGTCATCACAACCTGGTTAAGGCGTCTGGAAACGCAAGGTGCCAGATCCAAACTGGAAGGAAGGCGACGAAAGCTGTAAGTCTGACCCCCCCCCCCCCACAACAAAACCGAGCCAGTCCCTGAACACCGGATGAATCGGGACATGCCAATATGCGTCCCAGAGGTCCAGAGACACCATCCAGGCACCCGGCGCCAAAAGCAGCCGGATCCGAAATAGAGTGGTCATCTGAAAGGAGCAGCAAAAAACCCAGGGGATCAGACAGAACAAGTCCAGTATGAATCGCAGATCTGCCCAGTCCCGTTTGGAACTGAAAACAGATGGGAACCCACTCCAGGATGACCTGACAGAGTGCAGGGGAAGAGGCCCACCCTACAAGCCCTGATCCCCCCCCCCCCCGAAGCAGAAGGAAAGACCCAATGCCACCCAACAGAAAATGACCTGAAATGCCCCATCAATCGTGGGACCAGGCGAGAACAAACAGCACGATCCTCCCCCCCCAATTGCCCCATCAATGGGGTGAACCGTGAAAGGGCCAACGACCCCTACAAGAGCGCGATTGATGCTCAGAGCGATCACTGCTCCAACGAATCCACAGGAAGGGCCGGTCTTGAATCTGGCACTATTGGCTTAAGACGACCGAAGGAACCCCAAGACCTGCCGCAACCCTTCTGGGTAGGCCCTCCAAGGCCCACCCGAAGAACCTACAAGTCCGACATAGGCCGGCAACTAGACGAAGCCGCCTGCAGAAAATGTACCACCGCAGATTCTGCAAACAGCAACGGACAAAAAGGGGATGAAAATCTAAGAGCCAGGGCCCAAGACGATTCCAAAGAATGGATGAGCACCGCCTGTCAGCACGCGAGGCGAGAAGCGAAGAACAGACACCGCCTCCTTCAGAATCGGCACATACAACTTCAAGAAGGCAGCCGACGCCCGAGCTGCCGAAGCAAGCACACTGCAAACTGGCCCGGAACCCTGCTCCTCCACATCCACCCCGAGCCATTCCGATGACAGTTCCAGCAGGGAAAAGAAGCACAAGACCAAAGCCAAGTGCCCACGAGCTTGCAAATCCTCGGCCACCAGGGATGCCTAAAGGGAGGGAACCTGCACGTGAAGCCGCACCTGGCCTCATGAGGAAGGACGGGGGCAAACAAGCACGCACTGAAGCACGCACAGGCATGCACACATTCAGGTAAACCTGAATGACCGTAGTCAACTCCCACCATTCAAGTGTGCTGTCCGACAGAATGCAATGTCAAGCCCCCAACGAAAAAAAAGAAAAGGCAGTCTGCCAGCTAGGAAGACTTCAGCACCTCGTAATGCACCCAATAAGGAAAAGAGGAGCCAAACTCAAAAGAAGAAGGCTTCATTATTGAAGCGTAATCTGGGTCTCACAGGAGGTAAGCCGCAAGGGCCTCCCACACCTTCCTCAGTGGGATGCGGGAAGCCAAAAACCTCCGGAAGGAGGGAACCGAAGAACCCAAGGGAACTCAGAACCGAACTCGGGAAAGAGTCAAACTCATAACAAAATCGTACAGAGAGGGGGGGATAGGAAAACCTCTTCCCCTTTAACAACAAGCCCTGCGACGAGGGTACCAAACACCAAAGCAGAGACAATTTTGGCTCAGGCCCCAATTGTCTCTGCTTGGCTCTGCCTCAGCCCCTGAATCCTCCACGTCAAGACCCGGGGCCGAGCCGTCCTCCAAACCCTCTGCCTCTGGAGAAAAAGCAGAGTCCACCGGAAAAGCAGGGATGAAGGGAGCCAGCTGGTGTGGCCCAAAGGCTCCGGCAGGAGGAACAGGCTCGAATGCCTCTGCCACCGATCCAGAAGGGGCAATCCCCGAAGCTGCCCGAGTCTCACTACCAGTATAATCCGGCGGAGCAGCTGCAGGGCATTCAGAAAGGCAACCAACCTCGCATGTTGCTGTAACCTAAACCTTGCACGCAACGCTAAAGCTGCCTGCACCCAATTTTCAGTCTCAGTAACTGGTGAATGGAGTACAAACAAAGAACACCACTCACAGGACTCTGAGTCAAAGGTGTCACTGACCCAACAGGTAGCAAGGCAGAGGCAGACGGTGAGCGTCACCCTCAGACAAGTAGGCAGAGCAATCTTCAAACTCGCACAAGGCGAGGTGGGACTCTGAGGTCTCTTCCATAGGACCACTGAGCCCCAATGGGGGTTTCCAGGGCCTTTAGGTTGACTGATAAGGGAAGCCCAGGTGAGGTCCTGCTAACCGAATATCCCAGAGCTACCAGAGCCGGTCGGCCGAGCGGACAGCACGCTGGATTTGTGATCCTGTGGTCCTGGGTTCGATCCCAGGCGTCGGCGAGAAACAATGGGCAGAGTTTCTTTCACCCTATGCCCCTGTTACCTAGCAGTAAAATGGGTACCTGGGTGTTAGTCAGCTGTCACGGGCTGCTTCCTGGGGGTGGAGGCCTGGTTGAGGACCGGGCCGCGGGGACACTAAAGCCCCCCGAAATCATCTCAAGATAACCTCAAGATAACCAAACAAACAAACCAAAAGCTGAACCCCTGCGACGTGTGCAAGCATGGGGACCTAGTGGAGGGCCACCAAAATCCTACAAGTGGTCCTACTGACACACCAGGCAGACCCTCACCAAGCAAATCAAAACAAAAACAAAAGAAAAGCCTGCTAAATCACAACGTCTCCAGGTGAACAGCTCATTCTACACTAGAAACGAAGGAGAAGGCTGGAAAGAAACAAAACGTTAACCAGGCCCATAAGAACAAAAACCCACTGCTGGGACTTAGGTCAGTTCAACAGGAATCCAAACCTGGCAAAGATCCCTGGATGGCAAACTGACTCGGGGGGTCCACACCAACCAGTCATCGAAGCAGGCCAAAATACGAACCTCCAGCAAATGAAGATGAGTCACGATGACCTGAGACAACCTGGTGAAAATGTGGGGTACCAGATTCAACCTGAAGGTCAGAACCCAAAAGGGGCAAGCCTGATGCTCCAGTATGAAACGTAACCATGTCCTGAACCCTGGATGAATAAGGACATGCTAGTATGCATCCTTCAGATCCAGGGATATCATCCAGGAGCCTGTTTCCAATAAAAGGCAAACCTGGGATGAAGTGGTCATTTGGGACATGAGGGCAAGAGAAGAACTGGTTCAACCTAAACGATTGAGGATGAACTGGAGCTCCGCCGAGTCCTGTCTTGGAACCGGCAAGAGAAGGAACATCCACCAAAGAGATTGATTGTTTCCACTATGCTGGAGGTAACCCACTCTGAGATGACCTGATACAAGCGAGGGAAAGAAGTATGCTCAAAGAGCCCCAATTCCCGGGAAGAGAGAGGAACTGACTAGCTAAACCAAAGGGGGCACCAAACTACTAGAAAATCCAAAAAATTGTGGGATCAGGAGTTGGCAAACTGGGCTAGTTGTTCCCTCCCCCACCACCATGTCAAAAGGGCAAACCACGAAAGAGCTGGAATGAACCATGTGAAGCTGGAACCTTACATGAAGCGCAAGAATGATGCTGACCAGTCGAGAATGAACTGGCCCATGTGAAGGGCATGGAACCCAGATTCTGACTTCACTGCATGCCTGCCCCAATCAATAGATGTTCCTAGCAGTACACGACCACTGCCAGGGATGAGAACAAAAACCTCTAGAGCAAAGTAAACCTGAAATTGGCCAGCAAGAAGTGTCTGTGGAAGACAAAAATTGGCCAACAATGTCCTCCAGGATGAGGAGAGGCAAAAAGGGACAGGTGGACGAGAGGACACGTGCTCAAGCTGAGTCCACTCTGGGCTAACAGTCTGTCAACAGGTGAGGCAGGCACTGCAGAATGTAGCCACTGCCTCCCAGAGTATAGGTGCATACAGCTTGGGCAAAGCAACTGACAATGCACACACCAGCCAATGAGGCACTGGTGGCTGAGTGGACAGCACACTGGATACGTAATCCTGTGGTCTGGGGTTCAATTCCTGGCGCCAGCAGAAACAGATGGGCAGAGTTTCTTTCACCCTGATGCCCCTGTTACCTAGCAGTAAATAGGTTCCTGGGAGTTAGACAGCTGTTATGGGCTGCTTCCTAGGGAGGGGGGGGGCGATGAAAAAAATTAGTTAGTAGTTAGTAACAGTTGATTGATTGACAGTTGAGAAGTGGGCCGAAAGAACAGAGCTCAACCCCCCCTAAGCACATCTAGGTGAATACAACTAGGTGAATACAGCAGATGCCATACACACACACACACACACACAAGGTCCAGAACTGAGTGCTGCAATGTCTTTACATAACTAATCAGAGGCTCTACGATGGTCAGAAATCTCATGACCAAAATCATATGCAAGTGTGCATGAAAGTCCTCTGCTGTGAGGTCCACTAACAGCAAAGTCCCATGGGCATGGAACTGCACCGCGCACACATCCCGAGAAGAGTCGGAGCAAACAGTCATTGAGTGACCCAAATGATGAGCCACTCAAAACCTCCAAAACATAGTCGCCACCGCACACCACTTGAGCATGTTGGAACACTAAAAGCCATGCCACGCCCCGAAGAAAAAGAGAGGATTGTCTGCTAGCCTGGATGATTTTAGGACCTTGTAATATATCCACAATTAGGAGAAAAATATCCAAACTCAAAACAGGCAGGGTTCATTAAAGAGGAAAACTCTGGGTCATGCAGGAGGTACTTATAGAGATCCTCACGGGTTATCAATTAAAGGAATCAAGAGGAAAGAAACCTTTGGAAAGACGGTTCTAATGGGCCTAACAGCCTACAGTAATCCCCCTATGTGGAGCAGCATTTAAATCAAACTTATACAAGGAGTGGGTATAAAAAACACTTTCCACTGAAGCAAAACGCTCTCATTAAAATGAACGAAGACAAAGCATCAAACCAGGAGCACAACCTAGATTGCTGGAGGTGGCAAAATGAACCCCCAAAGTGCTAGCTGCATAATGTGCATTAACTTCATCCAGACGCCAGATAGGAAAGTCACATGTGGAGCACACACCCCACAGCACTCGGCGTCAATGGTTTTATCAACCCAACATGCAGCATGACTGAGGCAGAACGCATGATCATCGCCCTGTGGCATGGATGATGAACAACTCTCAAATCTGCATGAAGTGAGAATGGGCATGGAGGGGATATCCATTGGCCTCACCGAACCCATAGAAAATTCCCAGGGCATGTAGGGCAAACCAAGGAGGACACCCTGGCACTGGGGATGCCATGCTGGACATAAAGGTAAGCTGACACAGCCTGGGCTACACTGCTGTAATGGCAGATTTCAGTGCGTCGTAAGTACAAGCATGTAAGGCACCAGTGTGTCCCACCAGCCAACACTCACTTCCAATCTGGCTCAAGACAAGGGGGGGGGGGGCGTATGGGGGCACCCCAAAAAAAAAACAGAATGTAATGAAGCACCATTTTCTGGGTGAGTCCCGGAGGCTCCCCGGAGCTATCCAGGCTAAATGGATATGTATAACTTTCTGGCATCAGTCAAAGTGCTAGGAGTTCTTGCCTACCGGGGACCATGAGCCAGAACCTGGCCCCCTCAGAGAGGCACGAGGAGCAATGGCCTATAGAAACCCCTTTTGTGATTGGGAGAATTTTATGTCTGCCATCGACCGGGACAGGCACCCAGAAAGGTAGGCGCCCCAAAACAAACCCCTATTCTGGTGAAATTATTGCTACCGAAAGCCGAACGAGTGGACAAAACTCCCCAAACAAAATTATTAAACTAGCATGACGTCATCACGTCGCCGCGCCACCGTCTGCGCAACCCCCCCTCCCCGAGAGGGGGAAGGGGGAGCCCCAGACCCTCCACGCCGGCGATCCAACTGGCAGTTCTTAGGCTGGATGTCAAATACGCGAAAAACGCCGCCGACCGGAGGGAGGGCGGGACGCCGGGGAGCCTCCGGGACTCACCCAGAAAATGGCGTTTCATTACATTCAACGCTGGGTTTCTGGGGGGAGCCCCATCGGCTCCCCGGAGCTACCTCCCCAAAGATAAGTAAAACAGGGAATGAACCGGGAGGCGGATACCACAACGCCCTAACTCAACAACCAAAACCAGAGACAAAACTAAGACCAAAACGAGAAGACAAAGACCACCCAGGCCAATGACCAGGACGGCCCCAAAACTCCAGAGCAGGCCAGAGGGGAACAACGCCCAGGACAGCAAGTGGAATGGAGCAGAAGGAACCGCAACACTTAACACAAGCAGGAGCGGCTCTGCCAGCACCACCCAATATGAGGTGACAGGACAATCCAGACGATGGTCCCAGAACAACCGCGAAGGGAAGACAAGCCAACCCTATCAAAGACCGAAGGACCCTTCGCAATGATAGGAAAACCACACTTTGTCCCCGAGACGAAACACGCAAGTGGGAGACCAATAACCTGGTCCCAAGAACCTGGGACCTGTGTTCAGATTCGTAAAACGCGAAGCGAAAAACAGCGACCCCGCAACCCAAAGGAGCAACATAACCAGCTCCAGCAGGGAAGAATGAGACGCACATCCCCGAGGCATCCAATTGCAAAACTACCGTAAAGAATATAAGGACGAGAACCGCAAGAAGCAAACACACCCGGTCTGGAAAAGGAACAAAGAAAAACCAAAACCAGGACCGGAACCCAGCAAACCCGGTTCCAAGAAAAGGAACCAGGAAAGCAGGAGCGGCAGGCCGAAAAGTCCTCACCCCCCCCCACAGACAGCGCAACCCGAAGCCTGCAGAAAACTACACAGAAATTGCAGGAACTCGGTACCAAAACGGAACACCGGAGAAGTCCAAAAGCAGGACGTGGAACATGGACAGAGGCCCACCGGAACACCAAACAGGATAACCAAGAAGCACTGACCCAGACACACAAAAAGTGTAGCATGGGGAGGAAAATGGCAATAAGGAAGGAAACCACGAAGACAGCCCAAGGAGTGGCCGGGAAGTAACGCACACGACCAACCAAAAAATGGGGAGAGGAGCGCGTACATACCCGAGGACCTTCCGTACAGCAGGGTGCAGTCAGGCACCGAAAAGAGGCAAGGAAAGTGTCCAGACAGGGAGATAACCCCGGGGTCGACAACGAAAACAAAAACACCAAAATGCGGGGCAGAGCCCCACAGGACAACAAAAAACAAAAGATGGACAAAAAGGCACTAAAGACACATGCAAGGTGACCAAACACCACACCAAACACCCCAGTCAGGAGCCATCGACGCAATCCCGCCAAGCAGGGAAGAGTAAACAAGGATGGAACAGTGAACAAGGGGGCGGAGTGAGTAGAGTAACCCAAGAAGATACTCGCTCCAAACGCATGAGCCTAACCAGAGAAGCAAAGCTCTCCAAAGCACCAACGATGGAACTCAAACCGTTCCGAACGTCCAAAGGAAAAATCCCGCCAACCTGAGGAGAACTGGGAGGCGGCGCCCAAGCACACAACCAGCAGGGTAGCGAACAATAACGAGACTACTCACATGTGCAGTCTAGAACAGAAATGCGAGACACCGTACATACACGCAGAGCGCCCAACCCGCACCAGTGCCCGCCAAAATATCACCCGGAACTACAGAATACGTAACAAAAGATAAGTAGTTCCGTAGTGTATGTGTTTATTGACCAATCCCCACGAAACAATAGAAACTGGGATAGTGGCACAAGCCACCCTTGCGGTGCAATGTGGGCACGAAACAGCGGGCATAAAAGGTATAAGCGCAGAATCAGGAAAGACCGGAGGGATGACCTGCACTGTAAGAGGCCCGGTGAATCGCGGAACCAATAACCACGTAACGTGGTCATGGGGCCCCACGATTGGTGCAAGGGCAGGTTGGACATGCATGTGAGTGGGAATAGATAGTAAGAAACAGTAGCCACCTCGCACGGGCCAATAGGCCCACCACAGGTCCACAGGACTTATGTCCATATGTATGAACGCACAAGGAGACACAGGAGGTAGTGAGCACCCAAAGGAGCCACAGACACTATAATAACCTGATTAATGTCAGAGTGGAAAGGAAGCAGAAGCACCAAAAAGCCATGTGGAGGGGGCAGACCCCACCCACAGGAGCAAACGTAAAGACAAGAGCCCAGAAGGCTCAGAAAACTGTACAATCGTCAACTGACAAGAGAAGCGGGGCCCAAGAGCCAGATCCAACCCCCATAAGCACTACTAGGCAAGCACCACACTAAAAGTGAGAACCAGCACTAGGCCGACAGAAGCGCCAGACAAGACAACCTCACCTGCAGAGCATACACACGACCGCGCCACAACACAGGCGAGCCAAGTAACATACCAGGAGCAGCACTAAAGGTGTGCCCGAAAGCCAAGCACACACGAGGCAGCAGGCATAGGAAGTACCCTAACCTGAATAAAATGCGAGGTCGGAGGAGAATACGGCCAGAGGTGCGCGCCCTGCAGAAGACGAAGCAGTACAGAGGGAGAACGAAGTGACACCCCCCGATATAAATCCAAAACACCCTCAGCAGCCAGAGGGCCACGACTGGAGGGAGAAACGAGCAAGAAGCTCGCAGAAAACCACGAGAAACGACGCGAACACACGAGCATACCGCCCGTAAACAAAACACACACCGCGGCCCCAGCACACGAGGTACGAAACGCACCACCCGGCCACTGGGAGGCGGGGCTCGTACACCAGGCGGACACACAAAACGTACACAACGTACGTACAAACTATCGTACAAACACCAGGAAGGTGTGCGGAACGAAGACAAAGAACGCCGAAACAGGAAGTAGAGATGACGCGAAACCAAAACAAGGCGAAAACGAAGTGAAAGAAAACAGATGATGGAAGGGAACCAACAAGGCCGACAAAAGACCCGATGGAAACCACATCGAATATCAACAGACGTGCCAATAACATTGGAAGGTACGAAGAGACTCGTGAAGCAACGAGAACCATGACAAGCACCCCTGACCAAGGAACATGCAGGGACAACGATACGAAGCGGTTTAGGCACTATGTACTAGGTCAATATAGAAATCCATCAATGTTTGTTTCACACCTTGTATGGATGTACCTTACCTGAACACTTTTTATTGTTTTATATTATGTTCGTTTGTTGTTGTCGTTTTGTGAACAGCATCGCGACACAAGAGCGAAAATGGTAAGGAAAAGGGGGTGAAACACACCCCTAGGAACGACGGGACCGACGAACCCGAAGGAACACGGAACCGAACCCAGGGAGGGGTATACCCGAAAACAACAGGAACACAGAGGGAAGGAACAACCCCACTGAGGAACTGCCAGCCCCACACCAAAGGTACAAGGACCCAAGTGGGGCAAACGGGGCCGAGGCCCCCAGGCAACCCCTCCCTAACCCCGGGAACCTCTATGGCATGACCCAGGGCCGAGCCGCACCCCCAAAGCCCCAGCTGAACAAGGAAAAGCCGGGGCAGCCGTGCAAACACTAATGAAGGGAGCCCACTGGTCAGACTCATACGGCACGGCTGGAGGAACCGACTCGAATGCCTCCGCCGCCACCCCGGAAGGGGAAAACCCCCGAGACCGCCCGAGTCTCAACCCAACCAGACCCCGCCCCAACCCCGAAACCCGCCTATGGTTCGGAGCAGGAGGCAAGGGAGGAAGTGAGTAGAACAGAAGGGGAGGAACAAGAAGCGGAAGGAGCCAGAGCCGAAGCGACCCCCACCCCAAAGTCCAGACCCCAACCACCAAAACGGGGCAGCCTCGGGGCATCCGGGGCCGCAAACCAAGAGCGTTGCAGCAACACACCCAGCAAGCAACGCCGCAGCCGCCTGCACCCGATAATCAAGACCAGTGGCCTGGGTGAAGGAGAGCGCGTACCGACAACAATCATCGGACGACTCCGGGTCACAAGAACAAGGACCCAACAGGCAGCATGGCGGAGGCACAACAGGTGAGTGTCACCCTGAGACAAGGGGACAGATCAACCGTCAAACTCGCAGGACGCGAGGGGGGACTCCGGGGACACACCTAGAGGACCACGGAGCCCCCGTGGGGTTTTCCAGGGCCCTTAATCGTTTATACGCTAAGGGAAGCCCAGGCAGGGTACCGCGAACCGGCGCCCAAACTACCAACAAACTGCTAAAGCTGAACTCCCGGGACGTGTCCACTCACGGGGGCCAAGCGGGGAGTATCGCCAACAGAAGAATACGAAAGAAAGACACCTAGAACAGGAAAAGAGGGACCACAGTAAAGGCAGACCCCCCACCAGGCAAACACAAAAGAAAAACCCCACAAGAGGACAACGCACCCAGTCGGAACAGAGCCGGCCGCTGTAATTGGTGAAAACTAGCTGTGCAGTACCCCGCGCCCCTACCAGTGATGAAAACTACCACCTACCCAGAGACAAACCAGGGCAACAAAACCCCAGCCAACTCCAAGGGCGGCCCAGTACCGAGCAGTAAAGGACAGAGCGGAGGCAGACCCCAAGGTGACTTGTGGAAGATGGCCCCAAGCCCCAAGGGCAGTACTTACAGGGCACCTAGGGAAGACAGCCCTAGGCACATGCAGCCCGAGTACCGTGGAATCTTACTCCTGGCTCACATCCCACCGGTAGAGACAGTCCACACCACAAGGCACAGAACTGAAACAAAAACTGGAGCCAGAGGCACTCGACCAGCCAGCAATCCCATCAGCCAAGAACTGCCAGTTGGATCGCCGGCGTGGAGGGTCTGGGGCTCCCCCTTCCCCCTCTCAGAGAGGGGGGGGGGTTGCGCAGACGGTGGCACGGCGACGTGATGATGTCATGCTAGTTTAATAATTTTGTTTGGGGAGTTTTGTCCACTCATTCGGCTTTCGGTAGCAATAATTTCACCAGAATAGGGGTTTGTTTTGGGGCGCCTACCTTTCTGGGTGCCTGTCCCGGTCGATGGCAGACATAGAATTCTCCCAATCACAAAAGGGGTTTCTATAGGCCATTGCTCCTCGTGCCTCTCTGAGGGGGCCAGGTTCTGGCTCGTGGTCCCCGATAGGCAAGAACGCCTAGCACTTTGACTGATGCCAGAAAGTTATACATATCCATTCAGCCTGGATAGCTCCGGGGAGCCGACGGGGCTCCCCCCAGAAAAGTGTCATTTTAAGTCCTGTGGCTGAACTAGGAATTCAGATCCCAATCTAAATAAAAGTTACTCTTGTACAGAAAAATCTGCTCTATCCAATGGTGTCACTCAAAACCAAATTGGGAATGACACATATCGAGATATATTTGCAGTGATATTAGCATGGACTGGTAGCTGAATGGCTACCCAAACTACATTTTTCATTGCACTGCTGTATTCCGCACCAAAATTTGCCCTGGTATGCCAAATTTCACACCTCTCTGGGCACTAGTCATGATTTAACAAAGGGTCAAAGTTGGTAATTTTTGTTGTATTTACGCATTAACGAGACAAGAGCCCATTCAACATGGACCTGTTATTTAAGAACCAGAGCAGATTGAGCTCTAATATTTTGCACATTTTCATTTGGGGTCTAGGGCTACTTTATTACAAAATTTCATTAGATTTAGAAAGGGTTGAGAGGGAGGCCTTTGGTGAATTCTTATGGAATGACCCATAAGTAACCTACCAGATGGAACACAGAATTGTATGAACATATTTGCTGATGATGCAAAGATACTAGGGAAGATAAGAAACTTAGATGATTGGCATGCCCTTCAAGAAGACCTGGATAAAATAAGTGTATGGAACACCACTTGGCAAATGTAGTGCTCCATACACATCCATTTAATGTGAATAAATGCCATGTCATGGAATGTGAAATAGGAGAAAGTAGACCACACAAAACCTACAAAATTATGTGAAAAAGCTTTAAACAAAATTCTGATAAAGAAAGAGATCTAGGGGTGGTTCTGGATAGAAAATTGTCACCTGAGGACCATATAAGGAACATTGTGCAAGGAGCCTATGATATGTTCTCCAATTTCAGATACCTGCTTGATGGGGTTCTGGGAGTTCTTCTACTCCCCCCAAGCCCAGCGTGAGTCAAGTCAGGCTTGACTTGTGAAAGCTTGGTCCACCAGGCTGTTGCTTGGAGCGGCCCGCAGGCCCACACACCCAACACAGCCCAGTTGGTCCGGCCTTCCTTTTAGAAAAAAAACTCTAGTTTTCTCTTGAAGATGTCCACGGTTGTTCCGGCAATATTTCTTATACTCGCTGGGAGGATGTTGAACAACCGTGGACCTCTGATGTTTATACAGTGTTCTCTGATTGTGCCAATGGCACCCCTGCCCTTCTATGGTTTTATTCTGCATTTTCTTCCATATCGTTCACTCCAATATGTTGTTATTTTACTTGTGTAGATTTGGTACCTGACCCTCCAGTATTTTCCATGTGTATTTTCACAATTCCTTTTAAATATAGGGATGGTGAAATACTGAAGTAATTGTCAACAACCTTTATGAGACCAAAGTTGGAATACGCAGTGATTGTATGGTGCCCATATCTTGAGAAACACATCAGCAAACTGGAAAAGGTGCAAAAACATGCAACAAAATGGCTTCTAGAACTGAAAGACAAGAGCTACAAGGAGAGGTTAGAGGCCTTTTAATATGCCAAAGCTAGAAGATAGAAGAAAAGTAGGCAATATGATGACTAAATACAAAATAGCAACAGGAATTGATGAAACTGATAAGGAAGAATTCTTGAAACATGGAACTACAAGAACAGGTGGTCATAGATTTAAGCTAAACAAAACTGCCAAAGAAATATAAGACTTTCACAAAAAGAGTGGTAGATAGTTGGAACAAGTTAAGAGAGAAGGCGGTGGAGGCCAAAACCACGAGTAGTTTCAATGCACTATATAACAGTGCTGGGAAAATGGGACACCACGAGCGTAGCTCTCATCCTGTAACTACACTTGGGTAATTACACTTAAATAATTATTGAAACATGAGGACCTTACTTTAAGTAGTACACGAATTTGATAATACACAGTAACACAATGATGTTTGACTTACTGTGAGCCCTCGAGCCAGAAGATCAGCAACCAGGTCATCATAACCCTTAGCTGCTGCCCAGTGAAGAAGTGTGGAACCAGCATGAAACTTAATTATAGGTTCGACCCTTTCCAATCCTCGTTCAGTACCTGGAAGAACCACATCTTAATGTTAGAAATACAAAACTAACAATTCAATTAATCCCACCATTCCAAATATAAATCTTAATGCCAAGGCATACGGGATTCTTTCTGAATAATATACTTCAGATGAATACAAAGGAAACCTCAAAAAAAAAACATACAACCACAGCATTTTTTCTTTGATATTACAGTTTACATTCTTTTTAAGGAGAAAATATAGCTTTGTCCTGCTCATTATTTCCAGATATACATTAAATATGACAATAATATTTCAGTGGGGTACTATGATAATTTTTATATTACAAATTTTCAATACAAATTGTCTTTCTAGGGTAATTGACAGAACATGCAATTGTCAATATATTGATAACAATATACCCAGCATTAAAAATAATGAAATGCTTCTGGATGGGGGTCAGATGGTTCCTTGAAGCCATCTCACCGAGATTGCTCCATGCAAATGGGTCACATGAGATGCGGGAGTTCTCTTTGGCCTACTAGGGACCTGGCCTCTCACAGAGGCATAGAGTGAGTGACAATTCCCCACCACACTGGGAAAGCATCCAGAAATTCAGTTAAGCTTTACAGACAACTGGAGGGATAATAAAAACGTAAGCCATGATATAGCCAAAAGAAGAGACTCAAGAATAGTGTGAAAAAGAGACATCCAAAATTAGAGCCATCTTCCTTGCTCAGTTCTGGAAGATGAACAGTCCACTGATGAACTGACTAACCAGGCAGGGAGGGAGGGAGTCAGGAAGCCAACGGAACTCATCCAGAAAGGGGCATTTCATTACTGAGTTTCTGGAGAACCCCAGTAGATCCCTGAAGATATCCACAGGGAACAAAATTGGGACTTACCAGGGATGAGGAGAAGTGACATGTATTAGGACAAAGAGGAGACTTTCTGCTGGGAGACATAGCCCAAGGTAACACATGACAAACTAGGACCAAGGACATTACCCAAATATGGGGCTGGCAGAACCAGGCCAATGCGCCTCTCCCCCACTGTCACTTTCGGTCTGTTTCGTAAGCTTTCTCGTGCATTAATTCACCTCCGCCCTGCTCATGCACCGCCTGAGCCATCTTGGTCATTGGACTAGGTTCTTTCTTTTCTTTCTTCTCCTCAGTTTGTGATAGCCCTTTCAGCTTCATGATTGGTTTTGGAAGGAGTTGTTTTTGTTGGGCTTGGCCTCTGGGGGTCGGGTTGGGGAGCTTCTTTCTCTTCTCTGGCACCGGGAGTTTTGCTCCTGGTGGTCCCGATGGTTGTTTTGTTCATTTACAGCTGTCTCCTTCTTTTCAGGCAAAGAATGAGACGGCGGGCTTCCGAAGGAGTCCGTTGGTTATGGAGGCTTGATTGGTTAGGCCGGAGGTACATCACATTCTGTGTCTGGTAGCTGCTTTAAGCCGCTACCTGAGGGTCACAGGTTCTGTGTCGGTGGATGTTCTCTGGGTTGATCTGATTTCCCTAATTCTCTGTTCCAGGGCTCGTGTTTCTCAGGTTGTCAGCAGTTATTAAGTCTAGCAAGCTTGCACTCTACCCTCGCGCCCGTGATGTTAGGAAGTATGGCACTCTTTCGGCTGTCTTTGGCAATATGACTTGGGACGATATTCGGACATGTGGGTTTTGGAGGTTGAACAGGGTTTTGGCCGCCAGGTATCTCATGCACTTCCCAGTTCCTCTGCAGCCTTGTGTGGCTTTGGGGTGCCTGTCATGGCCGTCTGTCTCCTCCCGCTTTGAGACCTGCAGTGCTGCAGCCTTCCTTGTAAGTCCCTGTTTGCCTTTTCTGTGGGTTGTTAGCTTAGGGAGCCAATGGGGTTCCTCATAGAAAACGAGCGTTAAATGTTATGAAACCAATTACTGGGCGAGCCCCGGAGGCTCCATGACATCCTTCCTTTGTTCGGTCGGGAGTTTTCATTATTCCAGAACTGAATTGGTGGGTTACCGGCTCACCCGGGCCAGGAGTGGGGGGGGGGGCCTAGTTGGATGAACTGCTAGTTTTTTTTTTTTTTTTTTTTTGCTCTTTTGAGGACATAGCTTGCAATTTTCAAAATGACAATGGTCTGTTTTGATTCACCTACCTTTCCAGATGCCTTTCCTGGTCAATAGCAGGTATGACATACTGTACTTTAAATGTAAAGTATTCATAGGACATTGCTCTCTGTGCCTCTCCGAGAGGGGCCAGGTTCTGGCTCAGGTCCCCGGTTGGCAACAAGACCTGTGACTGATGTCCCCAAATGGGATAGCACTATATCAGTGGGATAGCTTCAGGGAGCATTTGGGGCTCCTCCCCTCCCACAAAAATATAACATACTACTTTAGAACATAAAAATATTGAATACAAAGGCTACCTTTACAAAAGGATACAAAAAAAAAAAAAAAAAACAGCTAAAATTATGAAGCATTCAGTAAGCCATTCTTAAATCAAAGTACTCATGCAAAATAAAAATAAAGCATTTCTGATACTGTTCATCTCTGCTTCCAAGGATAAACACTGATCAATCTATACCAGCCATCAGCAGCTCTCACCAATTACCACACACACACACACACATCAAACTACGTCGTTCAAACACAAAGGCAGAACACACTACTTACGGCACAGTCCTGCAGGTCAGAAAAAAACATACTTCATTAATGGCACAGACTTAAATATTTAATATTGAACATTTGAATGATTCAAATTACTTTTATTTTGCACATGTTCAAAATAACTACAAACAACAAACTATAGATTAATAACCAAACAAATATTTAAATCAAATCGATATCGTTCCTTAATTTTCCTCGTCAACATCAGTACCTTGTTACTATCCTAGAAAACTGAAGTGCCATTAACTTGAGCATAAAAACTAGAGAATTCTAATTCCATTCTTTGGATGCAAGTTTAAGCTAATACTAGTACAATACTGTAATCTAGAGTTGAACTGCAACAGCACAAAACAATCAAGTACAATTATTATATGACACATTGTAACTCTTCTACTATTTAATTTGCTTACTTTATGTTGTATTGTTAATTAAGAATCCCACTGGGTTATATTCTCACACAAAATTATAGTCTACATTAATGACTAAAAAGTCACATTAGACCACAAAATCCTTGTTATAGCACTACCTGAGATTAGAGTCAAATGGATGTGGTAAGGAGTGAAGGAAATAATGACGCTGCATTGACTATCGTACCATGTTAGTAATGACATGGACTCAATAACTGCTGAGAGCAGAGTTAATTTCTAATTTAATTTAACTGAAGCTAGTCACTGAAGAAAAATCGTATCTGCCCCCGTTTATAGTAAGACTTGACTGGTTTATCGATATCAAGCCAAATGAGGGAGATATGCTCCTTCAAATGAGGGTCTGGGGCTCCCCCCTTTCCCCCTCCCGGGGAGAGAAGGGTTGCGCAGACAGCGGCGCAGCAATATGATGACATGTTCGTGTGCTAATTTTTGTTTGGGGCGTTCTGTCCACTCGTTCAGCTTTCGGTAGCAATAGTTTCACCAGAATAGGGGTTTGTTTCGGGGCGCCTACCTTTCTGGGTGCCAGACACGGTCGATGGCAGACATAGAATGCTCCCATTCTATACTCCAAACTCCATACTCCAAACAAGGGGGTTTCTATAGGCCAATGCTCCTTGTGCCTCTCTGAGGGGTACAGGTTCTGGCTCATGGTCCCCGGTAGGCAAGAACTCCAAGTACATTGAATGATGCCAGTAAGTTATACATATCCATTCAGCCTGGATAGCTCCGGGGAGCCGACAGGGCTCCCCCCAGAAAACATCGACTTACTTTGGCCATGCAGGAGTGAGGAAATTTCACAATGACGCAACAATTCATGAGTATTCATGGAGCAGTTGCCTCATAGTGGATGGCCAGGCATAGGGCAGGAGTTGCCACAAATATATTTTTATATATTTATTTCAACGTCACCGATTTGTTTTTCACTGGTCTTTTACGAGTACAGTAATATGATTCAATAATAAATTATATTATTCAATATTATTTGATAAATTTATATAATAAATTGTGTGGAACATAGGTACAGTATACTCAAATATATTCATGTCACTAATATACACATGGGTCAAATCAGACATGGGAGTTCTGTTTGGCCTGCCAAATTCGGGTACGTTTATTGAGACCATAAAATACATCTCAAAAGGACAGAGTAACTTAGGCTATAGAACTAGAGCCAAAACATGGCCCCTCTTACAGAGGTGCAGACAGTAGTGACAATTCTCCACCACACAAGGCAGCATCCAGAAGGTCAGTGAAGCTTTACAAATAACTGGAGGTTTAACCACCATGCTGCGCCGAGTTTATTGTGAAATTCCCCGTGCGCATGAAATAAAGTGTTCCCCCAAAATTTTTTTTCTTCGTAAAATGATAAATTCCCTTCCCTGAACATGTCTATGTAAAAATAAATACCAAATTCCACTTACTTTGGCTGTGGGGACGTGGACAAAGTGCGCTGTGACGTCATCAGGACCTGGTTGCCCGAGCCATTCAAGCACCGCGTGTTGCCACAAATATATTTTCAATTATTTGTTCTAAGTATTTCCAATGTGGTTTTTTATGTTTCTTCATTATATATGATGCATATTTGTGTCCTTTACAATACATATACTGTAGAACGTTCATAATGTTCCATGGAACTGTGATACATGTGTCACTAATGTGTCCACAATGTTTATTGTCGCAATATTACTTTTAAAAATTCACTAAAATTACAATATGTGCAGTTTCACATACTATTTACATGATAACACACTGTATTACACACTCAGTACTTCAGAAGTGAGTAATAATCAACAAAGTAACCCATGGTACACAGCGCGACTTCGCTCTCGTTGCACCAGGTACAGATAGATTTTCGCTTCCTGTTTCTTTGTTCTGTGTGCCTGCAAATAACACACTCACATACACCATTGGCATTAGTACCTGTAGGTGGTATGTAGCCAAGCTTGTAAAACGTAAGGTAGCCTTGAAAGGATTACAGGAAAAGATCAATTTGTAAAGTAGTCGTGAAAAGAAAGTTTTGTAAGGTCCCACACAGGAAGATATTCAGCCAGCCTCAAAGTGTCCATCAAGAAGAGATTCAGCTATTCTTGAAAATATCTATGGAAAACACCACCATGGAAGCCGCTAACACTGTTCATCTATGCTACTTGTATCAGATGCATCATTACTGAACGCAGAAAACGATTCATCTATGTATCATCTAAATAAATTGGAGATAGCATAGGTAGGCCAGGGAGGTGCTCAGAGTTACAACTGGATACGCTCGCTGTATCGTCCTCATTGGTGCTGTATCACTTGCATCCGACCTTTGTGTTAGGTCCTTATTGCACCTAGCTTCACCAGTATTATGACTATGTTCTTCAAACAATAAGGTTGGAATTTCACCGACAGCGCGTGATCTTTCAACACCGCGTCGGACAGGTGTTTGGGAGCCAGAGGCGCGTGTGCCACCCGTGGTTGCTCACTCAGTACTAACCCAGCCAGCAGCCCTAAGGCATTCTGGGAATTTTTTCCAAGATGGCTGCCTCTCACTGGAGGTCCTAAGAGTCCATTTCGTACACAACCAACCTAGCACACATTTAGAATGGGTATGAAAAAATCAAAGAGTTTTCTCGATTGGTGCAGTTTCCCACCGACCGAGAATATTCAGTTGGCGCAGTTAAGTGGTTAAAGATAGAAGCCTCAAAATTGCCAAACTCCACAAACAATTCTCACACAACATCAGAAAAATTGATAGTGAAAAGCTCATAGTACCGAATGCAACCACCTGGCAGCCCGGCTTCTACACGTAGCCATCTTCCTTGATCAGTTCTTATGCTGCTGTACAGATGACAGTATTGTTCTGGATCTTTCAGATGTGGCAAGCCACTGTGCTTCAAGCTAAGTGCTTGTCACCTTTTGACTTCTTGTTGCACAGCCCATTTATTTTGTATGTTGTTCTTTTAGTGTTTGCTTCATGTACATTTTCTAACCTGCTTGTTGTTGGGGCTGACCTTTGTTGTGCTTCGTGCTGCATGCACTCTGTTCTTTCCCAGGTTACCAGCTAGTACTGCCCTTATACTGGCAGAGATATCTTCTCTGGTAATTACTTAAGTGTAATTACATAGTAAGCATAGTTACAGGATGAGAGCTATGCTTGTTGTGTCCCATTTTCCCAGCACTCATATAAAGCGTCATATAATGCTTTGAAACTATTGACTGATTTGGCCTCCATCACCACCTCACTTTACTTGTTCCGTCTACTGCTCTGTTTGTGAAAGTGAATTGTCCGTGTTTCGGCAGCTTTGTTTAGTTAGCATAAATCTATGACATCATCTTGAAATTCCAGGTCTCAAAATATCTTCTTTATCAGTTTTGTGTGTAGGGGAGTTTTCTCTGAGAGGCAGGGGAACTGGGGTGGAGAGCCTCACTTAGGGCTATTCATGGATCTCTGACTCCTCTGTTTGGGTCCATAGGTAGGGGTGTTCTGTTGGTTGTGCTGGGGAATACTAGAACTCGTGTGTTTGTTTATATGACACCATAGATGATAGTCAAAGCCTGATTGCTTTGACTGCTCATCAGTTATCCATTGAGAGGCCTCAATCACCGAGTGTCCTGCTCGTTTAGCAGTCTGCAGGTCCTGTTAATCCCTCCATGGGTCTCTGGCATGGTTAGTTCAGTCTGTTGAACCTGCACTAGCCATGTGCAAGTTTGAAGGGTGCTTATCATCTTTACAACCAAATGATGGCCATTCTTTCTGCCTCCACCATGCTGCCTGTTAGGTTGGTGACACCTGCAACCCTGAAGTCTATGCAGTTTGCTCCCTCTAGATTTTTGCATTGACCGATTCTGCATCCAATGTAGAAGATTTCAGGCAGCTGCTGTTTTACAAGCTAGGAGGATAAGGTTAGGTGCTCGCGGCATTGTAATCTGTTGGATACCCTGGAGTTAGCCCCCCTATGGTATTTAACACTATAGTCCGGTAATGACGCAGCATTGTGTCATCCATTTAATAGACGGACTTCCGGTAACGACGCAGCATTGTCATCCAATTAATAGACGGACTTCCGGTAACGACGCAGCATTGCGTCATCGGTGGCGGCAAATTGACGGCGGCTTTGGGAGGTGCGTGCCGTGGTTTTGGACATTACATGCATATACCCCTGTGGGGAATTTCATTACGAATACATTGATACCAAAATGAAACACCTAGGATCAGAATTGAGGTAACAAAGTTGAAAAAAAGAGCATACCCATTTTATTAGCGCCAATGGGGTAACACTCCGTCACTTTTTCTGTTTGCTGTGGGTGGTACACCAGGCTTTTGGACTTTATATTTGCATATACTCCTGTAGGGAATTCTATTGCGAACACAATGATACCAAAATGAAAGACCTAGGACGAGAATTGAGGTGACCAAAGTGAAAAAGAGTGTACACATTTTATTGCTCTTGCTCACTCCCGGGAAACTCCCTCTCACTTTGTTTGCTGTGGGTGGTAAGCCAGGCTTTTGGAGTTTATATGCATTTAGTCCTGTAGAGAATTTCATTGCGAACACATTGATATCAAATTGAAAAACCTAGAACGAGAATCGAGATGACAAAGTTGAAAAGTGTATAAACTTTTCGGTATTAGCGCGCTCTCTAATGGAAGGCCAGGCACCCCTTGGGTTGGTGATCACTTTTTGTTGGAGAGTGATTCTTCTGGTTCTGTGTGGTGGTTCATGGATCTCGTAGTCACTGGTGGCATTTACTGCTTCATGGGGATCTTTGGGGTCTGGGACATGCATGTGCTTCATGCGGTACAGCTGCCTTCAGGCCATGTAGCCGAGTCTGGTTTTCATTGGCATCGTGTTGAGGGTCTCATGGATTTGGTCTGTTCTTATCCTGTCCATCAGCGACAGGCCCGCATGAAAGCGAAGTGCTTTATTTTGGACCCGTTGGATCTTCAGCATGTTGGTTTTGTTGGCAAGGTTCAGGGGGACATAAGGGTACTCTAGGCTAGGCTTTATGATCATTCTGTACAGGTGGATCTTGATGTGGGATGGGGCTTGCCTGAAGCGGAAGAGCCTCGACAGGGAACCCCTAGCCATCACTGTCTTCTGGGAGACTCACTGGGTGGAGTTGAGTAGCCTGTTGAAGTTGTAACCAAGCACTGTATTGGAGTTTGAGATGGCTATGGGTTCACCCCTGATCCTTATCACCCCACATCTTCGATAGAGAAGGCCATACATCTGACAGTGCGTATTTGGACCTTGTTTGGGTTAGTGGTGATCCTCCATTTTATTTCCCAGTCAGCAGTCCTGGCAAGTTCTATGTTCGCCTTACGGGTTACCATCGCATGTTTGGCTGTTTGGGTTAGATGTGATTACATGTGTCACATCGTCAGCAAATTGGACGATGGTGGTGTCCCTGTACTCTAGTTGGGGCAGGTCATTTATGATACCGACCTACTGCTAGGTGAACAGAAGCATTAGGTGAAAGGAAATGTGCCTAACCATTTCTGTCCTGCCCGGGATTCAAACCCGGATTTCTCGATTGAGTGTCGAGAACGAATGTGACTGTACTACCGGGACCCTATGTCTTTCACTGTATCAGATGGCTTTATGCCATCTGCTGGTTCGTCACTGGCTGCAGTTGGATCAACCCTGGGTGACTCGCTGGTTAGTCAGGCAAGAGCCTCAAATTTACATGCATTGTTTTTTTCCTGTGCAGAGCTTGGCTCGGAGCATTATTCCAGTTTCTTCGGATCCGTCTATCACGCTGCTTCCAGGACTGACAGCCTTCATATTAGTGCATGCCACCTTTCCTCCTCCCTGGCAAGTCCCATTTTTTTCTCTATGGTTAGTTTTAGGGAAAATCTGGGGGCAGCTTCTTCAGAAATGCAGCATTGAATGTAATGAAACTCCTCTTTCTGGATGAACCCTGGTGACTCCCCAACTCCCTCTCTCTCTACCAGGTTAGTCAGTTTTTCAGGTGGCTTTCTATAAGCACCAGAACTGATTAACCACTATGTTGCACTGCACTTATTGTGGCATTCTGGCTGTGTGCAGAAAAAAGTGTTCCAAAAACAGTATTTGTTCTTTTGGTATTGTTAATTAGTACCCAGAAAGCACAAAAATCCAAGTACAAAGTCTCTATCTCTTGTAGTTTAGCCATAGTTGCCTGGTAGTAATAATAATCTTGTAACCAGTGATCAGAGCTCAGCCTAACACTGCATATTCTGCATGAAGTTGTAAAATGCATACACTGAATATATTCAATTTTCTTTGTACAGTGCACCCTCGATTCAGCGAACTCTTTTCGACCAACCCCAATTCAATGCAGCGAGGGATTCGTTATAACCAGAGATTGCTCCAGGAGGCCCATATTTGTGTATGAAAACTAGGAAACCTCAAAATGAAACTTAGAATTTGGTTTTAAATGTGCTCAATTGTTTTCCAAAGGCCCCTAACTCTTTTTTTTCTAATGCTGCCCCTATCTACAAAAATCATCAAAAACATGATTGGAGCCAAATTAAGAGTTCCCATTCATACCCTAATGTTTCCCATGCCCAATGGGCTAATTTCAGTGAGAGAAATTTTAATATCGACCTGTCATATGAGGGGCAGTTACCAAGAGAACCTATCTATAAAGAGATTTTAAGCACATTTAGAAGATTTCCCATGTCCTTGCCTTGTTATGGTAATCTGCTTTGGCAGTAGATCCTGCCTATTCCTTTACCACCTATTCACCAACGTATCTGCAGGCTCCAGTTTAAGGAATCAACATCAATGACAACAGCAATATGGGCTCAGAAGCCTGTGTCTAGACAAGACACCACCCCCCCCTCCACCCTTTAGTACCCGAGACATCTGGACACCTGCTGTCTGGGGCAAACTCCACTCACTGGTCGACCAGCTTAACCGCTTGTTTAAGACTGCCGGCGATAGTTACCTGCACATCAGCGCCATCTACACTAGGTCTGGCCCGCATATATAAGCAGCACAACGACGGCCAGTCCTCGGAATACTCTTCGTGCTCTCAAGCAGTAATATATACTGTCGCCTTCCCAGGAGACAGTAGATGCATACAGCTACTGTATATTGTATTGTTTTTGCACCTCTCTTTCTCCATTAACATAACTGTCACATGTTTATCTTTCCTTTGTATTTTATATTGTGATAACGCCAAGTGGATATGGGATTTGTTTTATTTGTTATTAAAGTAATTTTGTTATATTAAATGTTTAAAGGTTTCATTCTTTTGAATTTTCACCCGTAGTTCTCACACAGTAAAGAGGTCAGAAGCAGTCTTGTTTACTTTTTTCACTTTTTTTTTTTATTTTGTGATTGGCATATCACCTACCAGAATAGCCTATTTCCAGCTTTTACGTCACAGCCTCAAAACCTCCTTTTCAGCTATAAATTGGCCCATACACTGACACCAGGGCTTATGAAGACCCCTCTTCATGAACTTTTTGGATTAGGAGCCCAATTTCTTCGTAAACTTCGAATCGGGTTACGAACTTTGCCTCGGGTAATGTAGTTTATTGATATGTGTATGGCCGACCTAGCGCGTGGTGGTACGGCAACTGCGCCTCAGTTTGTCACTAGGCAGGAGGCACTGGTAAATGCACCTGAATTCTTTATAAAGAATTGCAGTGTTCTCAGATTTTTGGGTACTTGAACATAAAATTAAATATTATATATCTCACCATGGGTCCCAAGGAAGTCAGTCGTAAGGTTCAACCTAAGAAAATAGTTGTGAGTAGAGGCAATAGAGGATGTCCCTTCCTCATTAAGAAAATGTGTAAAGTATGGGAGGAACTGCAAAGTTTTATTGAAAAAACTCACCCAGATAAAGCTGTTGCAGGCAGTTGTATTGACCGTTTAAAAGACAATGTGATGTCTCATTACAGACAAGTGTTAAAATGTAGGTAAATCAAATCTCTTTAGACAGATTCTTAGTACGACAAGCAAGCAGTGAGCCACAACCAGATCCTAGTGGTACTCCTGCAAAACGTAGAAGAGAGAGTACCCCAGAGAAGTCATCACTGCCTGATGTTATAATGGAAGGGGACTCCCAAACACTAACACCTCTCCTCCCCCACCCCCTCCTCACAGTCTTCCATACGCAAACAAAAGCCATCAATAAAAGGCAAGCAATAACTTGTACATACTTTAATATTAAAAATTTGAGTCAATTAGATATAAAATTTACTTTGAAAGTTAATATTTTTGGGAGTGTGGAATGGATTAATTCAGTTTACATCATTACTTATGGGAAAATTCGCCTCGGTTTACAAATTTTTGAGTTACGAACTGTCTCTGGGAACGAATTAAATACGTAAGCTGAGGTACCACTGTATTTGTGAATGAAAATGCGGGAATTTCAAAACGAACAATAGAATTTGGTTTTAAATGTGCTCAATGGCTTTTCCAAGGCCACAACTCTTTCTTCTAATGTTGCGCCCATCTACGAAAATCAACAAAAATATGATTAGAGCCATATCAACAATTACCATTCATACCCTAATGTTTTCCATGCCCAATGGGCTGATTTCATTAAGGAAACCTTTAATTTTTAACTTATGATATGATGGGCAAGTTTTCCACCAGTTTGTGAACTCTGTCCCAACATCCTAAAGGCAAATCCGCACATCCCTCCCCGCTTCAATGAACCATAGCTTGTCGAATTAGGTGAGTAAATCAGGCCTAAAAAGTGTGCGTACTAACTGGAGACTCGCCAAATCAGGGGTGAACTGTATTTTTAAATTTTATCACTAATGCCAACCAACCAACCACTATGCCAATGGCCATACCACATTGAGAACACCGCTTCTCGTCCGATCAGCGAAGTTAAGCAATGTTGGGTTTGGTTAGTACTTGAGGGGGTGACCGCTTGGGAACACCAAATGCTGTTGGGAATAATGTTTAATTTTTTCCACTGATGGCCGAGTGGAAAACGCTCGGGATTCGTAGTTCTAAGGTTCCGGGTTCGATCCCGGCGGAGGTGGAAACAATGGGCAGAGTTTCTTTCACCTTGATGATCCTATTCTCCTAGCATTAAATAGGTACCTGGGAGTTAGACAGCTGCTACAGGCTGCTTCCTGGGGGTGTGTAACAAAAAGGAGGCCTAGTCGAGGACCAGGCCGCGGGCACGCTAAGCCCCGAGATCATCTCAAGATAACCTCATCATTTCTAGATAAGCAACAGCCTGTTTGACCAAGCTCTCACAAGCCAAACCTGGCCTTTGGCTGGGCTTGAAGAATACAAGAATTCCTAGAACCCCATCCAGGTACAATCCAGGCTACCATGGTTTTTTCCAAGTACATTGATGCATTGGGCTGTCAATATTATTATTTATATCAGAGAACATGTAGAACATTGCCATGCACTGATATATTCATATCACTAATATGCACAAAATATTATGTTTCTTAAACAATGAAACATACTGTTTTTGCTGTTATTACACTGTATAAATGTTATATATAACAAACATTTTTATGTGCCATTCTGAATCGGTAAGCAATTCTGGTAAACTCGGAATCAAACCACAACATAGCACCACAAGCTAGTCCGTTGCCAACGGCGTCTGACAAAGCAATGTCCTCCGATATATTATGCATTTTGCTAACTCTAGCCACAACACTGCTATTATCAGAATCCTGGTCACTAAATCCTGAATATGAGTCATTTTCGACAAGTTCATTTTCTGAAGGAACATGAGGTCCCATTAAATGATGCACAAACACACACCAAACCACGGCTATGGATGTCACTGGGTTCACTGATATCTGACCCCTTGTACACAATCGTTATCACTGTCAGGGTCTTCCATGACACCATCATTGTTAAACACTCACAGTTTTAAGTGATGCTGTGAGCTGCTATTGCATGTACCACTCTTGGTCACTCTCTTAGTACCAAGGTTCTCGCACACTGGAAGGGTGCCCATGATTTTTTTTTCCAGGATGGTGTCAGTTTACTGGAGGCTTGAAGAAGCAGATAAGAGTCAGGTATACCCATGGGAGCTTTAAATCTTGTAATTACGTAAGTGTAATTACCTAAGTGTAGTTATAGGATGAGAGCTACGCTCGTGGTGTCCCGTCTCCCCAGCACTCTTTGTCATATAACGCTTTGAAATTACTGATGGTTTTGGCCTTCACCACTTTCTCACCATTAACTTATTCCAACCATCTACCACTCTGTTTACAAAAGTGAATTTTCTTATATTTCTCCGGCAGCTTTGTTTCGTGAGTTTAAATCTATTACCTCTTGTTCTTGAAGTTCCTGGTCTCAGGAATTCTTCCCTATCAATTTTATCAATTCCTGTTACTATTTTGTATGTAGTGATCATATCGTCTCATTTTCTTCTATCTTCTAGTTTTGGCATATTTAATGTCTCTAACCTCTCCTTGTAGCTCTTGTCCTCCAGTTCTGGGAGCCACTTAGTGGCATGTCTTTGCACCTTTTCCAGTTTGTTGATGTGCTTTTAAAAAATATGGGCACCATACAACCGCTGCATATTCCAGATTTGGTCTAACAAAAGTCGTGAACAATTTCTAAATTTAGTATTTCTCAATCCATGTATTTAAAAGCAATTCTGAAGTTAGAAAGTGTAGCATAGGTTCCTCGCACAATGTTCTTAATGTGGTCCTCAGGTGACAGTTTTCTATCTAGAACCACCTCTAGATCTCTTTCTTTGTCAGAGTCTTTAAAGATTTCTCACATAATATATAGGTTGTGTGGGGTCTATGTTCTCCAATTCCACATTCCACAACATGGCATATATTCACATTAAATTCCATTTGCCAAGTGTTGCTCCATATACTTATTTTGTTTAGGTCTTCTTGAAGAGCATGACAATCATCTAGGTTTCTTATCTTCCCTATTATCTTAGCATCATCAGCACACATGTTCATATAATTCTGTATTCCAACTGGTAGATCGTTTATGTAGACAATGAACATCACTGGTGCAAGAACCAGTGGTAATCGGGATTACCCCGTGGTAATCCACTCGCGACATTCCTCAAATCCGATACATTGCCTCTGATTACGGCCCTCATTTTTCTGTCAGGAAATTTTTCATCCATGTTAGAAGGAATAATTTACATAGTGAGATTGAAGAAATCAAGCAGAAATTGAAACTCTCATATCAAACTGAAGAAAGGCAGTTAGAACAGAAAGCAATTCAGGAAATAAAGCAAGATCCAAAATACTTCTTCACATATGTGAAATTAAAAGCAAAAACCACTGTCAGTATTGGACCTATTCATACAAGTGAAGGTTCATATACAGAGGATGACATAGAAATTAGTGAAATCCTAAAAAAAGCAGTATGAGGACATGTTTAGCACTCCAATAAACAACATGAAAGTGGAAGATCCAGACAATTTCTTTATGCGGGATATCCAAACCCCTGTAAATATAACTGATATCAACACGAGCGTACTAGACTTTGAAAGAGAAATTGAAAACATGCCCCTGCACTCTGCTCCAGGTCCAGATTCATGGAATTCGATATTTATAAAGAAATGCAAAGTGCCAGTAGCACAGGCACTCAGTATAGTGTGGAGGAAGAGCTTGGACATGGGGGAGATACCAGATGCACTTTAAGTAGCAGACATAGCCCCTCTACACAAGGGAGGGAGCAAATATCAACCAGGTAGAAGCTTACCTGTCACCCCTCCAATATGTTCCAGTTTCCAGAATAACCTCTTATGTGGAACTCTATCAAAAGCCTTTTTTAGGTCCAGGTGGATGCAGTCAACCCAACCATCTCTCCTGTAAAATCTCTGTGGCTTGATCATAGAAACTGAGTAAGTTCGTTACACAGGATCTTCCAGATCGAAAACCATACTGTCTGTCTGATATTATATCGTTATTCTCCAGGTGTTTTCCCCATTTACTTTTAATTATTTTTTCCAATATTTTGACTATGACACTTGTTAGTGATACAGGTCTATAATTAAGGGGGTCTTCTCTGCTGCCACTTTTGTACATTGGAACTATGTTAGCTTTTTTCCACACATCAGCTACAACTCCTGTAAACCGGGATGCCTGAAAAATCAGTTGAAGTGGAATGCTGAGCTCAGGTGCATATTCTCTAAGAACCCATGGTGAAACTCCATCTGGACCAACTGCTTTGTTCTTACTTAGCTCCTTGAGCATTTTTTCCACTTCGTCTCTAGACACCTCTATGCGCTCTATTATGTTCTCTGGAATTCTTATTGTGTCTGGTTCCCTGAAGATTTCATTTTGTACAAACACACTTTGGAACTTATCATTTAATGTTTCACACATTTCCTTTTCATTTTCTGTAAATCCAATTCCCATTTTCAACCTCTGAATATTATCCTTTACCTGCTATTTGTTGTTTATGAATTTATAGAATAGACCTGGTTCTGTTTTACATTTGTCTGCAATCGCTTTTTCAAAAATTCCTTCTGCCTCTCTCCTCACTGCAGTGTAGTTGTTTCTTGCATCTTTGTATCGCTGGTATGTTTAGGGGTTTGGCCTTTTCCTATATTGATTCCATTTTTGTGTCTTTTGGTCTCTGGCTCTCTCGCGATTTCTGTTGAACCAATCCTGTTTCCTGGTTCTGCATCTCTGTTTTGGTATAATTTTTTTTGTGCCTTTATCATATATTACACAAAACTTGATATACATCTCATTTACTTCCTTGCCTAGCAACAAGTCTGTCCAATTATACTCACTAAAACACTGTAAAACACTATCTTTAAAACACTTGAAAACTTTTTGTGCAGTACTTTAAAACCTCCTTGACCATGTCTTGTAGTTCAAGATAATTAGCGAGAACATCCCTAGTTGTGCCGTACAATTGAAAGGTAAATGGTAAGCATTTTTTCCTTGCAGTGAAAAATACAGAAAAATTTTCCTTGTTGCAAGAAACATTATTTTGTTAGTTAGGTTAATAGTCAGTGCCAACTATAAAATTATATTCAAGTGCAAAAAATACAGCAAAAAAGTGTTAATGCTATTTCTCTATAACTATGGCTTCACACACTAACACTTTCCTTGGGTAAGACATGGGGAGGATTTTCTTGATCGTGTCAATGGATAATTTGGTGGAAGTGATTTGGAGCTACCCAATTCTATCGGGTCACCAGCTGGCCACTCGTTTGACGAAGTTACTGCTATATTAAGGCTTGAGCGAGGATTTTCTCTCCATTTATTTCCCTTCACTGTGCTGTCATCTTTTCCAGATATCAGATCTGACCAGCTGCCGCGTGCCTGAGAAGGGCTCCACTGGTGACGACGACGAAACAGGGTATCCAAGGAAGGAGTACGCGAGGCTAACCCTGGCCCTAAGATGTGCATCGTCTCCTCCATTGACACTTGACTCGGCCGTCGGCGTTTTGATCCACCTGGATTTAAGCCATTACTCGGGGATGGCCTAAGCCACTTGTAATTTTGTTCATTCTAAAATCTATCCAATTTTTAACACAATCTTCAAATAGCAACTCCATAATCTTTCAAAAAACTTTTTAACATTTTCATTACAACAACAGTTTTGCCAGTAAATATTATCTTTATAAAATTAGTTTTAGTTAACCCAAAGAAGCAATAAAATTGAAAAAGTGTTCATCTTCCATTGAGGGGCCTTCATAAACCATGTTAAACCTATGTGTAAGACTAACTGGGGGCTGGCCATCTTCACAATTCATCATCTCTACAATAACTTTACTTTTCAACATCTTCAGTGCCACATTCATCCTGGGAAATCCCCTCCAAGATATTTATTACATATTCTCATTCCTGACCTGTCTGTACTACCCAGTCCTAAATATCTTCCATCCACACACCTTCCACACCTGTCTGTACTACCCAGTCCTTAATACTTCCATCCACACCTGTCTGTACTACCCTGTCCTTAATACCTCCCCCCCCCACACCTGTCTGTACTACCCTGTCCTTAATACCTTCCCCCCCCCCACACCTGTCTGTACTACCCTGTCCATAATACCTCCCCCCCCACACCTGTCTGTACTACCCTGTCCTTAATACCTCCCCCCCCCACACCTGTCTGTACTACCCTGCCCTTAATACCTGCCCCCCCCCCCACACATCTGTCTGTACTACCCTGTCCTTAATACCTCCCCCACACACCTGTCTGTACTACCCTGTCCTTAATACCTCCCCCCACACACCTGTCTGTACTACCCTGTCCTTAATACCTCCCCCCACACACCTGTCTGTACTACCCTGTCCATAATACCTCCCCCCCCCCACACCTGTCTGTACTACCCTGTCCTTAATACCTCCCCCCCCCACCTGTCGGTACTACCCTGTCCTTAATACCTCCCCCCACACACCTGTCTGTACTACCCTGTCCATAATACCTCCCCCCCCCCCACACCTGTCTGTACTACCCTGTCCTTAATACCTCCCCCCCACACCTGTCTGTACTACCCTGTCCTTAATACCTCCCCCCACCACCTGTCTGTACTACCCTGTCCATAATACCTCCCCCCCCCCACACCTGTCTGTACTACCCTGTCCTTAATACCTCCCCCCCACACCTGTCTGTACTACCCTGTCCTTAATACCTCCCCCCACACCCTGTCTGTACTACCCTGTCCTTAATACCTCCCCCCCCCACACCTGTCTGTACTACCCTGTCCTTAATACCTCCCCCCCCCACACCTGTCTGTACTACCCTGTCCATAATACCTCCCCCCCCCCCACACCTGTCTGTACTACCCTGTCCTTAATACCTCCCCCCACACACCTGTCTGTACTACCCTGTCCTTAATACCTCCCCCCACACACCTGTCTGTACTACCCTGTCCATAATACCTCCCCCCCCCACATCTGTCTGTACTACCCTGCCCTTAATACCTCCCCCCCCCACACACCTGTCTGTACTACCTGTCCTTATACTCCCCCCACACCCTGTCTGTACTACCCTGTCCTTAATACCTCCCCCCCTCACACCTGTCTGTACTACCCTGCCCTTAATACCTCCCCCCCCCCCACACACACAGCTTCCAGACCTGTCTATGCTACCCTATTCTTAATACAGTTTTCCTTACAAAACATCGTCTAGAATTTTCCCTACTCCTCTATCCTTGACATCTTCCCTACAAACACCTTACAGGCCTGTCTGTACTACCCTATCTTTGATACCTTCCCTACAAACACCTAAGCATATCTGTACTACCATATCCTGAATGCCTTTCCTACATACACCTTCAAATCCTATCTTATCCTTAGTACCTTCCTACTCTATCATTCAATTACCATCTTACACACATTTGTTAATAAATGCTATATTTTCACTAGCAATTCCCTCTCTTGAAACTTTGTAATCACATTCCTCTGCTTTTTCTTTTCATATGGTTATGAAGCAGCACTAATTCTCTTCAAACATTTCTACTTCTAAAGTACTGGCAACTAGTTAACTTCAAACATCGATTTATGCTATAAAATCAGCAATAAATGCTTTTTTCAATTGCTAATGAGTGGATAATCTCATCATTGCCATGATGAAAAATCAAAATATTTGCCGACAATGTCACAATAATGCGGCTGAAAATTTGGCACCCAACCCATAAATCTGAAAAAGGGAGTGATGGCTTAACAACGGTCCTGGATGGAACAAAACGTTGTCACTTCCTTTATTTTCATATTTGTGGATTGGGTGTCTAAATCAAATCTANCTATCCAGGCTGAATGGATATGTAAATTTCTGGCATCAGTCAAAAGTGCTAGAGTTCTTGCCTACCAGGGACCACGAGCCAGAACCTGCCCCTCAGAGAGGCAACGAGGAGCAATGGCCTATAGAAACCCCTTTTGTGATGGGAGAATTCTATGTCTGCCATCGACCGGACAGGCAACCAGAAAGGTAGGCGCCCAAAACAAACCCCTTTTCTGGTGAAATTATTGCTACCGAAAGCCGAACGAGTGGACACAAACTCCCCAACAAATTATTAAACTAGCATGACGTCATCACGTCGTCGCGCCACCGTCTGCGCAACCCCCCCCTCCCCGAGAGGGGGAAGGGGAAGCCCCAGACCCTCCACGCCGGCGATCCAACTGGCAGTTCTTAGGCTGGATGTCAAATACGCAAAAAACGCCGCCGACCGGAGGGAGGGCGGGATGCCGGGGAGCCTCCAGGACTCACCCAGAAAATGGCGTTTCATTACATTTAACGCTGGGTTTCTGGGGGGAGCCCCGTCGGCTCCCCGGAGCTACCTCCCCAAAGATAAGTAAAACAGGGAAGGAACCGGGAGGCGGATACCACAAGCCCTAACTTAACAACCAAAACCAGAGACAAAACAAAGACCAAAACGAGAAGACAAAGACCACCCAGGCCAATGACCAGGACGGCCCCAAAACTCCAGAGCAGGCCAGAGGGGAACAACGCCCAAGACAGCAAGCGGAATGGAGCAGAAGGAACCGCAACACTTAACGCAAGCAGGAGCGGCTCTGCCAGCACCACCCAACAGGAGGTGACAGGACAATCCCAGACGACGGTCCCAGAACAACAGCGAAGGGAGGACAAGCCAACCCTATCAAAGACTGAAGGATCCTTCGCAACGATAGGAAAACCACACACTGCCCCCGAGACGAAACACGCAAGTGGGAGACCAATAACCTGGTCCCAAGAACCTGGTACCTGTGTTCAGATTCGCAAAACGCGAAGCGAAAAACAGCGACCCCGCAACCCAAAGGAGCAACATAACTAGCTCCAGCAGGGAAGAATGAGACGCACAACCCCGAGGCATCCAATTGGAAAACTACCGGAAAGAATATAAGGCCGAGAACCGCAAGAAGCAAACACACCCGGTCTGGAAAAGGAACAAAGAAAAACCAAAACCAGGACCGGAACCCAGCAAACCCAGTTTCAAGAAAAGAAACCAGGAAAGCAGGAGCGGCAGGTCGAAAAGTCCACACATCCCCCACAGACAGCGCAACCCGAAGCCTGCAGAAAACCACACAGAAATCGCAGGAACTCGGTACCAAAACGGAACACCGGAGAAGGCCAAAAGCAGGACGTGGAACATGGACAGAGGCCCACCGGAGCACCAAACAGGATAACCAAGAAGCACTGACCCAGACACACACAAAAAGTGTAGCATGGGGAGGAAAATGGCAATAAGGAAGGAAACCACGAAGACGGCCCAAGGAGTGGCCGGGAAGGAACGCACACGACCAACCAAAAATTGGGTCCACACAGGGAAATAACCCCAGGGTCGACAACGAAAACAAAAACACCAAAATGCAGGGCAGAGCCCCACAGGACCACAAAAAACAGAAGATGGACAAAAAGGCACTAAAGACACATGCAAGGTGACCAAACACCACACCAAACACCCCAGTCAGGAGCCATCGACGCAATCCCGTCAAGCAGGGAAGAGTAAACAAGGATGGAACAGTGAACAAGGGTGGCGGAGTGAGTAGAGTAACCCAAGAAGATACTCGCTCCAAACGCATGAGCCTAACCAGAGAAGCAAAGCTCTCCAAAGCACCAACGATGGAACGCAAACCGTTCCAAACGTCCAAAGGAAAAATCCCGCCAACCTGTGGAGAACTGGGAGGCGGCGCCCAAGCACACAACCAGCAGAGTAGCGAACAATAACGAGACTACTTGCAAGTGTGGTCTAGAACAGAAATGCGAGACACCGTACATACATGCAGAGCGCCCAACCCGCACCATTGCCCGCCAAAATATCACCCGGAACTACGGAATACGTAACAAAAGATAAGTAGTTCCATAGTGTATGTGTTTATTGACCAATCCCCACGAAACAATAGAAACTGGGATAGTGGCACAAGCCACCCTTGCGGTGCAATGTGGGCACGAAACAGCGGGCATAAAAGGTATAAGCGCAGACTCAGGAAGACCGGAGGGATGACCTGCACTGTAAGAGGCCCGGTGAATCGCGGAACCAATAACCACTTAACGTGGTCATGGGGCCCCACGATCGGTGCAAGGGCAGGTTGGACCTGCATGTGAGTGGGAATAGATAGTAAGAAACAGGAGCTACCTCGCACGGGCCAATAGGCCCACCGCAGGTCCACAGGACTTATGTCCGTATGTCTGAACGCACAAGGAGACACAGGAGGTAGTGAGCACCCAAAGGAGCCACAGACACTATAATAACCTGATTAATGTCAGAGTGGAAAGGAAGCAGAAGCACCAAAAAGCCATGTGGAGGGGGCAGACCCCACCCACAGGAGCAAACGTAAAGACAAGAGCCCAGAAGGCTCAGGAAACTGTACAATCGTCAACTGACAAGAGAAGCGGGGCCCAAGAGCCAGAACCAACCCCCGTAAGCACGACTAGGCAAGCACCCCACCAAAAGTGAGAACCAGCGCTAGGCCGACAGAAGCGCCAGACAAGACAACCTCATCTGCAGAGCATACACACGACCGCGCCACAACACAGGCGAGCCAAGTAACATACCAGGAGCAGCACTAAAGGTGTGCCCGAAAGCCAAGCACACACGAGGCAGCAGGCATAGGAAGTACCCTAACCTGAATAAAATGCGAGGTCGGAGGAGAATACGGCCAGAGGTGCGTGCCCTGCAGAAGACGAAGCAGTACAGAGGGAGAACGAAGTGACACCCCCCGATATAAATCCAAAACACCCTCAGCAGCCAGAGGGCCACGACTGGAGGGAGAAACGAGCAAGAAGCTCGCAGAAAACCACGAGAAACGACGCGAACACACGAGCATACCGCCCGTAAACAAAACACACACCGCGGCCCCAGCACACGAGGTACGAAACGAACCACCCGGCCACTAGGAGGCGGGGCTCGTACACCAGGCGGACACACAAAACGTACACAACGTACGTACAAACTATCGTACAAACTATCGTACAAACACCAGGAAGGTGTGCGGAACGAAGACAAAGAACGCCGAAACAGGAAGCAGAGATGACGCGAAACCAAAACAAGGCGAAAACGAAGTGAAAGAAAACAGATGATGGAAGGGAACCAACAAGGCCGACAAAAGACCCGATGGAAACCACATCGAATATCAACAGACGTGCCAATAACATTGGAAGGTACGAAGAGACTCGTGAAGCAACGAGAACCATGACAAGCACCCCTGACCAAGGAACATGCAGGGACAACGATACGAAGCGGTTTAGGCACTATGTACTAGGTCAATATAGAAATCCATCAATGTTTGTTTCACACCTTGTATGGATGTACCTTACCTGAACACTTCTTATTGTTTTTATATTATGTTCGTTGTTGTTGTCGTTCTTGTGAACAGCATCGCGACACAAGAGCGAAAATGGTAAGGAAAAGGGGGTGAAACACACCCCTAGGAACGACGGGACCGACGAACCCGAAGGAACACGGAACCGAACCCAGGGAGGGGTATACCCGAAAACAACAGGAACACAGAGGGAAGGAACAACCCCACTGAGGAACTGCCAGCCCCACACCAAAGGTACAAGGACCCAAGTGGGGCAAACGGGGCCGAGGCCCCCCAGGCAACCCCTCTCTAACCCCGGGAACCTCTATGGCATGACCCAGGGCAGAGCCGCACCCCCAAAGCCCCAGCTGAACAAGGAAAAGCCGGGGCAGCCGTGCAAACACTAATGAAGGGAGCCAACTGGTCAGACTCATACGGCACGGCTGGAGGAACCGACTCGAATGCCTCCGCCGCCACCCCGGAAGGGGAAAAACCCCCGAGACCGCCCGAGTCTCAACCCAACCAGACCCCGCCCCAACCCCGAAACCCGCCTATGGTTCGGAGCAGGAGGCAAGGGAGGAAGTGAGCAGAACAGAAGGGGAGGAACAAGAAGCGGAAGGAGCCAGAGCCGAAGCGACCCCCACCCCAAAGTCCAGACCCCAACCACCAAAACGGGGCAGCCTCGGGGCATCCGGGGCCGCAAACCAAGAGCGTTGCAGCAACACAACCAGCAAGCAACGCCGCAGCCGCCTGCACCCGATAAACAAGACCAGTGGCCTGGGTGAAGGAGAGCGCGTACCGACAACAACCATCGGACGACTCCGGGTCACAAAAACTAGGACCCAACAGGCAGCATGGCGGAGGCACAACAGGTGAGTGTCACCCTGAGACAAGGGGACAGATCAACCTTCAAACTCGCAGGACGCGAGGGGGGACTCCGGGGACACACCTAGAGGACCACGGAGCCCCCGTGGGGTTTTCCAGGGCCCTTAATCGTTTATACGCTAAGGGAAGCCCAGGCAGGGTACCGCGAACCGGCGCCCAAACTACCAACAAACTGCTAAAGCTGAACCCCCGGGACGTGTCCACTCACGGGGGCCAAGCGGGGAGTATCGCCAACAGAAGAATACGAAAGAAAGACACCTAGAACAGGAAAAGAGGGACCACAGTAAAGGCAGAACCCCCACCAGGCAAAAACAAAAACAAAAGAAAAACCCCACAAGAGGACAACGCACCCAGTCGGAACAGAGCCGGCCGCTGTAATTGGTGAAAACTAGCTGTGCAGTACCCCGCGCCCCTACCAGTGACGAAAACTACCACCTACCCAGAGACAAACCAGGGCAACAAAACCCCAGCCAACTCCAAGGGCGGCCCAGTACCGAGCAGTAAAGGACACAGCGGAGGCAGAACCCAAGGTGACTTGTGGAAGATGGCCCCAAGCCCCAAGGGCAGTACTTACAGGGCACCTAGGGAAGACAGCCCTAGGCACATGCAGCCCGAGTACCGTGGAATCTTACTCCTGGCTCACACCCCACCGGTAGAGACAGTCCGCACCACAAGGCACAGAACTGAAACAAAAACTGGAGCCAGAGGCACTCGACCAGCCAGCAATCCCATCAGCCAAGAACTGCCAGTTGGATCGCCGGCGTGGAGGGTCTGGGGCTCCCCCTTCCCCCTCTCAGGGAGGGGGGGGGTTGCGCAGACGGTGGCACGGCGACGTGATGACGTCATGCTAGTTTAATAATTTTGTTTGGAGAGTTTTGTCCACTCATTCGGCTTTCGGTAGCAATAATTTCACCAGAATAGGGGTTTGTTTTGGGGCGCCTACCTTTCTGGGTGCCTGTCCCGGTCGATGGCAGACATAGAATTCTCCCAATCACAAAAGGGGTTTCTATAGGCCATTGCTCCTCGTGCCTCTCTGAGGGGGCCAGGTTCTGGCTCGTGGTCCCCGATAGGCAAGAACTCCTAGCACTTTGACTGATGCCAGAAAGTTATACATATCCATTCAGCCTGGATAGCTCCGGGGAGCCGACGGGGCTCCCCCCAGAAAAGTGTCATTTTAAGTCGAAAGGCTGAACTAGGAATTCAGATCCCAATCTAAATAAAAGTTACTCTTGTACAGAAAAATCTGCTCTATCCAATGGTGTCACTCAAAACCAAATTGGGAATGACACATATCGAGATATATTGGCAGTGATATTAGCATGGATTGGTAGCTGAATGGCTACCCAAACTACATTTTTTATTGCACTGTTGTATTCCGCACCAAAAATTGCCCTGGTATGCCAAATTTCACACCTCTCTGGGCACTAGTCGTGATTTAACAAAGGGTCAAAGTTGGTAATTTTTGTGGTATTTACGCATTAACGAGACGAGAGCCCATTCAACATGGACCTGTTATTTAAGAACCAGAGCCGATTGAGCTCTAATATTTTGCACATTTTCATTTGGGGTCTAGGGCTACTTTATTACAAAATTTCATTAGATTTAGAAAGGGTTGAGAGGGAGGCCTTTGGTGAATTCATATGGAATGACCCATAAGTAACCTACCAGATGGAATACAGAATTATATGAACATGTTTGCTGATGATGCAAAGATACTAGGGAAGATAAGAAACTTAGATGATTGGCATGCCCTTCAAGAAGACCTGGATAAAATAAGTGTATGGAACACCACTTGGCAAATGTAGTGCTCCATACACATCCATTTAATGTGAATAAATGCCATGTCATGGAATGTGAAATAGGAGAAAGTAGACCACACAAAACCTACAAAATTATGTGAAAAAGCTTTAAACAAAATTCTGATAAAGAAAGAGATCTAGGGGTGGTTCTGGATAGAAAATTGTCACCTGAGGACCATATAAGGAACATTGTGCAAGGAGCCTATGATATGTTCTCCAATTTCAGATACCTGCTTGATGGGGTTCTGGGAGTTCTTCTACTCCCCCCAAGCCCAGCGTGAGTCAAGTCAGGCTTGACTTGTGAAAGCTTGGTCCACCAGGCTGTTGCTTGGAGCGGCCCGCAGGCCCACACACCCAACACAGCCCAGTTGGTCCGGCCTTCCTTTTAGAAAAAAAACTCTAGTTTTCTCTTGAAGATGTCCACGGTTGTTCCGGCAATATTTCTTATACTCGCTGGGAGGATGTTGAACAACCGTGGACCTCTGATGTTTATACAGTGTTCTCTGATTGTGCCAATGGCACCCCTGCCCTTCTATGGTTTTATTCTGCATTTTCTTCCATATCGTTCACTCCAATATGTTGTTATTTTACTTGTGTAGATTTGGTACCTGACCCTCCAGTATTTTCCATGTGTATTTTCACAATTCCTTTTAAATATAGGGATGGTGAAATACTGAAGTAATTGTCAACAACCTTTATGAGACCAAAGTTGGAATACGCAGTGATTGTATGGTGCCCATATCTTGAGAAACACATCAGCAAACTGGAAAAGGTGCAAAAACATGCAACAAAATGGCTTCTAGAACTGAAAGACAAGAGCTACAAGGAGAGGTTAGAGGCATTTTAAATATGCCAAAGCTAGAAGATAGAAGAAAAGTAGGCAATATGATGACTAAATACAAAATAGCAACAGGAATTGATGAAACTGATAAGGAAGAATTCTTGAAACATGGAACTACAAGAACAGGTGGTCATAGATTTAAGCTAAACAAAACTGCCAAAGAAATATAAGACTTTCACAAAAAGAGTGGTAGATAGTTGGAACAAGTTAAGAGAGAAGGCGGTGGAGGCCAAAACCACGAGTAGTTTCAATGCACTATATAACAGTGCTGGGAAAATGGGACACCACGAGCGTAGCTCTCATCCTGTAACTACACTTGGGTAATTACACTTAAATAATTATTGAAACATGAGGACCTTACTTTAAGTAGTACACGAATTTGATAATACACAGTAACACAATGATGTTTGACTTACTGTGAGCCCTCGAGCCAGAAGATCAGCAACCAGGTCATCATAACCCTTAGCTGCTGCCCAGTGAAGAAGTGTGGAACCAGCATGAAACTTAATTATAGGTTCGACCCTTTCCAATCCTCGTTCAGTACCTGGAAGAACCACATCTTAATGTTAGAAATACAAAACTAACAATTCAATTAATCCCACCATTCCAAATATAAATCTTAATGCCAAGGCATACGGGATTCTTTCTGAATAATATACTTCAGATGAATACAAAGGAAACCTCAAAAAAAAAACATACAACCACAGCATTTTTACTTTGATATTACAGTTTACATTCTTTTTAAGGAGAAAATATAGCTTTGTCCTGCTCATTATTTACAGATATACATTAAATATGACAATAATATTTCAGTGGGGTACTATGATAATTTTTATATTACAAATTTTCAATACAAATTGTCTTTCTAGGGTAATTGACAGAACATGCAATTGTCAATATATTGATAACAATATACCCAGCATTAAAAATAATGAAATGCTTCTGGATGGGGGTCAGATGGTTCCTTGAAGCCATCTCACCGAGATTGCTCCATGCAAATGGGTCACATGAGATGCGGGAGTTCTCTTTGGCCTACTAGGGACCTGGCCTCTCACAGAGGCATAGAGTGAGTGACAATTCCCCACCACACTGGGAAAGCATCCAGAAATTCAGTTAAGCTTTACAGACAACTGGAGGGATAATAAAAACGTAAGCCATGATATAGCCAAAAGAAGAGACTCAAGAATAGTGTGAAAAAGAGACATCCAAAATTAGAGCCATCTTCCTTGCTCAGTTCTGGAAGATGAACAGTCCACTGATGAACTGACTAACCAGGCAGGGAGGGAGGGAGTCAGGAAGCCAACGGAACTCATCCAGAAAGGGGCATTTCATTACTGAGTTTCTGGAGAACCCCAGTAGATCCCTGAAGATATCCACAGGGAACAAAATTGGGACTTACCAGGGATGAGGAGAAGTGACATGTATTAGGACAAAGAGGAGACTTTCTGCTGGGAGACATAGCCCAAGGTAACACATGACAAACTAGGACCAAGGACATTACCCAAATATGGGGCTGGCAGAACCAGGCCAATGCGCCTCTCCCCCACTGTCACTTTCGGTCTGTTTCGTAAGCTTTCTCGTGCATTAATTCACCTCCGCCCTGCTCATGCACCGCCTGAGCCATCTTGGTCATTGGACTAGGTTCTTTCTTTTCTTTCTTCTCCTCAGTTTGTGATAGCCCTTTCAGCTTCATGATTGGTTTTGGAAGGAGTTGTTTTTGTTGGGCTTGGCCTCTGGGGGTCGGGTTGGGGAGCTTCTTTCTCTTCTCTGGCACCGGGAGTTTTGCTCCTGGTGGTCCCGATGGTTGTTTTGTTCATTTACAGCTGTCTCCTTCTTTTCAGGCAAAGAATGAGACGGCGGGCTTCCGAAGGAGTCCGTTGGTTATGGAGGCTTGATTGGTTAGGCCGGAGGTGCATCACATTCTGTGTCTGGTAGCTGCTTTAAGCCGCTACCTGAGGGTCACAGGTTCTGTGTCGGTGGATGTTCTCTGGGTTGATCCGATTTCCCTAATTCCCTGTTCCAGGGCTCGTGTTTCTCAGGTTGTCAGCAGTTATTAAGTCTAGCAAGCTTGCACTCTACCCTCGCGCCCGTGATGTTAGGAAGTATGGCACTCTTTCGGCTGTCTTTGGCAATATGACTTGGGACGATATTCGGACATGTGGGTTTTGGAGGTTGAACAGGGTTTGGCCGCCAGATATCTCATGCACTTCCCAGTTCCTCTGCAGCCTTGTGTGGCTTTGGGGTGCCTGTCATGGCCGTCTGTCTCCTCCCGCTTTGAGACCTGCAGTGCTGCAGCCTTCCTGGTAAGTCCCTGTTTGCCTTTTCTGTGGGTTATTAGCTTAGGGAGCCAATGGGGTTCCTCATAGAAAACGAGCGTTAAATGTTATGAAACCAATTACTGGGCGAGCCCCGGAGGCTCCATGACATCCTTCCTTTGTTCGGTCGGGAGTTTTCATTATTCCAGAACTGAATTGGTGGGTTACCGGCTCACCGGGCCAGGAGTGGGGGGGGGGGGCCTAGTTGGATGAACTGCTAGTTTTTTTTTTTTTTTTTTTTTTTGCTCTTTTGAGGACATAGCTTGCAATTTTCAAAATGCCAATGGTCTGTTTTGATTCACCTACCTTTCCAGATGCCTTTCCTGGTCAATAGCAGGTATGACATACTGTACTTTAAATGTAAAGTATTCATAGGACATTGCTCTCTGTGCCTCTCCGAGAGGGGCCAGGTTCTGGCTCAGGTCCCCGGTTGGCAACAAGACCTGTGACTGATGTCCCCAAATGGGATAGCACTATATCAGTGGGATAGCTTCAGGGAGCATTTGGGGCTCCTCCCCTCCCACAAAAATATAACATACTACTTTAGAACATAAAAATATGAATATAAAGGCTACCTTTACAAAANATAACGAACCAGTAAGTTGGTATGCTGAGTGGCAGTGGTAGCCGCCACTGGCTGCCATACACTGGCTGCCAAAAATGGCAGCAAGAGCAGTAAACTTACGAACGTCATGGGCACAAGGATAGACCACAGGGTGGCTGGATGTAATCAACCTGCGGACTACCTGAGAAACCCTAACCCGCAAACAAGGAAGAAGGGAAATCGGATCAACCCAAAGCGCGTCCCCGGACACAGAAGCTGTGGCGCACAGATAACGGCGGAGGGCTGCAACTGGACAATACATGATGAAACCCCGGACTAACAAACCAAGCATCAACAACCCAAGGACACCTCCGGAAGCCAGCAGTCTCATCTTCACCAGAAAAGAGGGAGACGGCTGTAGACGAGCATACCTATGACCACGACCAAAAGAGCAAAAACCTCTGTGCCGGAGAAGAGCATGCAGCTCCGCCACATGACCCCCCAGAGGCTAATGCCAACAGAAAAAGAGTCTTAGCAAAACAATCCTGAACCGAAGGGGCCACAACAACCACCCCTGGCCGGCCTGGTGAGCGCTGGTTACAAAGCCCCAGCCGAGAGATGACACGTCCGTGAACACATTGAGCGAGGTCTCGGGAAGGCTCCAAGGCAAGAGGAAGCCGGCGATGCAACAGCCGACACAAGGCCCCTGGGGTACGAACCCAGCGATCGCGAGAGAGGCGGAAGGGACGTTCCCAAAGGAACCAGAACAGCCGATGAAGCCAAACCTGACCCAGCGGGTAGACCAACATCGCAAGGGTCAGGATCCCGCAAAGACGGGACCACGGCGAAGGAGAGATGCCGGAGGAAGAGACAAGGAAGCGGTCCGGGAGTCCCACACAAGACCCAGCTAGGACCGAAGCTGGAGGGAACCAGACGGGACTTCTTCCAGTTCATCAGGAACCCGAACACGGCGAGCTGGGAAAGCACCAAATCCCTGGTGAGCAGACATGCAGACCGACTGGGAGCCCAAACCAGCCAGTCGTTGAAGTAAACCAACACCCAAACACCTAACAGATGCAGACGGGCCACTACGACCCGGGTAAGGCGTGTGAACACATGAGGTGCCAGATTCAACAAAAGCGGTAACTCTGACGCCCCACAACAAAACCGAGCCAGTCCCGGAACCCCAGATGAACAGGGACGTGCCAATACGCGTCCTTGAGGTCCAGGGACACGATCCAAGCACCCGGCTCCAACAGAAGCCGGATCTAGGACAGAGTAGTCATCCGAAACGAGGGGGCAAGAAACCTAAAGGTTCAGACGGAACAAGTTCAGAATGAACCGCAGGTGCGCATAGTCCCATTTTGGAACCGGGAACAGGCGGGAAGCCCACCTGAGAGACGTCGTCGTTTTGACCACGCCCAAGAGCACCCATTCCAAGATGACCCGACAGAGTGCAGGAGAGGAAGCCTGCCCCGTCGGTCCCGAATCCCCCAAAGGAGGAGGAGCCACCCAACGCTACCGCAGGCCGAGAGAAACGACCCGAAAAGCCCACAAATCGTGAGACCAGGCGTGAGCAAACAGAGCACAGGTGAAAAGGCCCCAACTCTTATTTCTAATATTACAAAAATCATTAAAAATGTGATTGGCACCCATATTACAATATTTCCCACACTCTACTGTATGGTCTGATTTCACCAAGGAAATCTTTAATTTTAACCTATGATATGATGGACAAATTTTTCATCAGTCTCTGAACTCTATCCCAACATCCTAAGGAAATCCGCACATCCTTCGCTTCAGCGAACAAGAGCTCATGGAATCGGGCAAGTAAATCCGGCCTGGAAAATGCACATTCTAACCGGAGGTTCGCCAAATCGAGGTTCAGGTTCGTTGAATCAAGTTCTATTGTATTACTATTTCTTCCACCAATGGTCACTTTTTTTTTCTCACTCTCTCATTATTGTTTTCACACTTGTGGGTACAGGAACAGAACTTCCAACTCCTAATTGACAGCTGAGATCTTTCCCTTTCCAAAGCTCATGGTGTGCCTTACTCTACTTGTGTTCCCACAAACAGCCACAAACTGTATCACCTATTGTTAGTCTGATACATCGCCTGAACAACAGTACTAGAGATGTCCCAATGTATTGGTGCTATCAGCCAATGTTTGCAGTATCAGCAAATATCAGCTGAATTTCCAACCCAATTTTTTTTACAATACTTGGCAAAGTTCTAACATTAGACAAAAATATCAAAAGTCAGTACTCTTGTCAATTAGTCAATTAACAATCATTAGTCAATACAAGTCAATTTCTTCAAGGAGTGCTGGACCAACCGGGCTGTAAAGGATATGTGGGCCTGCAGGCCGCTCCAAGCAACAGCCTGCTGGGCCAAGCTCTCACAAGTCAAGCTAGGGCCTTGGGCTGGACTTTGGGAGCAGAAGAGCTCACAGAATCCCATTAAGCAGGTATCAAGCAGGTAATACTGGAGTACTGACTGTCTTATTCTATATTATAATAAGAGTATCAATTAATAAGATAGTACAGGTACCGGTTTACATCTCACTATGGTATAGTGCAGTTCTAAGTTTCAAAAACTCTACTTTCAAATTCTCAACCTCTCCTTTTAAAATTTCATATTAATTTTGTCAACTTATGCTTCTATATTTTTGGAGTCTTACAAATGTTTGCTAAAGGATTCTCTTATTTTCAGGACATTCTTCATCATAAGTCCAGACAAGTGAACACTTATTCACTAAAGTGATTACCAAACCATGAAATAAAACTAACAAGTATCTAGAGAATACCTTTGAAAGTTTTTCAAACTTAAAGGTGGTCAAAATGTCAGAAATATTCTACATCAGCCTCCCTTGCCCTTCCTCAAAGGGAGTTCCCATAGAAAACAAGATATTCAAAATATAGAAAACAAATGAAAATACAGATGAATCAAAATGATACAAAGATATTTCACTAGTGTTGGTAAGTAACAATATTATGACTTACCATCCTCAGATAAGACAACCTTCTCTTGTAGTAATGTGTTGACAATACTTGTGTGTCCTGACCACATGGCCAACCCCAAGGGAGTGCGACCAAGACGATCTCCAGCATCAACCTGCACGTATTCAGAATATTTACTTAACAAACATACATGCTATACTCCTGCAAGTACTTCTATAGATATACAAAAAAATAAACAATGGATGCAGTCCTTAAATCGAGTAAGGAATAAGTGGTGTTAAATATAATGTGTTACGCTCAGTGCAACACCACTTACAGAGCCAGACCCGCAGATGGTCCCCGAGCTAGGGTCATTTCAGTTCACCAGGACTATATTCGTAAACCAAACTCTCTTGGCCTTGCTTCCCTAGTCTGATAATGTGTCTTTCTTTGTAAATATGGAGTTGAGAGTACAACTGGAGCCACCACTGAGGGATGAGCTCATTAAGACACACAACTGAGCAATACCCTCGATACAACTAGCAAGTGCTTATTAGCAGCATCAGTAATGCCAATTAGTACTGTCCAAAACTACAGTTACAGACTACATTAGTCTTCCATCATCACTTGGTGGAAGTACCGAATGCAACAGGTGGATCAGAGTAGCTGATGGCCTCACCTTGCAACTAGCATCCACCATCTTCATGCCTGGGTTCTGCACTGGCCAGAATTTGTAAAGATTTCCTTTGAGAACATTGTAACAGATGAGGAAATTTATTTGTGCTTCATGATTTACTTTACACTTCATGTTTGTAATTACAGCAGTTTAGTACATCAGTGATTGGGGATATCTGCTATACCTGTGCTTCAGGGATATTATTGTGGCCACAGTTTGATGAAGACCAAGAGACCCAGAGAGATCTTTTCTGAAGCCTTTTGATGTTGTTTTCAGTATTGAACAACTTCTCTTAAAAGTATTCCACTGCCTTTGTTATGCCTAGGAAGTCCATGGCAGGCCTACTCTTTGGTGCTAAGCTTTCTTATGCAAGATGTGTAAATTAGGAGGCATTTTTATTCTCTTCTGGGGTTTGCTTCATAGTATGGCTCAATTTTTGTCATGTACATTAAACTAATATGATATTAGCTCAGTCCATGGTTATGTTTCCCTTTTCTCATTCTTGCTGCAGAGTACACAGTTCTTGTGATGTGCCTTCATTTCTAGCCTTGTTCTGTGGAGTAGGTTGTGTTCTCTGGTATGGTGTTTCTTGTTCCAACTCTTCAGGTTGGGGCACTGTGGCATCCACCTCTGGTTTTGAATCAGATTCTGCAGTGTGCCATTTCTGGGCTGCAGCACTTTTCTGGTGGTAGCCCATCGTGGCTCCCTAAAGCTATTTTCCAAAGATTACTTTTTTCCACCCTCCTGTCCCCCACCGGTGGGTACAGTAAAGGAACAGACAAATGTAGATTTCGGTTAGCAGGTCGAGAGCTTTCCTGTCCTGTAGCTCATGCAAGCTGTACCTACTGTACAACCCACCAATCGTTTAACCGCCTGGTACCCAATCACTGCTGGTTGAATAGAGGTATACAGTTAAGTGTTGGCACCTAGTAAATTCTCCCTGGCCAGGATGTGAAAAAAGGCCAAATCACTCATGAAGTGCAGGGTGAGTGTGTTACCACTGCAAAGGTCACATCAGTTGTGGATAATTCTGTTTGGCCTATCAGGAACCAAAGTCAGAACCTCGCCCCCTCACAGAGGTGCACCAAGCAGGTGATAATTTTCCACCTTACCAGAAAACCAGCGTTCAATGTAATGAAATGCCATTTTCTGGGTGAGACCCGGAGGCTCCCCAAAGATTACAAGGCTGATAAGCTAATGTCAGACTTTGGCATCAGTCATGTACATGGAGTTCTGTGGGCCTACTGGGGACCACGAGCCAAAACCTGGCCCCCTCAGAGAGGCACGGGGAGCAATGGCCTATAGAAACCCCTGTGTGGTTGAAAGCATTCTATGTCTGCCATCGACCGGGTTAGGCACCCAGAAAGGTAAGCATCCCAAAACAAACCCCTATTCTGGCGAAAATATTGTTAACAATGGCCTAGATAGACCTTTGAAAAAAAACAGCGTTGAATGTAATGAAACGCCATTTTCTGGGTGAGACCCGGAGGCTCCCCGGAGCTTTACCAGGCTGATATGCTAAATGTCAGACTTTGGCATCAGTCATATGTATGGAGTTCTAGGGCCTACCGAGGACCACGGCCAGAACCTGGCCCCTCAGAGAGGCAAGGGGAGCAATGGCCTAAAGAAACCCCCGTGTGGTTGGCAGCATTCTATGTCTGCCATCGACCGGGTCAAGCATCCAGAAAGGTAAGCATTCCAAAACAAACCCCTTTTCTGGTTAAAATTGCTACCAAAAGCCAAACTAGTGGACAGAACTCCCTAACAGAAAACAAGCAAATTCCCCAGCCTCGGGAACCCTCACGACAGACCCCGGGAGCCGAGCTGTCCCCCCAAAGCCCCGGCCGCACCAGAAAACTGGGGCAGCCACGAAAATACTAAGGAAGGGAGCCCACTGGCAGACTCTTACAACACGGCTGGAGGAACAGGCTCGAATGCCCCGCCCCCGTCACAACCCCGGAAGGGGAATTCCCCGAGACCGCCCAAGTCTCAAAACCATCGAATCCCGCCCCGACCCCGAACCCATAGACAGTAAGGAACTGGATAGAGGTAGGAGGCGGGGGGGGGGGGGGGGGGACCAGGGGAAAGACAAGGGGGCATGGAAGGAACCGAAGCAACCAACACTCCCAAGTCCCAACACCAACCAAAACGGGCCAGCCCCGGGGCTCCTGGGGAGCAAACAACCGAGAGCGTTGCCACCACCGAAGCTCCTGCACCCGTATAGTCAGCATAAAACTGGGAAACCGAGCCACAACGAGCAACAAAACTCGCAGGACTCCAGGTCGAAGGTGTCACCGACCCCACAGGCAGCAGACAAAAGCAAAACAGAGTCACCCTGAGACAAAGGGTGAGAGCAACCCTCAAACTCACTGAATGCGAGGGGGGACACTGGGGATACATCCATCGGACCCACGCGCCCCCAAGGGTTTCCCAGGGTCCCGAGCGTTTACTATAATAGGACTCGCGCTTAGGTAATCCCAGGCAGGGTACTGTTAACCAGTGCCCAAAGCTACCAAACAACTTTCTAAGAACTGAACCCCCGGGATGTGTACACTCACAGGGACCTAGCAAAGGGAACCACCAGAATAAAACTCAAAACACAAGGGACACAGGGGGCAAGAACAAAGGCAGACCCCCCACCAGGCAGGTAAACAAAAATAAAAAGAAAACCCCGCAAGAGGACAGCGTACCCAGGCGGAACAGAGCCGGCCGCCATATAGGTGAAAGCAAGCTGCGCAGTACCCCGCGCCCCTGCCAGTGTAAAACTGCCCCTTACCCTAAGGCGAACAAGGGAGACAGAAGACCCGAGCACACAAAGGGCAGTCAAAAACCAAGAAGTAAATGGCCTAGCAGGGGTAGAACCCAAGGAACTCATGGAAGGTGGCCCCAAGCCCCAAGGGCAGTACTTACAGGGCACCAAGGGAAGGTAACCCTAGGCGCATGCAGCCCGAGCACTGGAGACTCACTCCCGACTCACGCACCACCTAGAAGACAGACACCACACACTAGGTACAGTGCTGAAACAACTAGTGGAGCCGGAACAGACAACCGGTGCCTATAGCATCAGCCGAAGAACTGATGGGTGGATAGCCGGCATGAGAGGTCTGGGGCTCCCCCTCCCGGGGAGGGGGGAGCTGTGCAGACAGCGGTGCGGTGACGTCATACTAGTTTGCTTGTTTTCTGTTAAGGAGTTCTATCCACTAGTTCGGCTTTTGGTAGCAATTTTAACCAGAATAGGGGTTTGTTTTGGAATGCTTACCTTTCTGGATGCTTGACTCGGTCAATGGCAGACATAGAATGCTTCCAACCACACGGGGGCTTCTATAGGCCATTGCTCATCTTGCCTCTCTGAGGGGGCCAGGTTCTGGCCGTAGTCCCCGGTAGGCCCTAGAACTCCATACACATGACTGATGCCAAAGTCTGACATTAGCATATCAGCCTGGTATAGCTCCGGGGAGCCGACGGGGCTCCCCCCAGAAAAGCAATATTAATATTAATTTACTACAGGTCTCACTTGAAATTACTGTATTCAGTTAGTTAAATAATTTGAACTGAATTCGATTACGGATACGTTATGAATCAGGATTCCATTGGTTTATTGCCATGTGCTATTGCTAGCCATGAGTGTGGCTCTTCTGAATGTCACTTGAAAACCTACACTCCCAACAAAGGTTTGAAGTTTCTAAAACAGTATAGTGCAGAAGATCAAAAACTGATAGCAAAGCAAAGTGAACTGAACTTGGATGGAGAATCTCAAGTATGCCTCCATCATGAAGCTTTGCTGTTGACGAAATTTGAATTTTTGCAAAAAAACTTGCTGCAATCCCTTCAAGAAGAAATGTCATGTAAAGCGAAAAGATTTGCGACCAATCACAGTAGCTACTGCAGAGGATAATCCTAGGATAAGACTCCAAATGAGGCTTGGGAACCTGTCAGACACCCAACTAACAGGCTTGGGAACCTGCGAAAAAGTGGCCTGCCTGTGGCTAGCCTTGCCTGGCTATCAGGCGTGGCCCCTAGGTGATGGGGTTGTCAATCTTTTAGATTGGTAGTGGCTCAGCCACCATGGACCAAAGCAAGGATTACACTAATAATGGATAAATTTGCCTTCTGAAACTGCCATGCTCTGGATTTGACAGCCTGCAATAGCCTACAATATACGTATGCCTCGCACAAAAACCCAACGTTGAATGTAATGAAACGCCATTTTCTGGGCGAGTCCCGGAGGCTCCCGGAGCTATCCAGGCTGAATGGATATGTATAACTTTCTGGCATCAGTCAAAGTGCTAGGAGTTCTTGCCTACCGGGGACCACGAGCCAGAACCTGGCCCCCTCAGAGAGGCACGAGGAGCAATGGCCTATAGAAACCCCTTTTGTGATTGGGAGAATTCTATGTCTGCCATCGACCGGGACAGGCACCCAGAAAGGTAGGCGCCCCAAAACAAACCCCTATTCTGGTGAAATTATTGCTACCGAAAGCCGAACGAGTGGACAAAACTCCCCAAACAAAATTATTAAACTAGCATGACGTCATCACGTCGCCGCGCCACCGTCTGCGCAACCCCCCCCTCCCCGAGAGGGGGAAGGGGAAGCCCCAGACCCTCCACGCCGGCGATCCAACTGGCAGTTCTTAGGCTGGATGTCAAATACGCAAAAAACGCCGCCGACGGAGGGAGGGCGGGATGCCGGGGAGCCTCCGGGACTCACCCAGAAAATGGCGTTTCATTACATTCAACGCTGGGTTTCTGGGGAGCCCCGTCGGCTCCCGGAGCTACCTCCCCAAAGATAAGTAAAACAGGGAAGGAACCGGGAGGCGGATACCACACGCCCTAACTCAACAACCAAAACCAGAGACAAAACAAAGACCAAAACGAGAAGACAAAGACCACCCAGGCCAATGACCAGGACGGCCCCAAAACTCCAGAGCAGGCCAGAGGGGAACAACGCCCAGGACAGCAAGCGGAATGGAGCAGAAGGAACCGCAACACTTAACGCAAGCAGGAGCGGCTCTGCCAGCACCACCCAACAGGAGGTGACAGGACAATCCCAGACGACGGTCCCAGAACAACCGCGAAGGGAAGACAAGCCAACCCTATCAAAGACCGAAGGACCCTTCGCAATGATAGGAAAACCACACACTGCCCCCGAGACGAAACACGCAAGTGGGAGACCAATAACCTGGTCCCAAGAACCGGGACCTGTGTTCAGATTCGCAAAACGCGAAGCGAAAAACAGCGACCCCGCAACCCAAAGGAGCAACATAACCAGCTCAGCAGGGAAGAATGAGACGCACATCCCCGAGGCATCCAATTGGAAAACTACCGAAAGAATAAGGACGAGAACCGCAAGAAGCAAACACACCCGGTCTGGAAAAGGAACAAAGAAAAACCAAAACCAGGACCGGAACCCAGCAAACCCGGTTCCAAGAAAAGAAACAGGAAAGCAGGAGCGGCAGGCCGAAAAGTCCACACCCCCCCACAGACAGCGCAACCCGAAGCCTGCAGAAAACTACACAGAAATCGCAGGAACTCGGTACCAAAACGGAACACCGGAGAAGTCCAAAAGCAGGACGTGGAACATGGACAGAGGCCCACCGGAGCACCAAACAGGATAACCAAGAAGCACTGACCCAGACACACACAAAAGTGTAGCATGGGGAGGAAAAATGGCCAAAGGAAGGAAACCACGAAGACGGCCCAAGGAGTGGCGGGAAGGACGCACCGACCAACAAAAAATTGGGTACCAGGGAAATAACCCGGGGTCGACAACGAAAACACAAAACACCAAAATGCGGGCAGAGCCCCACAGGACAAAAAAAACAAAAGATGGACAAAAAGGCACTAAAGACACATGCAAGGTGACCAAACACCACACCAAACACCCCAGTCAGGAGCCATCGACGCAATCCCGCCAAGCAGGGAAGAGTAAACAAGGATGGAACAGTGAACAAGGGTGGGGAGTGAGTGAGTAGAGTAACCCAAGAAGATACTCGCTCCAAACGCATGAGCCTAACCAGAGAAGCAAAGCTCTCCAAAGCACCAACGATGGAACTCAAACCGGTCCGAACGTCCAAAGGAAAAATCCCGCCAACCTGTGGAGAACTGGGAGGCGGCGCCCAAGCACACAACCAGCAGAGTAGCGAACAATAACGAGACTACTTGCAAGTGTGGTCTAGAACAGAATGCGAGACACCGTACATACACGCAGAGCGCCCAACACCATTGCCCGCCAAAATATCACCCGGAACTACGGAATACGTAACAAAAGATAAGTAGTTCCGTAGTGTATGTGTTTATTGACCAATCCCCACGAAACAATAGAAACTGGGATAGTGGCACAAGCCACCCTTGCGGTGCAATGTGGGCACGAAACAGCGGGCATAAAAGGTATAAGCGCAGAATCAGGAAAGACCGGAGGGATGACCTGCACTGTAAGAGGCCCGGTGAATCGCGGAACCAATAACCACGTAACGTGGTCATGGGGCCCCACGATTGGTGCAGGGCAGGTTGGACATGCATGTGAGTGGAATAGATAGTAAGAAACAGTAGCTACCTCGCACGGGCCAATAGGCCCACCGCAGGTCCACAGGACTTATGTCCGTATGTCTGAACGCACAAGGAGACACAGGAGGTAGTGAGCACCCAAAGGAGCCACAGACACTATAATAACCTGATTAATGTCAGAGTGGAAAGGAAGCAGAAGCACCCAAAAAGCCATGTGGAGGGGGCAGACCCCCACCACAGGAGCAAACGTAAAGACAAGAGCCCAGAAGGCTCAGGAAACTGTACAATCGTCAATGACAAGAGAAGCGGGGCCCAAGAGCCAGATCCAACCCCCGTAAGCACGACTAGGCAAGCACCCCACCAAAAGTGAGAACCAGCACTAGGCCGACAGAAGCGCCAGACAAGACACAACCTCATCTGCAGAGCATACACACGATCGCCGCCACAACACAGGCGAGCCAAAGTAACATACCAGAGAGCAGCACCAAGGTGTGCCCGAAAGCCAAGCACACACGAGGCAGCAGGCATAGCATAGGAACCCTAACCTGAATAAAGTGCGAGGTCGGAGGAGAATACGGCCAGAGGTGCGCGCCCCGCAGAAGACGAAGAAGTTACAGAGGGAGAAAACGAAGTGACTCCCCCGATATAAATCCAAAACACCCTCAGCAGCCAGAGGGCCACGACTGGAGGGAGAAAACGAGCAAGAAGCTCGCAGAAAACCACGAGAAACGACGTGAACACACGAGCATACCGCCCGTAAACAAACACACACCGCGGCCC
>WNGS01111181.1:54652454-54700484 GCA_020271785.1 Procambarus virginalis
CAAGCAGGAAAATAAGCCTAAGCAGGGAGATCGAAAAAGAACAAACGTTGAAGCGATCATATGAGTCTGAGGAAATGGAATTGGAACAGGAAGCTATACAAGAGAAAGAAAATCCAAATATTTTTTCACATATCAAAAAAAATCCAAACCTCGACCAGTATTGGACCGTTAATTACAAATGAAGGTACGTACACAGAGGACAACAAAGATTAGTGAAATTCTAAGAAGCCAGTATGAGGCTATGTTTAGCACACCAATAAACAACATGAAAGTTGATGACCCAACAGCTTCTTTATGAATGACATTCAAGCTGCAGATAATATAACGGATATTACCACAAACTCGGAAGACTTTGAAAGAGAAATTGACAATATGCCTATGCACTCAGCTCCTGGCCTGACTCATGGAATTCAATATTCATAAAGAAATGTAAAGTACCAGTAGCGAGAGCACTCAGCGTAATATGGAGAAAGAGCCTGGATACAGGGGAGATACCAGCAGCACTTAAATCTGCAGATATAGCTCCGTTGCACAAGGGGGGGAGTAAAGCCTTGGCAAAAAATTATAGGCCAGTTGCACTAACATCACACATAATAAAGTGTTTGAAAGAGTGATTAGGAATCAAATTTCTAGTTTTATGGAAAACAATGAATTGCACAATCAGGACAACATGGATTTAGAGCGGGAAGATCCTGTCTGTCACAGTTACTCAACCACTATGACAAAATCACAGAAGCCCTAGAAGAAAAGCAAAATGCAGATGTTGTATACACAGACTTTGCAAAGGCGTTCGACAAATGTGACCATGGGGTGATAGCTCACAAAATGAGGTCAATGGGAATAACTGGAAAAGTAGGACGCTGGATACTCAATTTCCTGTCGAACAGAACACAAAGAGTAACAGTCAATCAGATAAAATCGAGTCCAAGCGATGTTAAAAGCTCTGTACCTCAAGGTACAGTCCTTGCACCGCTACTGTTCCTTATTCTCATATCTGATATAGACAAAAATACACGTCACAGCTTCGTGTCATCCTTTGCAGATGACACAAAAATCAGCATGAAAATTACCTCTGCTGAAGACATTGAAAAACTACAAGCAGATGTCAACAAAGTTTTCGATTGGGCAGCAGAAAATAACATGATGTTTAACAGTGATAAATTTCAGGTACTCAGGTACGGCAAAAATGAGGATCTGAAACATAATACAGGGTACAAAACACAATCGAATCTTCCCATAGTAGAAAACAGCATGTCAAGGATTTGGGAATAATGATGTCCGACGATCTAACGTTTAGGGAGCATAACCAAGCAAATATTGCGTCAGCCAGAAAAATGATCGGATGGATTACGAGAACTTTCAAATCCAGGGATCCCATCACAATGGTTGTACTCTTCAAGTCACTTGTGTTGTCCCGTCTCGAGTACTGCTCAGTACTCACTTCCCCCTTCAGAGCAGGAGAGATTGCTGAAATAGAGGGAATACAGAGAACATATACGGCACGCATAGACGAGATAAAACACCTAAATTATTGGGATCGTCTCAAAGCTCTCCAAATGTACTCTCTAGAAAGGAGACGAGAGAGATACCAATAATATACACATGGAAAATACTGGAGGGCCAGGTCCCAAATCTGCACAGTAAAATAACAACGTACTGGAGTGAACGATATGGAAGAAAATGCAAGATTGATCCAGTGAAGAGCAGAGGTGCCATAGGCACAATCAGAGAGCACTGTATACATCAGAGGTCCGCGGTTGTTCAACGTCCTCCCAGCGACTATAAGAAATATTGCCGGAACAACCGTGGACATCTTCAAGAAAAACTGGACTGTTTTCTAAGAGAATTCCGGACCAGCCGGGCTGTGGTGGGTATGTGGGCCTGCGGGCCGCTCCAAGCAACAGCCTGGTGGACCAAGCTCTCACAAGTCGAGCCTGGCCTCGGCCGGGCTTGGGGAGTAGAAGAACTCCCAGAACCCCATCAACCAGGTAACAGATGTCTGCCATGGACCATGGACCCAGAAATGTCGGCCCCAAAACAAACCCCTATTCTGTGACAATATTGCTACCGAGAACGAGTGGACAGAACTCCCCAACAAAATTAGCAAACAGCATTACGTCATCACGTCCCCTCGTGCAGTCTGCCACCCCCTTCCCCCCAGGAGGGGGAAGGGGGAGCCCAGACCCCCCCGCGTCAGCGATCAACCGACAGTTCTCGGCTGATGCGATTCTTCAGAAGTCGTGTGCCTCTGGCTCCGGTTTTGCCTCAGTTCTGTGCCTTGTGGTAGGGACTGTCTCTACAGGTGGTGTGAGAGCCAGGAGTAAGATTCCACGGTACTCGGGTGCATGCGCCTAGAGTTCCCTTCCCTAGGTGCCCTGTAAGTACTGGCCTTGGGGCCTCCTTCCACAACTCTCCTTGGGATCTACCTATGCTGTGTCTTTACTGCTCGGTACTTGGCCGCCCTTGGGGTCAGCTGGGGTTTTGTTGTCCTAGTTTGTTTCAGGTAGGAGGTAGTTTTTCATCACTGATAGTGGCACGGGGTACTGCACAGCTAGTTATCACCTATTATAGCGGCCGGCTCTGTTCGTCTGGGTATGTTGTCCTCTTGCGGGGTTTTCTTTGTTTTTGTTTCTTCCTGCCTGGTAGGAGGTCTGCCTTGTCCTCCCCCTCTGTTGTTGAGGTTGGTTGTGTTTTTCTTGTGTGTTGGTGGTTTTCACCCACTAGACCCCCGTGAGTGGGACATGTCCCAGGGGTTCAGCTTTTAGAAGTTCATTTGATAGACTTGGGTGCCGGTTCGCAGTACCCTGCCTTGGGTTTCCTTAACGTGTTTAAAGTGGCTAAGGGCCCTGGGAAACCCCGCGGGGACTCCGTGGTCCGTGGATGTGGCCCTTAAGTTCCCTCTCGTTTCTTACATGACAGCGAGTTTGAAGGTTGCTTTGTCCCCTTGTCTCGGGGCGACATTCACTAGGAGAGTGAATTTGCCTCAGCCTGCTGCCTGTTGGGTCTTACTCTTTTGACCCAGAGTCGTGCGTTCTTGTTATCTGTACATGCTCCAGTTCACCCGTGCTACTCATATATGTGGGTGCAGGCAGCTGCTGCGTTGCATGCAGTGCGCTCAGTTGGTTGCGGCCTCGGATGCCCTGAAACTGTTCCATTTTGGTTATGGAGGTCTGTACTTGGGGGTGGGAGTCACTTTGGCTCGGATCAGTCTGCTCCTAATCCTTCCCTTTCTGTTGTGCATCCTTCCTTTCCCCGTGCTTCTGGCTCTGCTCCGTCGGCGGGTTTCGGAGTTGGGCAGGGTCGAGTTTGGTTGAGACTCGGGTGGTCTCGAGGGTTTTCCTCTTCTGGGGTGGCGGTGGAGACATTCGAGTCTGTTCCTCCAGCCGTGCCATATGGGTCTGACCAGTGAGCTCCCTTCTTAGTGTTTTTTATGGCTGCCCCGGCAATTTCTTGTGAGGCCGAAACTTTGGGGATATGGCTCGGCCCCGGGTCCTGCTGTCGAGGTTCCCGGGGATGGGGAGGGGTTGCCTGGGGGGCCTGAGCCCCGTTTACCCCACTTGGGTTTTTGTGCTCTCAGAGTGGGCTTGCAGTTCCTCAGTGGGGTTTTTTCCTTCCCCCTCTGCGTTCGTGTTGTTTTTGGGGTCTACTCCTATTTACTTTTTCTCCATGTCCCGATAATGTTCCCTTCGTATCGGGATCCCCTGCATGTCCCTTGGTCAAGGGTTCCTTTGTTCTCATACGTTTCTCCGTGCATTTGTGCCCGCTTCTCACGGTTCTCATTGGTTTGCGAAACTCTTCAATACTTCCAGTAATATTGGAACCTCTGTTGACTTCTGGTGAGGCTTCCTCTAGTCCTTTCTCGGACTCGTGGGTCCTCTTCCATACTACCTGTCTTATTTCAATTATGTTTTTGCATTATTTTGTATTCACACTGTCTCTCCTTCCTGTCTTGCCATTCCTATTCTTTGTTACATACGCCTTGCTGGCGCCCTCCTTGGAAGACACGTGTGCAGCTCAGACTTCAGGCACTGGGGTTGGGTGATTGTTTTTTTTGGACGGTGTACTCGTGTTATGGTTCTGTGTCCTTTCTCGCAGATTATACACCATTCCGCTCCTATCTCCAGTCATAACCCCTGGATGCTCGGGTGTTCTGGATTTTTATTTGTGGGCAATCACCTAGTTCTTTTCTCTGCTTGCGAGTGTTGGGTGGCTCAGAGTGGCGCCTCCTCCGCCTCTGTACTGCATGCTCCTCGTCTTTTCCTTCTGGGCATGCACCTCTGGATATTCTCCACTTGTGATGCTCCTGGTAAATTGCACGGCTCAGCTGTGTCGTGACACGGCCGTGTCTCTGTTCTGCAGGTGAGATTGTATTGTCTGGCGACTGTCGGCTAGGCGCTGATTATCACTTTTTGGTGGGATGTTAGTTGTGTGCTTAGCTTGGCCACTCTGTGTGCATCTTCTGTGACTTTACTTTGTCCGTGTATCTTGTTCTTTATTGTACGGTGGAGCAACCCCGTATTTCTGTGCCTTTTGTTTCGTCTTTTGGTGCCTGGGTCTTTTTCTCAATACTGTATTTGGCCACTCCTTCGTCCCCTCGGTCCTGCTTTCTGTATACTCGTTCGTTGACTCGGTTCTGATCTCTGGAAGCTCCTTCCTTGCCTATCTCTTGTGCCTGGCTGCACCCTTATGTTCACCCTTGTGTGTATGTGCAACCCAACCGCAACACACAATGTGGTTGGTCGTGTACATTGCATTCCGGCTGCTACTTGGATCTTCGCCGCTCGTCATATTCATTGTACTCTCTTGTTCCTAGCTGCCGGTGCTTGGACCGTAATTCGGGTCTTTTCCTTGCCTATTTCCGTTTTTTCCTCCTCGATGCTACCATGGTTGTGTTCCTTGACAGGTGCTTATTGTCAATACTGTACTGATGTTAGGTGCTGGGGTGGGCTTCTGTCCAGGTTCAGTTCCCTGATTTTGGACTGCCCCAGTTTCAGTTTTGGAACAGAGTTTTCCCTTGTATCTTTTCACTTTTCTTTAAAAGTCTCACATTTTCCTTATCAGGTTCTGTGTTGCCATTTTTGTGGGTGGTTGTACATCCGATCACCCTCTCCTGCCCTTTTGGTTCCTTTTCATTGGACAGGAGGAGCTAGGATTCCGGTCCTGGCTACTGTTTTTCTTTGTTCCTTTTCCCGAACGTACATTTTTTTTTCCTGCGGTACACGTCCTGAGTAGTTTCTCATGTATACTCAAAGACGTGTGCATCGTTCTTTCCTGCTGGAGCTGGTGCGCTGTTCCTGCAGGGTCGCTGTTTTTCGCTTTGCATCTCGCGCTTTAGTTTGTGGTGCTCGGTCTCCTCGTTGGCCTCTGCCTGGGTCCTGGCTCTTCAGTTTTTGGCCTTGTTGGTCCTTCAGGGGTCCTGGGGGGGGGGTGGAGTTCCTCCCGGACGGGGGCGTGTCTGCTCACCCAGGTTGTTTCCTTCCTGGCTTACTAGGATTGGGTTCCTGGTTCCCTGGTGGCCGTTTCTTCTGGTTCTTTGCCAGCCTTGGTTGGGGGCGCTGCTTTGCCTGGTTTCCGATCCTGAGGGTCTTCCCGCGGCTCCGCCTCTTTTTGAGGATCAGTCCAGCCCTGTATGAAGCTGGTTCGGTCTTCCCCTCGAGTCTTCGCGTCTCGGGTTTTTGTCTCGAGTTTCTCGTCGCTTTGTGGGCTCTGGTGGCTTCGTTGTTGGTCACCTGAGACGAAGCACCTGCGTGCTTCGTCTCAGTGGCAGTGTGTAGTTCCTGGCAGTTCTTCTGGTTTTCCTATCACTGCGAAGGGTTCTTTGGTTTCTGATAGGGTTGTCTTGATTTCCTTTCGGGGTTGTTCCAGGACCGTCGTCTGGTGCCATATATTGTTGCCTCGTATCGGGTGGCGCTGGCTGGGCCACTCTGGCTTGCGTACAGTGTTGCTGTTCCTTCTGCTCCGTTCTGCTTGCTGTTTAGTGCATTTTTTCACCTCCAGCCTCCTCATGTGCTTCCTGTGCCGTCCTGGTCGTTGGCTCGGGTGGTCTATTTTCTTTCTTATCCTCGGTTTGTCGTGGTCGGCTGAGCGGACAGCACGCTGGACTTGTGATCCTATGGTCCTGGGTTCGATCCCAGGCGCCGGCGAGAAACGATGGGCAGAGTTTCTTTCACCCTATGCCCCTGTTACCTAGCAGTAAAATAGATACCTGGGTGTTAGTCAGCTGTCACGGGCTACTTCCTGGGAGTGGAGGCCTGGTCGAGGACCGGGCCGCGGGGACACTAAAAAGCCCCGAAATCATCTTAAGATAACCTCAAGATAACCCCTTCAGTTTCTTTTTTTTCGGGTCTCCTTTTTGTGTTGGCGTTGACCTCTAGGGGTCAGGTCAGGGAGTTTCCGGTGCCCGTGTTTTTCTGCCTCATTTGGTCCTAGTGGTAGGTTGTTCGATTGCTGCAGTCTTCTCCTTTTCGGATGATGTTTGGGTCTGCTGTTTTCCGGAGGAGTCCTTGCATTGCTGCTTGGTTGGTCAGGCCGGGGGTGCCTCATTTGTTGTGTTCGGTTGTGGCTCTTCGCTGTTTTCTGCGCATCTTGGACTATGGGGTCGTGGACGTGTTTTGGTTTGCCCGGGTTCCCTTCCTTCTTGATCTGGGTCCGGTCTCCCGGGTCATCTGCAGGGTTCTTTTGTTTGGTCTGTGGTCTTGTTTGTGGGTTAGGGCATGTGGCATCCGCCTCCTGGTTCCTTCCCTCTTTTCCTTATCTTTGGTGAGATAGCTCCTGGGAGCCGAAGGGGCTCCCCACAGAAAACCAGCGTTGAATGTAATGAAACGCCATTTTCTGAGCGAGTCCCGGAGGCTCCACGCATCCCTCCCTCCCTTCGGTCGGCGGTGTTTTTCGCGTATTTTGACATCCAGTCTAAGAACTGCCGGTTGGATCGCCAGCGCAGGGGGTCTGGGGCTTCCCCTTCCCCCTCCCCTTCCCGGGGTTGTGCAGACGGCGACGTGATGATGTAATGCTAGTTTGCTAATTTTGTTTGGGGAGTTCTGTCCACTCGTTCGGCTTTTGGTAGCAATATTTTCACCAGAATAGAGGTTTGTTTTGGGGCGCCTACCTTTCTGGGTGCCTGTCCTGGTCGATGGCAGACATAGAATGCTCCCAACCACAGGGGGTTTAATAGGCCATTGCTCCTAGTGCCTCTCTGAGAGGAGATAGGTTCTGGCTTGTGGGTTCCCGGTAGGCAAGAACTCCAAGCACATTGACTGATGCCAGAAAGTTATACTTATCCACTCAGCCTGGATAGCTCTGGGGAGCCTTCAGGACTTGCCCAGAAAATGGCGTTTCATTACATTCAAAGCTGGGTTTTTACCACAAACTGTATATATATTATATTAACATGTGCAGTATCATGTTTTCCACTGCAAAACCACTTGATGATTACTCAATAAATGTTTGATGAAATGTACGATTTTTTTTTTTATAAATATTTTTATAAAATAGATATGATACAGTATTTGCTCATTAAAATATGAATGATAATTGAAATATTTTTAAATGTTCATTTTTATAATGGTTATAGGTTTTACTTTTGTCTTTAGGTGGATTCCAAGTCATACAATAATTTCCCATCACACGGCAACACAAAGACTTACCGGCACCACATGCGAGATATGAAAATTCGTAAATACTATGACCTGAAGCATGTAGCACAGATGAGGGTGGCCATAACCAACGTGATGGAAGCAACGCTCGAGTCAGCCTTCCAGCTCATCTTACAGTTGTATATAGTTGGCACTCGTTACACTGAGCTGGATAAGGTATGTGATGATTGGCGGTAAAAAAGAGTGGTAGCATGAATAATTGTCTCAATTCAAATGATGTAAGTTTGTTTTTGCAGCTAGGAAGAATTAGTACACCCCGTTACGATACCGAGCATGGTTTTTTATGTTTCTGTGTGTTATCATTTGTTCATAGAGATGGTGACTCATTTCAAGGCCTAAGATAAGCCTATTAGATACTAGCTAAGATGAGCTAGTATCTGAGGAGATGGTATTGTATTAGCTGATGGAATTTGATATAAGCAAGGCTGTAGAACCAACCCAGGTGTTACCATGGCTAATGAAAGAGGCAGCTGGGATGTGGTAAAGTATCATAGACATATATTCCCTGTTAAATACTAAATAAATTATTAGGAAGAGGGTTGTGTAACATCGGGCAAGAACAAACTTCAAATCAAAGACGGCACATGTTTCTTGGAGATAAGTTGTGCCAGAAAAATCTGACAGAATTCTGCAGCAGTTACTGAGATAGGGCGAAAGAGAGAGCAGGCTCAGTGGATTGCATCCTTTTAAACAGTCGAAAAATTGCTTTAATATTGTCCTCTGTTACAGATTGATACTTAAAATTCAATAGTATAGTAGTAGTAGTTTTCATATAGTAGTTGAAAAGGTACTGGACTAGGTAAGAGAGTACTTGTCAGACAGGTAGAAGAGAGTTAAATGAGAGAGGAAATATCAGGATGTAGTGTAACAGACCAAAATTGTATATTCCAATTTTGGTCTGACAAAAGTCATGAATAGTTTCTTCAGTATTTTACCATTCATGTAGTTAAAAGCGAGTCTGAAGTTGGATAGCGACTCATACGCTTCTCTCGCAATGTTCCTTGTGTTTCTCTGGCGACAGTTTACTATCCCAAACCACCCCTAGATCTCGTTCTTTATTAGAGTTCTTTAATTCCTTTTCATATAATTTATAAGTTGTGTTTTGTCTATTTTCTCCGATTCCACATTTCATAAGATGACATTTATTCACACTGAATTCCATTTGCCACATGCTGCTCCAAGCACTTATTTTATCTAGGTCAATTTGAAAGGCATGACAATTGTCTATATCTCCTATCTTCCTCATTATCTTATCATCATTTGCATAATTCTGTATTCATTCTGGTAGATGATTTATGTAGACAATGAACATTACTGATGCAAAAACTGAACCCTGTGGTACTCTGCTAGTGACACTCTTCAAGTCTGATACATTGCCTCTGATTACTGCCCCATTTTCTGTCGGAAAAATGTTCATACATACCGGAATCTCTTGTGTGAGATTTCATACAAAACAATCTCTTGTGTGGGACTCTGTAAAAAGCCTTTTATAGGACCAGATAAACATAGTCAATCCAACCACTTCTTTCCTGTAGAATCTCTGTGACTATCATAAAAACTAAAGAAGATTTATTACACAGGATCTTCCTGTTCAAAAACCATACTGTCGGTCCGTTATGTCATTACTCTGCAGGTGTTCTACCCATTTGGTTTTAACTATTTTTTCTAGTATTTTGACTATCACGCTTGTTAATGATACGGGTCTATAATTTAGAGGGTCATCTCGGCTACCATTTTTGTAGATTGGAACTATGTTTGCCTTTCTCTAAATAGCTGATATTTGTGTAATTTCCTAAGTGTGTGTGTGTGTGTATGCATTAATTATTTATTTTAATATCTGGACATATTCAAAATTGGCAAACTTTATAACTGCATACAGTGTGATTGTAGCTTGAAGACTGTTATCTGAGGGAGTCCTCTAGTCCCTTTTAATTTCCTTAAATGCTGAATAGTTATTGGGTTCCAGTACTTGTCTTCAGCGTGCATTCTCTCCTCCACTTATGTCCCCAATTCTATCATTCAAATTTGTAATTCTTAACCATTATTTGTAGGAAGCTGCATTCACCGAAATGTTTAAACTTCATAGTAACCATTGTGTTAATTTTTTCTCTCTTCTCAGGTGAAGGATGTTACCCTGGGCTCCATCCTGTCATTGTCTCCTCGTGGGACGGAAACACAGTTGTCCAAACAAGTGTTTTCAGTACTGATATCACTAGTGTCGCTCACCTGGTCCTTCACTTCGTACCATCGCTTCTCCAAGCTGGGTGGCCTCACTATCCTCAATGCACTGCCACTACTCTTTGCTATATTCTTCCAGGTCTGTTTAAAAGTTGCTATCTTATGTGAATGTTTTGTGAGGTCAAACATTACTGTCAGCACATATGAGATATATATGGGGAATGAGAATGAGATATAGCACATGTGCTATATCTCATTTTTAAGCTGTTATCAGTTTTCTGCTGTTAGCTTTGTACCAAATCAAGAGCATTTAGTTATCAACAGCATGGAATGTTAAACTTAATTTTATTTCCATCACACAACCTCTGTTAAGGAAAGTAACCATCATAAAAATGATTCATTTAATTCTAAAAGTAATGCTGCCCTTTTATGATATTAGGATGCTTCATAAGTTTGCACAAATCTTTGTTGGTCAGTGACCTATATTAAGGAAATTTTCTATTTGCGTCCATGTTATGAATGACTTACTAAACATAACACTGAATATTCCTCTGCATGGTCTTCAATCCCTGAACTGTGGAGCTGTTTAAAAATACATCTAGGTGCACACAACTAACAATAATTAATAAATAAAATGGGAAACTTGGCAATGAACGTAATGAAATGCCTCTTTGTGGATGAGCCTCAGCTGCTCCCTGAAGCGCTCTCCGAGATAAAACTTCAGATTTGCATAGAGGTCTATTTTCTGAGATGGGTCTGTGCAAATAGATAGACCACAGATTGGTCTATGCAAATGGGTCACGTGAGACTCGGGAGTTATGTTGGGCCTACCAGGCACCAGAGCCAAAATTGGTCTCCTCAAAGAAAGCCAGAGAGAGAGAGAGTGACAATTTATCACTACTCTGGGAAAACATCCAGAAAGTCAGTGAAGCTTTACAGACAATTGGAAGGTTAACAAACACTGAAGCCTCAAAACTGCCAAATAACTCTGCAAACAATTAGCACAGAGCAAGAGAAACTTTTGAAATTGAATTTAACTGAGTAAAATGTCACTGCCGGAGGGGGGGGGGCTGGATTCCGCATGCAGTCACCTTCCTGATCAGTTCTGGTGCCGATAACAGGTAGGGAGGGAGAAGGTCAGGGAGCCACCAAGGATCCCTGAAATGCTTAAGCAGACACAATTTTCACTACAAAGAAAAATAAATATAAGCAAGTAGATCGAATAAATAGAGTAGATGCTCAAACAACTATACCAGTCTGAGGTAATGGAATTTGAACAGAAAGCTATACAAGAGAAAAAAAAATCCAAAATATTTGTTACATGTGCAAAAATCAGAAACCTCCAAGAGTATTGAACTTTTGCTTACAACTGAAAGATTTGTACACAGAGGATAACAAAGAAATTAGTGAAATTCTAAAAGGCTAGTATGAGATTATATTTAGCACCCCCAGAAACAACATGAAAGTTGAAGAACCAGACAGCTTCTTTATGAATGACATCCAAGCTCCAGATAATATAACCAGTATTAACACAAACTCAGATGACTTTGAAAGTGAAATTGACAACATGCTCATGCACTCAGCCCCTGGTCCTGATTCATGGAATTCAATATGCATAAATAAATTTAAAGTACCAGTAGCTCGAGCACTCAGTTTAATATGGAGAAAGAGACTAGATTGAGGGGAAATATCAGGAGCACTAATATCAGCAGATATAGCTCCTCTACACAAGGGATGTAGTCAAGCTTTGGAAAAAAATTATAGATCAGTCACACTAACATCACACATAATAAAAGTTTTTAGAAAAGTGATTAGGAATAAATTTATTACATTTATTTAAACCGATGAACTTCACAACCCAGGAAAATATGGATGTAGAATGGGAAGATCCTGTGTTGGTTATTCAACCACTATGAGAAAATCACAGAAGCATTGGCTCTCACAAGTCAAGCCAGGCCTCAGGCCGGGCTTGGGGAGTAGAAGAACTCCCAGAACCCCATCAAGCAGGTATTATCAGAAGAAAAACAAAATGCAGATGAACTGGCTCACGTTAACTGCTTGTTTCGGCCGATGGCGTGAGCTTCCAGCGACCCATGTGAGGTGGGGTGATGGGCAGTGGTGTAGGGGAGAGACCGTTGGTACTGTCTAGATGTCTGGAAAGTAGTTGTCGTTGTGGCTGCAGTTCTTGAATATACAGACGTGGTATGATAGAATAGGTGATGATGGAGCAGGCCGAATCTCTTCCTAGAGATTTTACCATGACAGCTGAAATCTAATCTTTGCTCTTTCAAAAGGGGTGATACCAAGTGTATGCAAATACTGTACAATTTAAGCAATTACCAGGCCCCTTTTTTTGGGGGGGGAACCCCGTCGGCTCCCTGGAGCTATTCGGGCTGATATGCTAATGTCAGACTTTGACATCAGTCATGTGTATGGAGTTCTGTGGGCCTACTGGGGACCACGAGCCAGAACCTGGCCCCCTCACAGAGGCACAAGGAGCAATGGCCTATAGAAACCCCTGTGAGGTTGGAAGCATTCTATGTCTGCCATCGTGTGGGTCAGGCACCCAGAAATGTAGGCGTCCCAAAACAAACCCCCTATTCTGGTGAAAACTGCTACAAAAAGCCGAACAAGTGGATAGAACTCTCCAAACAGAAACGAGCACACGAGCATGACGTCACGTCACCGCAACGCTGTGCGCAGCTCCCCCCCTCCCCGGGAAGGGGAAGGGGGAGCCCCAGACCACCGCACCGGCCATCCACACCCCAGGTCTGAGGCTGTTGCTATAGGCAGCAGTCATGCACTCTGGCTCCAGTGGTTGTTTCAGCACTGTGCCTTGTGTGTGATGGCTGTCTTCTAGGTGGTGCGTGAGCTAGGAGATATTCTTCGGTACTCTGGCTGCATGTGCCTATGGCTCCCTTCCCTAGGTGCCCAGTAAGTACTGCCCTTGGGGCTTAGGACCACCTTCCACAAGTTCCTTGGGTTCTGCCTCTGCTAGGCCATTTACTACTCGGTTTTCGGCCGCCCTTTGTTTGCTGGGGTGTTTTGTCTCCCTTGTTTACCTTAGGGTAAGGGGTAGTTTGCACTGGTACGGGGTGCAGGGTATTGTGCAGCTTGTTTTCACCATTCATAGTGGCTGCCTCTGTTCCGCCTGGGTACGCTGTCCTCTTGCTGGGTATTTTTTTTTTCACATTTATTTTCCTGCCTGGTAGGGGCGCCTGCCTTAGTTGCCCCCCTGAGTACGGTTTCTGGGTACTAATTTCTCTTCAGGTGGTATCCCCTGCTTGGTCCCCGTGAGTGTACACATCCCGGGTTTTCAGCTCTTAGCGAATCGTTTGGTAGATTTGGGTGCCGGTTAGCAGTACCATGCCTGGGCTTTCCCAAGCGTGAGTTCCGTCTCAGGACCCTGGAAATCCCCAAGGGGGCGCGTGGGTCCGATGGATGTGACCCCTGAGTCCCCCCTCGTTTTGTGAGAATTCGAGGGTTGCTCGATCCCCTTGTCTTAGGACGACTCATTGTTTTTGCCTCCATCATGCTGCCACTTGGTTCGGTGACACCTTCATCCAGAGTCCTGCGAGTTTTGTTGCTTGCTGGTGACTCAGTATACCCAGTCTACTGATGACGTTCTTCGGGTACAGGCAGCGCAAGCATTGCATGTTAGGTTTAGGTTGTTGCAACGCTCTAGGATGGTTGCTACGCCGGATGTCCCGAAGCTGCCCCGTTTTGCTTATAGGGATCCGGACTTTGGGGTGATGGTCGCTTTCGTCCGCGCCCCCTCATCCTCATCCTCGTGTGGTTTGGTCTGTCCCCCCCCCCCTGTTTCTGGCGCCAAACATTTGAGGGTTTGCGAGTCGGGGCAGGGTTTAGATGGTCTTGAGATTCGGGCAGTCTCGGGGGGGATGATCTTTCCGGTGTGGCGACGGAGGCATTCGAGTCTGCTCTCCCTGCCGAGGCCTCTGGGTTTGATCAGTGGGCCCCCTTCCGTCCGGCTTTTATGGCTGTACCGGCCTTTTCTTTCAAGGCCGGGGCTTTGGGAGATGACTCAGCCCTGGGTCCGGATGCGAAAGATCCCGGGGCTGGGGAGGGGCTGACTTGGGGGCCTTGGGCCCCGTTGGACCCCGCCTGGGTTTTTCAGCCCTCTGAGCGGGGCTTGCTGTTAAAAGGAGAGGGGTTTTCCTTTCCCCCCTCTGCGTACGAATTAGATTTGGTGTCTGTCCCTCCCCGTGTTCAGTTCCTTGTCCCTTCGGGTGCTTCAGTCCTGTCTTTCCGGAGGTTTTCAGCTTCCCGCATCCACTCTGGTGTGGGGTGTGCGGCCTTTGCTACTTATTTCCGGTGTGACCCGGATTACACTTCTATCATGGATCCGACTTTGTTCAGATTTGGGTCTTCGTTTCCCTGCTGGATCTGGTATGAGGTTCCGGAGTCGTCCTGGCTGGCAGACTGTCCTGTTTTTGGTTTGGAGGCATGGCATTCCTTATGTCGTTCCGGTACACTTGAATGTCGTGAGGTATTGACAGTGATCCATGTTTTCCTGGGAGGCGAGTTTGAGCACCTCAATGAGTGCTTGTTTGACGCTGCCCTTCCTCGGGATGTAGGCGTTGTGCAGCTCCATGTGCAAGTCCCTTCCCTTTCCGCTGCGTAGGTTGCTGAGGACTTGCGCACTCGTGGCCTCTTAGCTTCGGCTTTGCCCTTCTTTTCACTCCTTGAGCTGTCTTCGAACTGGCTTGGGGAGGATGTGGAGGCGTTTGGGGCCGTTTCTGAGTCTGGTGCCTAGTGCTTGGCAGCTCGCTCGTCGTCTGCCTTGTTGAAGCTGTTTGTGCCGATCTTGCGGGATGCAGTGTCGCTTTTTTATGCCTCCCGGCTCACGTGTCGGCAGGCGGTGCTTGCTTCCTCCCTGGTATCTGCCTGGGCCCTGGCTCTTAGGTTGTCTTCGCCCTTCTGCCCCTTGCTGTTTGCGGATTCTGCTATGGCGCAGTATCTGCAAGCGGCTTCGGCTAGTTGTTGTCCCATGTCTGATTTGTTGGCTCTCTGGGGGCCCCGGGGAGGAGGCCTTCCCGGAGGGATTGTGCCAGGGCTCGGGGTTCTGCTCATCGGGGTAGGCTACTGGTGCCAGTTTCGGGACCCCGCCTCCTTCGGAACCCCCTTCATCTGATCGCTGCGGTATTCGCTCTGTGTGAGGCTTGAGTTCTCGTAAGGGGCGCCAGCCCTTTCATCGTTCGTCCTATTGACGAGTTGATAGGGAGGAGGCTTGCTCTGTCTGCTTATGCCTGGTCTCAAGATTTCTGGGCTTTTCGGGTCATCTCTGACAGTATGTGGTGGCGTTGGGTGGTCCTCCTTCAGGGGGTTCAGGGCTGCCAGGACAGGGCTCTTCCCATGCGCTCTGTCAGGTCATCTTGGAGAGGGTTCGCAGGGGGTGGTCGAAACGATGACCTCCCTGAGGTGGGTCTCTCGCCTGTTTCCAGTCCTGAAACGGGACAGTGCGGACCTGAGGTTCATCCTGAACTTGTCCTGTCTGAACCCCTGGGTTCATTGCCCCTCCTTTCGGATGACTACGCTGTCCCTGGTCCGGCTTCTGTTAGAGCCGGGCGCTTGGATGGTGTCCCTGGACCTCCGGGACGCGTATTGGCACATCCCGATTCATCCAGGGTTCAGGGACTGGCTCGGTTTTGTTGTGGGGTATCGGATTACCTCTTTCAATGTCTCCCGTTCGGGTTGAATCTGGAACCTCGCGTTTTTACACGCTTTATGCAGGTTGTAATTAACCAAGTGTAGTTACAGGCTGAGAGCTACGCTCGTGGTGTCCCATCTCCCCAGCACTCTTTGTCATATAATGCTTTGAAATTACTGACGGTTTTGGCCTCCACCACCTTCTCACTTAACTTGTTCCAACCGTCTACCACTCTGTTTACAAAAGTGAATTTTCGTATATTTCTCCGGCAGCTTTGTTTCGTTAGTTTAAATCTATGACCTCTTGTTCTTGAAGTTCTGGGTCTCAGGAATTCTTCCCTATCAATTTTATCGATTCCTGTTGCTATTTTGAACGTAGTGATCATATCGCCTCTTTTTCTTCTATCTTCTAGTTTTTGCATATTTAATGCCTCTAACCTCTCCTCGTAGCTCTTGTCCTTCAGTTCTGGGAGCCACTTAGTGGCATGTCGTTGCACCTTTTCCAGTTGATGTGCTTTTTAAAATATGGGCACCATACAACCGCTGCTTGCACAGTGTCCGGACCTGGAGGTTTTCCCGAGGCTCTGCCTCTTTCAGCAGATCGGACCGGTGCTTCACGTAGCTGGTTCAATCTTCTCCTCGAGTCTACGCATATGTTATTTTTTACTCGAGTCTATCATCATCTCTGTAGTGATCAGGTGGCTCCGTTGTTGGTGTCCCACCTGTGGGCCTCGTCTAGGCGGCAGTATAAAGTCTCTTGGCAGTCCTTCCGTTTCTCTCTTTGACTTCGTAGGTATACTTCGCTGTCTGTTAAGGTTGTCTTGCCCTTTCTTTCTTGGTTGTTCCAGGACCGTCGTCTTATGCCAAATACTGTTGCCTCCTATCATGCGGTGTTGGCGGAGCTGCTGCAGCTTGCTTTCGGTATTGATGTTACTTCTGCATCGTTTCGCAAGCTGTCTCCTGCGTTGTTTCACCTCCGGCCTGCTCGTGCACCGCTTGAACCGTCCTGGTCGCTTGACAGGGTGCTCTTATCTCTCTTCTCCTCGGTTTTTTCTATTCTCTTATCTCTATTCTCCATACACATGACTGATGCCAAAGTCTGACATTAGCATATCAGCCTGGATAGCTCCGGGGAGCCTCCGGGACTCACCCAGAAAATGGCATTTCGTTACATTCAACGCTGGTTTTTTCAAGTTATAAGTGTTTGAATTTCTGCGGTGGTGACGTACGTCATTGGGAAGTTAATTCATAACTGCATTAGCAAACTACTGTATAAATTTTGTGTAGTATATATATCTATTTATAGTACATATATTTATACTGTATGTATCTGCAACAATGTACACCTGGAAACTCCTCTGTGTGAGGCCCTGACTGAAAGCCTCGATGTAATCCTTAACCCTTAAATGGCGCATAGCTATACAGTACAACCTCGATTCAACATACTATATGGGACCAACCCCAGTTCGTTGGAGCGTTGGATTCGTTGCAAGAGGTGACCTTCAGGAGGCGTTTGTGTCAGTCTTTTTTTTTTTCTTGTACACAATAAAAATGCATTATCATATTACATACTCTACCTATATATTACTTCTCTACTAAGAAATACTGTAATTCATAAATTTACCTTATTGTTGAAGTTATATCCATCTTGAAGTTTTGTGAAGTTGTGAATGCTCTACAGTAAATACGTACTGCAGTGCATTATGCCGTTAGCACTGTGTTGATTAAAAGTAGTTCTGCTGTATGTTGAGTACTACAATACAGTTTATGAAAACTATTGTACACAAAAATTACTGCAACTTTAATTTTAACACTGAGTACACACTTAAATTTAACACTTGTTCTAACTGTTCATGTTGCACACGATGTTTTTAGATGTTTGCATCAGCTTTGCTGGTGCTCGCTGCTGCTGTGAGTTCAGCCGCTTCTGAGCTGGTGCTGGCTGCTGCTGTGAGTTCAGCCGCTTCTGAGCTGGTGCTGGCTGCTGTTGTACCAGTGCTGGGTACAACTGTGCTTGTGCTGGGTACGGCTGTTGTACCAGTGCTGGGTACAACTGTGCTCGTGCTGGGTATGGCTGTTCTCGTGCTGGGTACGGCTGTTCTCTTGCTGGGTACGGCTGTTCTCGTGCTTGGTACAGCTGTTATCGTGCTGGGTACGGCTGTTCTCGTGCTGGGTACGGCTCATCTCGTGTTGGGTACGGCTGTTCTCGTGCTGGTTGATTTTCTGCTACTAGTTGTTGCAAAATATTGCTTCGTTTTTGGCATTAATAAGGCACTATTAGTAAGCCCCTGAGACATTTTGTTTTATAAACAAAGAGCTGTAGTAAAAAATGGTCAATTCCACAATTATTCTTCCACCGGCCGAGAAAATACTGTACGTCAATCGCAGACAAAGCTAAGGGCACTGGGTGCATACTGTACGAACGCAGACTAAGTCTATACGCACACCCTTCAGTTGGCTGGTGTTAAGCCTGATCAGTAACATAAATTTCTCTTAAATATTCAATTTACATCAAATTATATATTTTTGTGTTATGTATTTAGTTTAGCAACATATTACGATAATAAGAGCTATAAAAAATACTTATTTTGAACTGATTTATTTATTCATTATTTCGAAGCCATAGGTCACTGAACTGTGGCGACGAAATCGAACAAAACACCGCGTGGTGTTGTGTTCGATTTCCAGTAGCATATGTTTCTCTCAATTTCTCTCAAATTCAATTTACATCAAATTATATATTTTGGGTTACATATTTAGTTTAGCAACATTATTACGGTAATAAGAGCTATAAAAAAATACTTTGGAAACTAATTTATTAATTTTATTATTTCGAAGCCGTAGATCGCTGAACTGTGGCGACGAAATCGAACACAACACAACAAGCATGGTGTATGGACAGGGATTAGACCCGTCTATCGTGCTGGAGTTGTGCTGCAATAATGTGAACAATTTCTCAAATAGGAGATATCTACCTTATTACAGCATATTTTGGTCTTATTTAGTTTGGTTTAATTAGGATAATAAAGAGTTATTAAAACACCAGTTTTAGAAATGATTTATTAATGTGAAACGTTCAAAGTCATGGGTCATGACTATGACAACACAGACGAAAGTGAGTGAAACCTCACTGTAAAGTGAAGTTACTGTACAGTATTCCTTATCTGTCTACCCTCACTCGTCTTGTTTCATCACAGAAAATGTATAAGAAGATTTCAACATATTAGCTAGCTATTCACGCTTCAGCCTTTAAATTAATTACAATGATACGTGTGCCACAAATCGGTGAACGAAATCATTGAAACTCAGTCGTTCACTTCTGTGGACCACTCTGGCTGGTGTTTGGTTAATATGCGTCACTTCTTTGTGGACCATTCTGGCTGGTGTTTGGTTCATATGATTCACTTGTGTGTGGTCCACTTGTGGTCCTTTGTGTGATCCATTTGTGTGATCTAACTTGTCATATGAAGGAATTATAATTGTAAATCTGTGATGGGATGGTAAAGTTTTCTACCACTGTGAACTCTGTCCCAACATCGTAAGATTGTGGCCACTGTGGGACCACATGTGCGGTCCACTTGTGTGGCCACTTGTGTGATCTAACTTGTCATATGAAGGAATTATAATTGTAATCTGTGATGGATGGTAAAGTTTTCTACCACTGTGAACTCTGTCCCACATCGTAAGATTGTGGACCACTTGTGGACCACATGTGCGGTCCACTTGTGTGGTCCACTTGTGTGATCGAACTTGTCATATGAAGGAATTAATAATTGTAATCTGTGATAGAATGTGAAACTTTTCCACCAGTCTGTGAACTCTGTCCGACGTCGTAGCAAATCCGAACATCCCCCGCTTCGGCGAACCATTGTTCGTCGAACAGGGTGGGAGTAAACTCCGCCTGAAAAGTGTGCGAACTAGCGGAGATTCGTTGAAATCGGGGTCGTTGATCGAGGTTGTACATTGTATACCATTGACACCCACAGGCGCATACAAAAAAAAAAAAAAAAAATTATTTTTCTTCCTAACCTGTTAATTGTGTTCATGATCACGGGAAAAATAATAAAAAAATCGTAAGTTGAATATATTGGCCGCTATAGGGCAGGGAAGTCTGGCACAAAACAGGCGCTCACTCAGCATGCGTCCAGGCGGTCTGTTGATCGCCAGCTGTCAGGCCGGAGTTGCCACAAAGAGATAATTGCCTAATTATTTCAATGTCTCTGATTGATTTTTTGTAGTAGTTTTTTTGCTGTATATATTATTCAATAGTGTGTAGTGTGATATATTTATATAATGAAATGGGTGAATCATCGCTGTACTCAAAAATATGGTGTGCTTATTGTTGATTCAATTATGTTCATCAAACAGTGAACAAATACTTTGTCGGTTGTTACACTATATACACAGGTTATATATAAGTATCTGCATGTTTTGTTCACCATAACGAACCACTAAGTTGCTATTATGAGTCAAAAAGTAACGAGGAGTGACCGCCGTGTACCAGCCAGCCACTCACGCCCTCCCTCAAGTCATCTGACTCGCCACATTCTCCTCCCACATACTGTTTTTGCTTTTATTCACTATATACAGACGCTATATATAAGTATCTACATTCGTGTTCACATAACGAACCACTAAGTTGGTATGCTGAGTGGCAGTGGCAGGCAGTGGCAGCCCGCCACTGCTGCCACTGCCACTGATGGACCTCACAGTCAGCTGATGGCTGCCGCCCTCAAGGCCACACGCACTAATATTTTCCTCCAACAATACTGCTTGTGGTGTTATTACGCTATATACACACATTATATATAAATATCTACCGGTTTATTCACCAAACTTGTACAAGTAAACTGGTATGGTGCCCAAAGACGTGATCACCAGTAAACAACACGATAATTCCTGCAGACGACGCTCCTCTCACCAAAATGGCGGCTCCCAACCTCTACTCTTGCTGTTATACTCTTATACACACGTTATATATAAGTATCTACATTTGTGTCACCATAACGAACCCACTAAGCTGGTATGGTGAGTGCAGTCAATAAAAGGTGGCCACACAGTCAGATAACACCACCCTCCCTCCACAGCATTACTCCTCCCTCCATGGAGCACAGCGCTAAATATCATCACAATCCTCTTATTATCAGACCCATGGTCAGTTTTATCACAGTCAGGGGTCTTCTGTAATAATATTATCGCTACATAATAGCATGAACAAGTATATTATGGCATTTTTAGGCGATGCTGTGGTCACAAGCTGAACAGCAGTGCTGTGAGCTCATGCTGCGTGCGTCAGGCTTGGTAGCTTACTCGATACTGAGGCCCCTAACACCCGGGAGTTTGGCCCACGATTTTTTTAAAAATGGCGTCTGTTTACAAGAGCCTGATGAAGGTGTGGTGAACCCCGTGTATCCGCGGGCCGTTAAATCTTGCGTAGTACTCCAACGCATCATATGATGCGATGCGCAATTTTCTGCAGTCGGTCAAACGCATCATATGATGCAATGCGCAGTTGAAGGGTTAAATATCTGACCTGTTCTATGCCCTTATGTCATTATGAGGTCTCATGCCTTCATAATTCTCCAGTTTACGTTTCTTGGGCATAGTGTAGCAACAGCTCTCTCTCGCCCAATACTTCACTTCTTCTCTTTCTGCACAAACTTGCCACCAGTTTCTCCACATTCCAAAAAATCATCAATTATGGTATAAATTCATTTATTTAATATTTCTGTTCTGGTGATTTCCTTATGCATTCCTGTATGAAATTGGGTTTATTGTCAACTTTTGCATGACCATTAATGGCAGCAAGTTGTGTCAAGGGCAACAGCATGTACATTAATGGCAGTATTTACACTTGCAAGTTATATCAAGAATAATTAACTGAACATGAATGGTAGCATTTATACTTGCAAATAATATCAAAGGCATTAGCATGTACACTAATGGCAGTCTTCTTATGTACTTGCAGGTTGTGTCAAGGATAATTATTTGAACACTAATGGAAATCTTTATTCTTACAGGTTGTGTCAAGAGCAATAGCGTGTACACTCTTTACCCTTGCGTACACATGGAAAGTGTTCGTGGTGCTTGGTATCCACTTCATTATTGTGCTGGTTTTCAAATTGAAGCTTGAGGAAAGGTAAATTTATTTCTTGCACTCTGCGACCCGGTCCAAGCCTTGGGTGTGAGGGGCAGTGGTTCTCTTGACTTTAATTGTTGGTAAATGACTAGTGAACCAAATGATGTGTTATAAAATTGAAATGAGGGGGCATCTCTTTTTCAGGATCTGCTATGAAAGAAAAGAGTAAGTGTTAATTAGAACCTATTTTGGGGCTATTGTTGACCTCTGGACCTGGAGATATGTTTGAGAGATGAAATAATCTGTTGGAAAGTTGTTGAATAGACATCTGTAATGACAAAGAGTGACTTGTAAAAGTTCATTGGAGATATAATTCAACAGGTTGCTGAAATGTTAAAGCATTTACAGTTAGACCTTAAAAATTTCAAGATTTTGTAATTCTTGATCAAAGCATTCTTCTACATTTAGAACCATTTGAAAAACCTCATTTTAGCTTCGAGTTTTCCTTGGCCATTAATCATTCATACAGCATTCACCCTGTAGTGGTCGACCTTGGGCCAGATTCACGAAGCAGTTATGCAAGCACTTACGAACCTGTACATATTTTCTCAATCTTTGGTGGCTTTGTTTACAATTATTAAACAGTTAATGAGCTCCGAAGCACCAGGAGGCTGTTTATAACAATAACAACAATTGATTGGAAAGTTTTCATGCTTGTAAACTGTTTAATAAATGTAACCCAGCCGTCAAAGATCAAGGAAAGATATACACGCTCGTAAGTGCTTGCATAACTGCTTCATGAATCTGGCTCGGCCATGGGACAGGAGTTGTCGCTAAGTTTTTTAAATATTTATGTCAATGTCTCTTAATTTTATTTTCTCTGGTTTCTTCCAATATTTTAAGTCAGTCGTGTGTCATTTAAGAAATTTATATAATAGAATGAATAGAACATCAGAATGCTCACATATATTTGTCACTAATATGAGCACAATATTATATGCTTGAAACAATAAAACATTTGTTTTTGCTGTTATTACACTATATACACACGTCATATATATAACTACATTTTCATGCATCATTTTGAACCTCTAAGCTGTTCTGGTGGATGTAATAATTTTGTAACCCATTATTGACCGAGCGAGTTCAGCCTTGCTCTGCATGTTTTGCCTGAAATTTGAACTGCACTTACAGATGATAAACAAGCCTCAAATTTGCACAAAGTGAGAGTGGGCTCAGCAGAGGTATCCCTAGTACTGTACCACTGAGCCCGCAGGAATTTCCCTGGTTTCCTATTCTCAAGAGGATACCAAGTAGTAAGAAAGAATAAACTTGTGGTGGGGGGGAAGAAGCCCTACTGATAAAACAACATTGGAGCTTTGAGGAGATAAGATCGCAGAAGTAATCAACCAGCAGGATTTCATACTAGGTATGATGACAGTGAGGACCATAAAGATAGTGGTAAGATTTACAGCCATCCATTTAACTACATGAAGGTCAAGGTTAGAATATGATAAATGCAGCAAAACATGCATTCAGATTATAGAAAAAAGAGTTCAAGCAAAGATCCTAATACTTGGGGGTTTTAACCACAGGGAAATAGACTGGTCAACAAAGGATCCTCACAGGGAAGATGAAATATAGAGAGCAAGATTTGTGGACACTACAGACAAACATTTCCTGTGGCAGCATATCAAGGGGCCGACTAGAGAGGGTGGTGGTGATCTACCAGCTACCCTAGACCTGGTGTTTACCCAAAATGAAGATGTTGTAGAGAACATAAAATATGTGGTACCACTAGGAGCTAGTGACCACTGCATTATCATGTTTGATTACATTGCAGAACTGAGAGAGTCGGAAACAGGAGGAGTGAGAGAGAATACAGACGAGGAGACTTCAGGAGGGTTCGGGATTATCTGCAGGAGGTTCACTGGGACACTGAAATGGAAGGAAAGTCATTAAAGTCAGATGGTGGAACTCATAATGCAGAAATACAAAGGAGCAATGAAATAGTTTGTACAGTACCTCTCGGGAGGCAAGTTGACGCAAGTTGACGTAACCATGGGCTGCAGTGCAAGGAGAAAAGAATACAAAAAAGTCATGGAAAGAGTAAAGGAGCATGGGTATACAGGTAAATGGAAGGCACTAATGAGAGCCAAGAATGAGTACACCTGAATCAGGAGGGCAGCATAGCAGCAGCTTGAGAATGACATTGTGTTAAAAGCAGATTTAACTTCAGCTGCTGCACAGCCATAAATGGAGGAAAACAACAGTACTAGATCATAGGATTCAGACTGCTGGGACAGAGAGGAACCCATGAAGAATGACAAAAAAGAGCGTAAAGAACTCGACAAGAGCTTTCGGGTATAAAAACCAGAACCGGATTGGTGCCCAAGTAGGGGGAATAACAGAGGACCAGAAACAACACTAGTCATAATTGAAGTTGATGTAGAAAATGTGAAAAGACACCTGGAGGAACTGGATGAAGCAAAAGCAGTAAGACCAGATTGGATATCACCATGGTTACTGAAGGAAGCTGCAAGGATCCCCTCAAGAAAGGGAACAACTATGAAGCACTAAGCTATTGTCAAATTTCATTAACATGCATTTCATGCAAGATTCTAGAAAAAGTCATCAGGAAAAATGATTGTAGAACACTTGCAGAGTAAATATTATAATGGTGGCACAGCATGGCTTCATAAATGGAAAATCATGCCTAACAAACTAGATTGAATTCTTTGGCAAGGTCACCAAAATAAGACGAGTAGGAAGGATGGATAGAATGCATCTTCCTAGACTGCCAAAGCAGTCTAGGATCTAGATGTAGTTCCTTACAAAAGACTGATGCACAAGATGGAGAGACAAACAAGGATAACAAAAAACCCGTGTTGAATGTAATGAAATGCCTCTTTCTGGATGAGCCCCAGTGGCTCCTTGAAGCTATCTTGCCGAGATGATTCCCAACTACTATGTCACATCAGCCGCAGAGTTCTGTTTGGCCTACCAGGGACCAGGCCGGAATTTGTTCCCCCCATTTCCCCTTACCCTCAGAGGCACAGCAAGCAGGTGACACTCTGCCACCCCACTGGGAAAGTATCCAGAAAGTCAGTGCACCAATACAGACCATTGCTGGGTTAAAAAAAGACCAAAGCCTTAAAACTTCCAAACAAACTCTTGCCAAACTATGAGCATAGTCTGGCAAACTATGTCAAACCAGACAATGGATTCAAATCTTTCTTACAGCTCCCACTGATTTTCTCATTGATGCATCACATTAACGTAGTTTCTTTGTGCATGTGTAAACTCTTCCCAAACAATCTAAAGAAACGATCGACTCAAAATTATTGCAAAGAAGTAAACTCAGGGACTGACTAAGGAGGAGCAGGAGACTGCAGGCAATCAAATTAATGAGGAGATGGCTGTTTGAGAGAAAGATGGCCCAAGGCAACACAGGCATGAGATCTGGGGACATTAACTAAATACCTGGGGGCTAGGTTCACGAAGCAGTTACGAACCTGTACATCTTTTCTCAATCTTTGGCGGCTTTGTTTACAATTATTAAGCAGTTAACGAGGTCCGAAGCACCAGGAGGCTGTTTATAATAATAACAGTTGATTGGGAAGTTTTCATGCTTGTAAACTGTTTAATAAATGTAACCAAAGCCATCAAAGATTGAGGAAAGATGCACACATTCGTAAGTACTTGTGTAACTGCTTCGTGAATCTGGCCCCAGGCTGCCAAGACCCTGTTAGATCGCCATGCCTGAATATCAGCCAGTATATGTTAGCAAAAACTACCACAAGAGCAGCATATTTACAAGCATAATGGGCACGAGGGTAGACTACAGGCTTGCTGGACTTTGACACTGTAGATGACCTGAGAAACACAAGCCTTGTAACAGGGAACGAAGGAAACAGCGAACCTGGGCCAAATTGGTCATGTGGAGAGTGGGGCAGGGGATGAACATGTCCAACCTGAAAGATTGAGTTTGAAGTAGAGCTCTGCCATGTCCCTCAAACTCTCACAAGGTGAGAGCGGATTTGGAGGGGAATTGCTGAAACCTGCAGGAGATTACCAGGGGCTCAAAATATTGACCAAACAGAACACACAGGCTCTTGGGATGCTCACCAGGAATAATATTAGTAGATCAACACAACCTAGTTAATGTGGCTGTGAAGAAAAATCTCGGCATGACATGTAAAACAAATTTGCAACCCCCAGTGTGCCGAACCATCCAAAATTTTCACCCCAACCAAGAGTCTTGACAGGGGCAAAAGACCTAGGATGTGCCCAAGATCTGGCTTCAAAAGAGAACTCCCAAACACCAAAAAGAGAACTCTGTTAGGGCAAGTGCAGTGCTACAGAGCACATAGGAAAGGTAGCTCCAAGTTCGTGCAGCTCCAAACACCCAATGAGCCAGGTCTACACACAGACTGGACAGAAAACATGCTAGTGAAGCCAGCTGAAATACAAAATAATAGCAAACAAATGGCCCCTGCAGGACAAAGTCCTAGTATGGCCAGCACCTAACTTAGAAGCATGGATCTTAGATCCATGCTGCTTGTTGAAGACCTGAGAACCTTGCAGAGAACAACTAATCGTGCCCTCATCAGCGACAGAATTGGCTTGGAGGACTGAGGAAGACCTGGTGCTCTGGGCACCCCCTCCCCCAACTGGCAAGGGGGTGAATGCTAACGACCGTGCACTAGTTTCGAGATTCAATCATTTGTTTGCATTGTTTGGGAGAGTTTGTTTGACAGTTTTGAGGCTTTGGTCTATTTGTGGGGTGGTGGAGTGTCATATGCTTTCTGTGCCTCTGAGGAGGGGCCAGAATCAGGTTCAGGCTCTAGCCCCCAGTAGGCTAAACAGAACAGAACTCTGCTGCTGATGTGACCTAGTAGTTGGTAGCCATCTCAGCAAGATAGCTTCAGGGTCACAAGTGGCTCCCCCAGAAAAGTACTGGACTGGGTATGGAAGTACTTGATGGACAGTGAAAAAATAAAAGTTATAGCCAGAGAGGGTATGTCAGGCTGGAGAGGAGTGGAAAATAGTGTTCCACATGACTGTCCTAGAACCATTGCTTTTTCTAGGGGAAGTCCCTTGTGGTTCCGTGAAGCTACTATCTCTCAATAGTGTGCAATAATACTAGATCCTATCAGTCGCAGATTTGTATTGACCTACTGGGGACCAGAGTCGGAACCTGGTCGTTTATGCCGCCCATTGACAAAGGCACCCAGAAAGTCAGCAAAACAAAACAAACACTGCTGGCTTCAAACAAAACCAGAGCCTCAAGAACTGCCTAAAAACTTCCTAAACTATGTAAACAAATGACCAAAAATTCATGAAACTAGTGCCGGCTCATTTGCCTCACTTCCCCACTCATTTGGGGGAAGAAGGGAGACAGCAAGCTATTTGACCTTCAGTTTTATGACGACACCAACAACCTGGAGGAAGGGAGGGTGTCATATTGTCAGTTAGGCTCACCCAGAAATTACCTTTTTGTTACATTCAACACTGGTTTTCTGGGTGGGAACCTCTTGTGGGTCCCTGAAGTTAACTACCCTAGAGGAAGGAAACAACGGGCACTAGCCAGAGAGCAGGGAGCACTGCAGATATTTTGACGAGGACAAGACTCTCGGCAGTACCTCTGAATGAAACTGCAGTCAACTTGAGAAAGATGCGCTTTGGAACAGGCTACTAAGGTGACAGGATCAACCCACAAAGAATCTTCCATGGCAGAACTCATGGCACGAAGGTAGTGGCAAAGAGTCACCACTAAACGGAACATACGATGCACCCCCGGCTGATCTAATAAAGCACCAGTGACCAAGGGAACCCTTCTGAAGCCAATTTTTAATTTATATAAATAACCTCAGAGAGAGTGAACTCGTTGATGATTGCAGGTGATGCAAAGATAATGGGGAGAGTAAGAAATGAAGAGGACTGTAGGGTACTGCAAGAAAACCTTGACAGACTTCAGGAGTGGACAGATAAATGGCTGGTGGAATTCAATCCAAATAAGTGTAAAGTAATGAAAATGGGTAAGAGAGAGAAAGAGATTTATATTTAACTATCATGAGTGGAAGGCAATGAGAAAAAAAGACCTGGGCATATACATAGTCCCAACGTTAACACCAAAAGCTCGTGTGAACAGGATAACATCAGCAGCATATAGGAAGTTAGCAAACACAAAAACACAAGTCCATCATTTAAGAATTTAAATAAGGAGACCTTCAGATCTGTACACGCTGCCTTTGTAAGACCATTACTTGAGTATGCAGCACCAGCATGGAACCCACACCTGCAAAGCATGAAACTTGAAAAAAGAGGGGTTTGCAACAAGATTAGATTAGTACCAAAATTAAGAGGCTTTAGTTATGAGGGCAGGTTGAGAGAATTCTCCATCACAACCATAGAGGGGGGAATAGACAATGTGGATAAAGGACTTTTATTTAAATTAGAGAAAGGTAGGAAACTGGACTGCAATTGAGTTGAAGAAATGTTTCATGTATGGATGGTCAGCAAGTGGAATGCATTGAAGGAAGATATCTTTTTAAGCCAATTTTAATGGAAAAATATGAAAACATTAATGTTGAGAGCGGTAATTACCACATGAGGTATAAACAGCAGGATGCAGGGCATAAAGAGCTAGATCTCACTACTCTGTAGTCACTGATAGGTAAATACTGATACACTCACATCTTCTCTGGATATTTTCTTACAACTTTACTGTGTTGCTCTCTTCTCAAATTTACAACGATCATATTCGTTACAGAGAGAAATCACAGTAACGTGATGCATCTGGGAATACCCAGTGCATAGGTTCAAATCGTCATCACGGCTTCCGTGGGTTTTCTCAATTATCGTATTCTCATTTTCACATGCTGTATCAATTATCATGCCTTAACCCTTAACACTATTGCGTGCCCGGCTCCCACGCACCTTAAGGTAGGCCGAGCGTTGAGTGTAAACTCACCACCACAGAAAAATGTTTATAATCTTTTCAGCTTTCTGACCTTAATTTTCATGTTACGTCGTTCAATTTGGTATCAAATTGTTCGCAATAGAATGCTCTAACTAAATATTTGCATGTAAGAACAAATATTAGAACAAATTTACCAATACCGTAAGATAAAGTACATCATCATGTGAAGCTCAGTCTGGGGTTGTCTGGTGGTGTACCAGGCCTGGTAGCTCAGTCTGGGGTTGTCTGGTGGTGTACCAGGCCTGGTAGCTCAGTCTGGGGTTGTCTGGTGGTGTACCAGGCCTGGTAGCTCAGTCTGGGGTTGTCTGGTGGTGTACCAGGCCTGGTAGCTCAGTCTGGGGTTGTCTGGTGGTGTACCAGGCCTGGTAGCTCAGTCTGGGGTTGTCTGGTGGTGTACCAGGCCTGGTAGCTCAGTCTGGGGTTGTCTGGTGGTGTACCAGGCCTGGTACCAGGCCTGGGGTTGTCTTGTGGTGGACCGTGCCTGGTACCATGCCTGGGCTCCTAGAAGGTAGACCCTCCAAGATGAACCATCATTGTATTTGGAAGGGACAAAGAATCTGCCTCTTCACTCCCTCCCATCTTCAAGAGCAAAATGCATAATCACTGGGAAGATGAGTGCGTAACATTTATAGCATGAACTTAAGCGTTTGACGTTAGGGTTTGCCCAGAGCCCTTCTGATCCTGATAGATCGACTCCAATTTACCTGTTCAATTTCAGATGAATTGCATTTCTGAAAAGAGGGGATCTGATAATGCTCACATATAATCTGAGAACCGAGTCCAATGTTGATTTATTGATCAATGGTATTTTACTGCACTTGCCAGCAACTGATCAGCAATGACATAAACAGCCTGTTTAGATGACAATTTGAACAGGACTGAAGCCTGCAAGTGGTAGACAGAATAATATGTTTTGATTCCTGCAGGGAATGCGTTAAGGCAGAATGACCACTGTGGTCAAAATAGTGTAATTACCCAAGTGTAATTACCTAAATGTAGTTACAGGATGAGAGCTATGCTCGTGGTGTCCCGTCTTCCTGGTTCTCTGTCAAGTGATGCTATGAAACTACTGATAGTTTTGGCATCTACCACCTTCTCGCTTAATTTGTTTCAGCTGCCTACAACTCTGTTAACAGAGGTGAACTTTCAAATATTTTTTTAGCAGCCTTGTTTCTTTAGCTTAAATTTATGACCTCTTGTTCTTGAAGTTCCTGGTTTCAGAATTCTTCATAAATTTTGTCGAATCCCATTGCTATTTTGTTTATAGTGATCATATTGCCTGGTTTTTATTCTATCTTTTTAGCTTTAGCATGTTAGCACCTCTAGCCTCTTCTCGCAGCTTTTGCCTTTTAGCTCCGGAAACTATTTTGTTGCATGTCTGCTCCATTTTCAATTTGTTGTTGTGCATCCTGCGATATGAGAACTGTACAACCACTTCATGACTTGGTAACTTAAACTTGAAATCTATAGACTGGGAGCCCTTCAAAGCAAGAATAAAGGACTTTTGGACTGGAAGATTTGTCTATTGGACACTTAAGTGCTTTAATGAATTAAATTGGAAAAACTTGTTAGGCAAAGGAAATAAATGAGATGTATGTTCAGTTTTGTGAAATATACAAAAAAATAAAGACACAATAAAATGTATACTGAAACAGAGATGCAAAACTAGAAAAACAGGACAGGTTCAACAAGAATTGTGTGAGGGCCAAATACCAAAAGACTTAAAAAATGGAATCATTATAGAAGAGGCCAAACCCTCAAACATGCCAGCAATACATAGATGCAAGAAAAAACTCCATGGCAGTGAGAACAGAGGCAGAAAGAAATTTTGAGAAAGGGATAGTAGATAAATGTAAAACAGAACCAGGCCTATTCTATAAATTAATTAAAAGCAAATTATCAGAGGCAGTGTTTCAGATTGGAGAAATGTTACTTATGGGGTACCACAGGGTTCAATTCTTGCACCAGTAATATTCATGGCTTACATAAATGATGTACCACAATGAATACAGAATTATATGAGCATGTTTGCCGATGGTGCTAAGATACTTAGACGATTGTCATGCTCCTGAAGAAGACCTGGACAAAAGTATATAGAGCAACACTTAGCAAATGGAATTTTATGTGAATAATGCCATGTTATGGAATGTGGAATAGAAAAAAATAGGCCACACAACCTACAAGTTACATGAAAATTTTTTAAAGAATTCTGATAAACAAAGAGATCTAGGGGTGGGTCTAGATAGAAAATTATCACCTGAGGACCACAAAGAACATCATGTGAGGAGCCTATGCTACACTATCCAATTTCAGAATTGCCTTTAAAGGCTGCTTATAGATCAACCTGTCCTCTTACAAATGGTAACGTCACTTTTTGCTCGTATGTGCTACAGCCAAAAGTTGCCGTAATCCAAAATGGAAATTTATTTTCCAAATGAAACGGACCCAAAACAGCACGTTTTGGGTGCTCTGGTAGGTTAGGAGGGCAGCAAGTTCTCCTAAACTTTCAAAATGTCATGAAATTTTTGTAATTTAAACTGTCCTTTCCTAACCTAACAGACTAAGCTAGAGGACCCAAAACAAAAAACAGGACAGTACGTCACTTTTGCGAGCTGCTTCCATTTTCTATTACAGCAATTTTTATCATTAGTGCGCATACGAGCGAAAGGGACGTTATTTGTACGAGGACAGTTTGCATACATGGTGAAATACTAAAGAAATTGTTCACAACCTTTGTAACACCAAAGTTGTAATATGCAGTGGTTGTATGATGTCCATATCCTGAGAAGCACATCAACAAACTGGAAAAGGCACAAAGACATGCAACTTGGCTTGGAAGACATGGCTTCCGGAACTTAAAGACGAGCTATAAGGAGAGGTTAGAGGCACTAAATACGGCAATGCTAGAAGATGACGAAAGAGGCAATTTGATCACTGCATACAAAATATTAATGGGAATCGATAAATTTGATAATTGAAGAATTATTGAGACCTGTATCTTTAAGAACAAGAGGTCATCCATTTAATTAAGAAAAATGAACAAAGCTGCCAACAAATATTAGAAAATTTCCCCTCCGTGGTGCCTCCTTGCCGTGGTGAGGGGCTTGTGTACACCTCCCTGGGACCAGTGCGAGTTGCCTTTGCCCCTTCTCCTGCCCCCTCTTCTGCCCCCTCTTTGGGTAGTGTACGTGCTGAAGGGCACCACGTAGGGGCCTTGTGAGCCATCGGACCACCCGCTGGAGGGGTCGCCCTTGCAACCCGTCCTCGCAAATTCGTATAGTTAATATTGACTTATTAAATACGTGCATAGGTGATATACTAAACATAATAGTTTACCTTGAAAAGCTTCATAGAAAACACCGACCTTACCTAACCTTGTTAGTATGTTAAGATAAGCATCTTATTGCTTTGTAATTACAATTATTACTTAACCTATACCTATAATAGGTTAAGTAACAATTGTAATTACGAAGCTATAAGATACTTATCTTAACATACTAACAAGGTTAGGTAAGGTTGGTGTTTTCTATGAAGCTTTTCAAGGTAAACTATACATATACCTATAATAGGTTAAGAACAATTGTAATTACGAAGCTATAAGATGCTTATCTTAACATACTAACAAGGTTAGGTAAGGTCGGTGTTTTCTATGAAGTTTTTCAAGGTAAACTATTATGTTTAGTATGTCACCTATGCACGTATTTAATAAGTCAATATTGACTATACGAATTTGCGAGGACGAGTTGGCCCGTGAGGGGCCGCCCTGAGTAGATGGTTGGGTGTCCAGACTGGGACGATTGGGGGAATGGGGTCTTAGCACCAGTGTGGGAGAATGGATGATGTAGTAGGACTCCCCAGTTGAAAAGGGGGAGCACCGCTGGGGACGACGCACCCTTCCTGCTCTGGCCTGCGCTTGGCCTCCCTGGCTGCCCTGGTAGGTGGTATCCCTTGGTTCCAGGTTTGTAGCAATCAAGTTCTTGAACTTGATTGCTGCATGGATGATGACACGACTTCTCTTGCCCAACGGTCAACACCCCACCTTGTAAGCACCACCACCACTGAACAGAAGTGTTCAATAAAAATGTCTTTGATAAAAATGCGCATAGAATGCAACATGAAGGTAGATTACCAACAGAGCTTTCAATGCCAACTCTGTTCAGCAGCCATACACCAAAAATGTGCCAACATGACTAATAATCCAAGGAGAAATGGTCCCAGTGACCACTCTGTGTACTGGCTCCGCAAAAAGGATGATGTAACTTTTTTGAAGATGGTGGAAATCCTGGATAAAACTCCCGCTGAAAACAAAGAATCACTAATAAATGCCTGCATAGCAATTTCTAATGTCTTCAAACAAACTGTACATGACACCAAGGTATAACCAGATGCAGCACAGAGCTCGGTGGCAGCGGCGCCGGAGCAGAGCGCGGAGTCGGAGACGCCTGAGCAGAGCGCGGTGTCGCGGGCACCAGAGCAGAGCACGGTGTCGATGGCACCGGAGCAGAGCACGGTGTCGATGGCACCGGAACAGAGCGCGGTGTCGCAGGCCCCGGAGCAGAGCACAGTGTCGGGGATGCCGCAGCAGAGTGTGGTCCCTGGCAAAGGGAAACAAACAAGACAAGGCCCCAAAATCTGTTGGTATTACAAATGGGCTACCTGTAAACATGGGATATCGGGAAGAACAAATTGACTATGAAAACTATGAAAACAGCCACAACTCCATCAACTGGGATAATTTTTTAGCAAGAGGAGGAGGAGAAGACTGGCTAAAAATGACCAGACTTTACCACCAACTCGGTCAAATGCTAGAGAGGACGCAAACACAGTGGCCTCCTTACCAGAGCCTCGGATATTAACACCAAGTAAAGCATCCAGCACTTCCACTAACACGATAACATCATTTATATTTGCCAACATCCAGGGTATAAAAACACGCAAATCCAACAAAGTTCATTTTATAGATGGTCTCCTTCATGAGGCAAATGCAGTGTTTGCAGCCCTAACAAACTCACACAAAGGACTACCATGATGGTGAAATATGGATCTCAGAGTACAATCTTTTCAGATGTGATAGGAAACACCGGCTACAGGGTGGGGTCAGCCTCTACATCAAAGACACACTCATCTGTACTGAGCTGCTAAACACCTCAAATGATATGGTGGAAGTTCTGATAATCAAAATAGAGATCCTAAATGTAGTTATTGTCCTTGTATATAAGTCACTGGAGGCAAACCCTCAGCAGTTTAAAGACCAACTAATGAAAATAGAACTCTGCTTGGAAAACCTCTCAAATCCAGCCCCGAACATCATCCTGCTTGGGGACTTCAACCTATGGCACCTGAAATGGAAGCACCTGGCTAATACAGTAATATCAGAAAGAATACCGGGAAGTAGCCTAAATGAACAGGCACATGCAAATGACCTGCTACGGATGTGCGACAGGTTTGCCTTAAACCAGCAAATAGTAGAACCAACTAGGAAGGAGAACACACTGGACCTCATTTTCACTAATAATGATGAATTAATCAGGAACATAATGATTACAAATACCTGTTACTCAGATCACAACTTAATTGAAGCTCTGACAAGCATGGGGAATAGACCTTCAAAACCAGTCCAGATTCCCGGTGGAGGAGATTTCAGCAAATTCAACTTCAATAATAAACAGATACTGGGAGCAAATAAACCAGGACTTCACAGAAATAAACTGGGAAGAACAGCTAGAAAATGCAAACCTGAACCAGTGCCTGGAAAAAATAAGCTCGGTAGCACTAGAAATATGTTCAAACCGCATACCCCTAAGAAAAAAGAGAAAGAGATGCATATTGGAACGGGAACATCGTTCCCTCTATAGGCAAAGAAAACGAATCGCGGAACAACTTGAGTCACACCCTATCTCAAGAACGGCAAAGAAGGTTAGGTAGAGAAATAGAAACAATTGAACTCAAGCTATAAGAATCATACAAAACCCAGGAGAGGCAAAGAGAGCAAAAGGCCATCAGTGAAATAGAGAGAAATCCGAAATATTTTTTCTCCTATGCAAAATCAAGATAAAAAACCACATCTAGTATCGGGCCCCTGCGAAAGGGAGATGGAACTTTCACCGATGACAACAAAGAAATGAGCGAGTTACTGAGGAAGCAGTACGACTCTGTTTCAGCGAGCCATTAAACGCACTAAAGATTGATAACCCAAATGAATTTTTCATGGATATGATACCAACATCAAATCATATATCAGACGTCACCCTATCCCCACTGGATTTTGAAGAAGCCATAAACAGTATGCCTATGCACTCTGCACCAGGCCCGGATTCTTGGAACTCCATATTCATCAAGAACTGTAAAAAAACACTATCGCAGGCCCTCCACATTCTGTGGAGACAAAGCCTAGATACTGGCGTTATCCCTGATATACTAAAAACAGCAGAGATAGCACCACTTCATAAAGGAGGAAATAAGGCAGAGGCAAAAAATTACAGACCGATAGCACTAACATCGCACATCATAAAAAATTTTGAGAGTGCTAAGAAGTAAGAATCACAGCATCTCCATAACCCCGGACAACATGGTTTCAGAACAGGGCGCTCTTGCCTGTCGCAGTTGCTGGACCACTATGATATGGCATTAGATGCTATGGAAGACAAACAAAACGCTGATGTAATTTACACAGATTTCGCAAAAGCTTTGATAAATGTGACCATGGTGTTATTGCACATAAAATGCGTTCAAAAGGAATTACCGGAAAAATAGGCAGATGGATCTACAATTTCCTGACTAACAGAACCCAATGTGTAATAGTCAACAAAATAAAATCCAGCCCATCAACCGTGAAGAGCTCAGTCCCCCAGGGTACTGTGCTTGCTCCAGTACTTTTTCTCATCCTCATATTGGACATAGACAAGAACACAACTTATTGCACTGTATCATCCTATGCAGATGACACTAGGGTCTTCATGAGAGTAGACAACATAGAGGACACGGCAAACCTCCAATCAGATGTAGATCAAGTCTTTCTATGGGCTACAGTAATAATATGGTGTTTAACGAAGATAAGTTCCAGCTCATACGCTACGGAAAAAATGAAAATATAAAAACAGAAACCACGTACAAAACTCGGGCAAATCATAACATAGAATGAAAATGCAATGTAAAGGATCTGGGTGTACTCATGTCGGAAAACCTTACCTTTAAAGAACACAATAAAGTAGCCGTCACAGCTGCAAGAAAAATGACAAGTTGGATTACAAGAACTTTTCACACTAGAGATGCTGTACCAATGATGATACTTTTCAAAACGCTTGTGCTCTCTAGAGTTGAGTACTGCTGCACAATGACAGCCCCTCAAAGCTGGAGAAATTGCTGACCTGGAGAGCATGCAGAGATCCTTTACTGCTAGAATCCACTCAGTAAAACATCTAAACTACTGGGACCGACTAAAGAACCTAAATCTGTATTCCCTGAAGCGCAGGCGGGAGAGATGCATAATAATCTATACGTGGAAAATAATTGAGGGGCTGGTCCCAAACCTGCACACAGAAATAACATCACATGAGACCTGAAGACATGGCAGGATGTGCAGAATACCCCCGTTGAAAAGCAGAAGTGCAACAGGTACTCTGAGAGAGAACTCTATCAACATCAGAGGACCGAGACTGTTCAACACGCTTCCACTACACATAAGGGGCGTAACTAGCAGACCCCTCACAGTGTTCAAGAGAGAACTTGACAAACACCTCCAAAGGATACCTGATCAACCAGGCTGTGACTCATGTCAGGCTGCGAGCAGCCGCATCTAACAGCCTGGTTGATCAGTCCAGCAACCAGGAGGCCTGTTCAACGACCGGGCTGAGGGGATGCTGAGCCCCGGAAGTACCTCAAGGTAATCTCAAGGTAAGGTACCCAGGATCGTGGGGTGGGCGACCAGGCCCCTGAGTCGGACTGTCCTGGAAGACCGGGCTCTGTAACCCCCGCTACAGGGCCCGGTTTAGGCCCAGACCGGACTACTCTTTCCTGCTCCCCACCCTCTTCAGTGGTTGGGTCGAGCCCCAAGCCTGCTGTGGTGACCGCCTCATCCCCTTGCACGGCTCCATCTCTTATTGTGACTATTGCGCCTTATGACCCATCTCTCTCTAGAGGTTCTCATTGCCGTCTCCGCCACAGCCGCTTTCGTATGCTCCCTTCCCGTACTAATTCATACCATGCTTTGTTTGGTCCTGCTACGTGGACTAAGTACTTTGACCTCCATCCTTTAGATTCAACTCCTCCGGATGATTTTTCCCTTCATAGGCATCGTGTTGATTCAGTAGATGCCTCTGTTACTTTCAACCCCACCCATCTTGGTACCCGTGTCGTTGCTGCTGCTCCTCAGGATGCAGCCACCCGCTTGGCTGCCTTATCCTGCATTGGTGAGACCCTTGTTCGGGTCTCCAAGAACACTCGGTTAAATGCCAGTGTTGGCACTGTTCTCCCACACCATGTCACAACCAGTGTTAGAAATCTAACACACTGCCACAAGGATATCAAGCATATCCTCGAGGCCCAAGGTCATTCTATCCTTCAGGTGGATATGTTTACTCGTCCCCCTCGTGGTCATCGCCGTCTGCCTCTTCGGGTTGTGAAGATTACCTTTGATGGTAGGACCCTTCCGCCCTCTGATATTCTTGCTGGTGCCAGATGCTCCGTTCAGGAGTATATTTCATCTCCTCGGCTCTGCAATAAGTTCTGGAGGTTTGGGCATGATGCCCTCAAATGCTTTAGTCCTGTCTCTCTCTGTCCCATGTGTGGGGGCGAGGGTCACTCTAAGTTGGAGTGCATTTCTCCCCAGGCCCGCTGCCTCAATTGCAGTGAGGCAGCAGGCCTCACCGCAATTTAAAAGCCTTGATTGAATTGAAAAGCCACAATTGAAAAAGCTGCAATTGAAAAGCCCTACCTTCTCCCGCACGTGTATACGTTACAAAGTTGAGGCAGCCGTCCTCAACTTGAAGCACCGGGACCATTTGTCTTTTCCTGAGGCTCGGCGCCAAGTTCATCGTCTCCCCTTTCGCTGGCGTCTCTTATGCTCGCGTGGTGCGCTTTTCCTCTCCTCGTCCTTCCTACCTTCCTCAGTCTCACAACCGTTTCCAAGCCTTAGACCCAAACACGCCCACCACCACCTCCTCTGTTCCTTTCCGTTCTGTCCCGGAGGGTTCCCCTCCTGGTTCTCTGTCTAGGGTCCCCCTTCTTTCTACCCAGTCTGTCATGTCTCCTGTGTCTTCTTTCTCCTCTCTCTCTGATCCTCCTTCCCATCATTCTCCTCCATCTCTTGGCTCTCCACGCAGCCTGACTGTGCGGGCCAATGTCCATTGCTCTCCCAATGATCGTATTGTTTGCTCTTGTTCTTCTTCTCCTATTGAGACGCTAGAGTCTGTTGCCCAGTACATTGCTGCTGGGACACCTGTCTCTTTGAGTCAGAAGCGGAAACCTGGCTCCTCTTTTTCCTCCTCCCCAGCAGGTAAGAAGGCATCGCTTTCTTCTTCGCCCCCTATCTCTGATTCTATCGTTCCTTCCTCTCCCACTTTTGTGGTAGAACCCCCTGTTAATACTGTGGAGGTTTCTTTGGTCCCCGGTTCTGTCTCGGTTGCTGCCCTTGCTGAGGTGCACTTCCCTCTTTCTGCCCCTATTTCTCCTGCTCTCCTTGCTCGTCCACCTCTGGTCTGTCCTCCCGCTCTTTTCCCTCCTTCTTGACTCAGTTTTACCCATGCCTCCTAACCCTGACTTCGCTGACCCTGATCCTGACCCCTGGGCTCCTTTAACGTGCTGTGTTCCTTTTTCACCTATATTTCTTCTTTGTTCTCTGTTGCTATTCTTTCTCTTTTTATCGGTGTCTATTCTTCAGTGGAACATTCATGGATATTATGCCAATTTCCCTTGACCTCTAACTTGTAATTTCACAGTTTTCGCCCCTTTGTGTCTGTCTCCAGGAGCCGATGCTTGGTGCTCGTCCTGGTTGCTTCCGTGGCTATTCTTTTCTCTCTCCCCCCCCTCCCCCCAGCTGTTGCTGGGGCCCATAACTCTTCTGCTCTCTTGATTCGCTCTGATGTTCCTTTGTCCCCTTACTTTTTTCATCGCCTCTCCACTGTTCTGCTGCTCGTGTCTTTGGTCATAAATGGTAAAATGGTACACGGTTTGCTCCATTTTCTTCCCCCTCACTGTCCCACTTTCTCTTCCCGATCTTAAACATCTACAGACTCCTTACCAGTGCCTGTGCTCCGGCTGGGTGATTTCAATTGTCGACATACCCTTTGGGATGATGTGCTGGCAAACACCCGGGGTCGCCTTCTTGAACCGTTCATCCTCTCTTCTTCCTTGTCTCTTCTGAATGCTGGCGAGCCCACTCATTTGGACTCTCGGACTCGCTCCCTTTCCTGTCTCGATCTTTCTCTTTGCTCATCATCCCTTTACTTAGATTTTGAGGGGTGGGTCCTTGATGACCTCCATGGCAGTGACCATTTTCCTATCCTTGTTACCTTTTTCTCTCTTCACCCTCCTCTCTCCTTCCCTAGGTGGCAGTTTGCCGAGGCTGACTGGCGCCTCTTTACCCTCCATGCTACTATCGCCGACCTCTCCGTTTTGCCTCTTCCTCGCGCCCTCCTTCTTTTTCATGACACTGTCTTTGACGCTGCCCTCCGCTCTTTTCCTCGCTCTTCCTCTCAGGGAACGCGGAAGTGCGTCCCCTGGTGGAATGTGGGCTGTGCTCGGGCTGTCCACTGTAAGCGACACCGCTGTCGACAGATGATTGAGTCTTTTCTTTTGTTTTGGAAGGCAAGTGCGGTGGCCCGTAGGACCATCTGTACGGCTAAACGTGCATGCTGGATGTCTTATGTCTCCACCATTACATCCGAAACTCCTCTGCCACTGGTCTGGAAGCGTATCCGCAAGATAGCAGGTAAGTTCGTTCCCGATGTCTCGCCGGTCCTTCGCCTCTGTGGTGCTCTTGTGGCGGACACATTGCAGGTTGCGACCGAACTGGGTTCCCACTTTTCATCTGTTAGCTCTGGTTCTCAACTTCCTCAATCCTTCCTTCTTCGTAAGCCTATTCTTGAATCTCATCCTTTAGATTTCTGTACCCATCTTCGCCTTCCCCATAACGATCCCTTCTCTCTGAGCTTCAGTCTGCCCTGGCCCTCTGCGGTTCTATTGCACCAGGTTCCGATGGCATTCATTATGAGATGCTTCGCCATCTCCCTCCGTGCACGTCTCAGTATTTACTGAATCTGTACAGTCGGGTCTGGGAGTTGTCGTCAGTCTCTGAGGACTGGCTCGATGCTGTTGTCCTCCCTGTTCGGAAACCAGGGTCTCTCGGGTCATCCCCCAAGGACTTCCGCCCTATTGCCCTCATGAGTTGTGTCTGCAAGCTCTTTGAACATATGGTTAACGTTCATTTGATGTGGTTCTAAGATACACTATAACCACCTCTTCCCTTCTCAATTTGGTTTTCGCAAGTGCCGCAGCACAACGGATGTCCTGATGAACTTGGAGGTCTATATTTATACTGTTTTTGCTGCAAAAACCTCTGTTGTTGCCATCCTTTTTGACCTGGAAAAGGCTTACGACACTACCTGGCGGTATCATATTCTGTCCCAACTTCATTCTCTTGGCCTTCATGGGAATCTCCCTCTCTTCCTCCAAAGTTTCCTCTATCATCGTTCCTTTCGAGTGAGGCTTGGTACCACTCTCTCTGCCCATTTTCGGCAATATGAAGGTGTACCCCAGGGTAGTGTTCTGAGCACTACTCTTTTTATAGTTGCCCTCAATGGTCTTCTTTCCTCTCTTCCTTCTGACGTCTTCTCCGCTCTCTCTGTTGACGATCTTGCCCTTTGCTGTCCGGGTGATGATTCTCCTCTCCTTCAGCAGCGGCTTCAACTTGCTATTGATGCCGTGTCGATTTGGGCCACCGATCATGGCTTCAAGTTTTCTGCTTCTAAGACTTGTGCTATGACTTTTACTCGGAAGTGTGTCGTCCTTCGTCCCTCTTTGTCGCTTTATGGCCATTCCCTTGTGTACAGGGATTCCGCTAAGCTTTTGGGGTTAATCTTTGACACTCATTTGTCTTGGTCGCCCCATATCTCTTACGTCTGAGTTGAATGCTCTAAGGCCCTTAACCTACTTAAGGTTTTATCCCACACTTCTTGGGAGCGGATAGGCGCACACTCCTCTCTTNCAGTCATGCACTCTGGCTCCAGTGGTTGTTTCAGCACTGTGCCTTGTGTGTGATGGCTGTCTTCTAGGTGGTGCTGAGCTAGGAGATATTCTTCAGTACTCTGGCTGCATGTGCCTATGGCTCCCTTCCCTAGGTGCCCAGTAAGTACTGCCCTTGGGGCTTAGGACCACCTTCCACAAGTTCCTTGGGTTCTGCCTCTGCTAGGCCATTTACTACTCGGTTTTCGGCCGCCCTTTGTTTGCTGGGGTTTTTGTCTCCCTTGTTTACCTTAGGGTAAGGGTAGTTTGCACTGGTACGGGTGCAGGGTATTGTGCAGCTTGTTTTCACCATTCATAGTGGCTGCCTCTGTTCCGCCTGGGTATGCTGTCCTCTTGCTGGGTATTTTTTTTTTCACTTTTATTTTCCTGCCTGGTACGGGCGCCTGCCTTAGTTGCCCCCCTGAGTACGGTTTCTGGGTACTAATTTCTCTTCAGGTGGTATCCCCTGCTTGGTCCCCGTGAGTGTACACATCCCGGGTTTTCAGCTCTTAGCGAATCGTTTGGTAGATTTGGGTGCCGGTTAGCAGTACCATGCCTGGGCTTTCCCAAGCGTGAGTTCCGTCTCAGGACCCTGGAAATCCCCAAGGGGCGCGTGGGTCCGATGGATGTGACCCCTGAGTCCCCCCTCGTTTTGTGAGAATTCGAGGGTTGCTCGATCCCCTTGTCTTAGGACGACTCATTGTTTTTGCCTCCATCATGCTGCCACTTGGTTCGGTGACACCTTCATCCAGAGTCCTGCGAGTTTTGTTGCTTGCTGGTGACTCAGTTTACCCAGTCTACTGATGACGTTCTTCGGTACAGGCAGCGCAAGCATTGCATGTTAGGTTTAGGTTGTTGCAACGCTCTAGGATGGTTGCTACGCCGGATGTCCCGAGGCTGCCCCGTTTTGCTTATAGGGATCCGGACTTTGGGGTGATGGTCGCTTTCGTCCGCGCCCCCTCATCCTACCCCTCGTGTGGTTTAGTCTGTCCCCCCCCCCCCCTGTTTCTGGCGCCAAACATTTGAGGGTTTGCGAGTCGGGGCAGGGTTTAGATGGTCTTGAGATTCGGGCAGTCTCGGGGGGATGATCTTTCCGGTGTGGCGACGGAGGCATTCGAGTCTGCTCTCCCTGCCGAGGCCTCTGGTTTGATCAGTGGGCCCCCTTCCGTCCGGCTTTTATGGCTGTACCGGCCTTTTCTTTCAAGGCCGGGACTTTGGGAGATGACTCAGCCCTGGGTCCGGATGCGAAAGATCCCGGGGCTGACTTGGGTCTTGGGCCCCGTTGGACCCCGCCTGGGTTTTTCAGCCCTCTGAGCGGGCTTACTGTTAAAAGGAGAGGGTTTTTCCTTTCCCCCCTCTGCGTACGAATTAGATTTGGTGTCTGTCCCTCCCCGTGTTCAGTTCCTTGTCCCTTCGGTGCTTCAGTCCTGTCTTTCCAAAGGTTTTCAGCTTCCCACATCCACTCTGGTGTGGGGTGTGCGGCCTTTGCTACTTATTTCCGGTGTGACCCGGATTACACTTCTATCATGGATCCGACTTTGTTCAGATTTGGGTCTTCGTTTCCCTGCTGGATCTGGTATGAGGTTCCGGAGTCGTCCTGGCTGGCAGACTGTCCTGTTTTTGGTTTGGAGGCATGGCATTCCTTATGTCGTTCCGGTACACTTGAATGTCGTGAGGTATTGACAGTGATCCATGTTTTCCTGGGAGGCGAGTTTGAGCACCTCAATGAGTGCTTGTTTGACGCTGCCCTTCCTCGGGATGTAGGCGTTGTGCAGCTCCATGTGCAAGTCCCTTCCCTTTCCGCTGCGTAGGTTGCTGAGGACTTGCGCACTCGTGGCCTCTTAGCTTCGGCTTTGCCCTTCTTTTCACTCCTTGAGCTGTCTTCGAACTGGCTTGGGGAGGATGTGGAGGCGTTTGGGGCCGTTTCTGAGTCTGGTGCCTAGTGCTTGGCAGCTCGCTCGTCGTCTGCCTTGTTGAAGCTGTTTGTGCCGATCTTGCGGGATGCAGTGTCGCTTTTCTGTGGGGAGCCCCTACGGCTCCCTGGAGCTTATCGGGCTAATGTATGTTTGTTAGACCGGACACTAGCTATGGAGTTCAGACCTACCAGGGACCAGCGCCAGAACCTGGCCCCTTCAGAGAGGTTTCAGGGAGCAATGGCCCTGGAAAACCCCATATAGTTGGGGGTTTTCCTTATCTGCCATCGACCGGGTTAGGCACCCAGAAAGGTAGGCGTAACAAAACAAACCCCACATGGTAGAAAACTACAACAAACCGAACAGAAAGGTAGAAAAACTCCCTACAATCACAAGGAAAACAATCAACAATCACTTTACTGCCGCGCCGGTTGTCCGCGCAGCCCTCCCCTCCCCGGGAGGGGGAGGGGGGGGGCCCCGGACCTCACCGCGCCGGCTGCCGTCAGTTCGCAAGCTAGTGTCAACCGGGATACATGCTTCTCTGGCCTCAATTTCCTTGGCGGTTTTTGCCTCGTGTGGCGTTCTCTGCTGTTTTTGTGGTTTGCGGTGGCCAGGAGTACTTCATCAGTGCCGGGGCTGCATGCGTCTAGGGTTTCCTTCCCTAGGCGCCCTGTGAGTACTGCCCTTGCGTGTCAGGTTATCTTCTCTGGGCGTTCGGGACCGCTCCCGTAGAGGTTCTTGCTGCTCGCATTTGCCTCGCCTTGGGGCCAGCTGGGCTTGGGGCTCTTGTTTGGCCTTGGTAGGGAGTGGTGTTGTGCTGGTTAGGGCGCCAAGGTGTTGCGCTGCCTGCCACCTACGCGGCGACCGGTGCCTGTTGCCTCTGGGACGGTGTACTTTTGCGGGGTTTTCTTTTGTTTTGTTTTACTTCGCCTGGTGGAGGCTCTGCCTTGTGGGCCCATAGTTCCCCTGGTATTGTTTTGGTGGCCCTCTGCTAGGCCCCCGTGCTTGTACACGTCCCAGGGGTTTTCAGTATTAATCTTTACCCTTGTTTTTGGGTTTCTTCACCGGTTACGCAACACCTTGCCCGGCTTCCCGTAGTTGCTAACCTACGGGCCCTGGAAACCCCTGTCGGGGCTCGGGGACCCATGGATGCGTCTCCCGAGTTCCAGCCTGCCTTGTGCGGGTTTGAAGGTTGCGATGTGCCCTTGTCTCAGGTGACAGTCACCTGTTTTGCCTCCGTCATGCTGCCTGTTGGGTCAATGACACCTTTGACCCAGAGTCTTGCGAGTCGTGTTCTCTGCTTGTGCTCCAGTTTTACTCTGAGGATATCCCCGTTAGGGTACAGGCAGCATCAGCGTTGCATGTTAGGTTTAGGTTATTGCAACGCGCTAGGTTAGTTTCCCACCTGGATGCCCCGAGGCTGCCCCGTTTTGGTTTTCGGGACCCTGACCTGGGGCGTTGGTCGCTATGGCTCTGACTCCAGCCGCGCCCTCTGGTCCTTCCCCTGTGGTTCTTCCTGAGCCTCCCCCCCTGTGTCCGGCTCCTAAGCGTCGGAAGGTTTCGGCGTCGGCGCAGGGTTTCATTGGTGGTGAGACTCGGGCTGCTTCGGGGGCTGCCCCATCCGGGTGGGGGACGGAGGCATTTGAGCCGATACCTCCTACCGAGGCTTCTGGGTCCCACCAGCAGACCCCCTTCTTGTCAGCCTTTCCTTGGACTCTGCCTTTTCTTCAGGGGTGGAGGGTTTGGAGGACGGCTCCGCCCCGGTCCCCGATGGGGGGATCCGGGGCTGGGGAGGAGTCGACCTGGGGGCCTTGGGCTCCTTGTGACCCTGCTTGGGTGCTTTTGCCTTCCCCGCGGGGCTTACTGTTGCAGGGGAGGGGTTTTCTTACCCCCCTTCCCTGTATGTAGTTTAGTAAGGGTTTCAATTTGTCAAATCGCACTACTCGCAGTTGAACACAAACATAAGTGTAAACCTGTCTTTCATAGGCTTTTGTCCGGGCAAGGATTTTTCCCCCTTGGTAATGTATGTCCTCTTAGGCATTCTTGTCCAAAAACAGGCCTGTTTCCGTCACAATTAAACAATTAGTGCCGGTAGGTCATCACTACAGCCCTCGTGCAAAACTTCACTCTTAAAATTCCTCAATAAATCGTCCACGGCTGGTTTGTCTGAGCTGGTTGCCTCCCCATGCCTTGTAATACTATGGATACCACTCCTCCTTCTAAATTTTTCAAATCAACCCTTGCTTGCCTTAAACTCTTTCGTCTCGGCATCATCCGATTCCAGGGTTTTCTTTAGACGGTCTTCGTGCAATACCCGGGCTTTCCTCACAAATAATGGCGTCCGAAACACTATCACCCCTTGATTCCTTGTCGTGTATCCAAATTTATAACAACTTTTCCACCTTCTTCAAGGTATTTGTGGTGCCTTTGTTTCGTTATTGTAGGCTTACTCCTTTTTTGCCACTTAGCACTCATAATCGTCATTTTCTTCTTAAGTATGGTGGATATCGTTGACTCGAGATTTTTTGTATTGCCTAGCTAGTTCAATAACATGTGTACCGTTCTCATGCTTCCGCATTATCTCTTGTTCCTCCTCTATTGTCATCCTCACATGCCATTCTTGCCTTATTCCTACCACTTGGGCTTCTTACTTCCTTGGGACTCATGGTGAGATATCTAATAACAACTTTTATGCTCAAAATCACACAAAACAAATACCCCCCCCAACCAGTATAGCTACACTGAAAATCCACGCGAAGAAGTGATGAGAGGTAGTCCACTGAGCGCGAGACAATGGTAAACCCCTGAGGGGCCCCGGGACGGGCGGAGGGGCGACTGCTCGCCCAGCTAACCACACAGGCCACCACGCGCTAGCTGTTCAAGCCTGGAACGCGTATCTACAAACTCGTGTCCCGAGGTAACCCTCGCATTCCGTGACACATTTTCCGAGGAAATTCTGCTCGTATTCCGAAAAACACGTATACAGGGACACTCGTATATTCCTGATGTGAGGTACCACTGTAATTCATTTCCCATTATTTCTTTATGGGGAAATTAGCTTCAAAATACGAGTTTTCGGAATACGAGACGTCTCCAGAAACCAATTAAACTCTTAACTGAGTAGTGCCTGATTATAGATACATACATATATAGTTATAAATATTTGCATATAAGTGATTTATACACACAAAAACCCAAACATGGAGTGGTGGAGGCTGCAATAAGGTACTTCGGAAGACTGTTGTAGGTATTGTCTGTAACATTTGTAACATAAGATTGCACCTGAGTTGTACAGAATTCCCTACACAATATGCAAACCGAGAAGGTAACTACTGGATCTGTCAACACAATGCTAGACTGTTGTGGGAAACATCAGCCAAACTAAGAATAACATTCTTGAAAGACACAGGCTAAATTCACACAAAACTACCAAGAAACTAATAGCAGATTATATAAAGCAGCACGCACCGTCTGAACACAAACCAGGGACTGAGAATTTAGAGAGCCAAAGTGGAAATGTAGAAGGACATAGTGTCGGGGTACACAAAAATGAAGGCATAATTGTAGAGCAAACTTGGTAGATATGAATAAGGAGGGGAAAAAAAAAGCTGATACTATTAGAACCAATGAAGAAAGAACGAAGTCAAAAAAGGAGAAAGATAAGGGCAAAACCGAGAAAGAATGCAGAAAAGAGAAAGTTTTTAACAAAATAATGCAAGAGGTTATTTTTTACAAAAGTTTATTTTTAAAGGGTTAGCCAAGATCGTGCACCAGGTAAACATGAATAAATAAGAGAAAATACAAAGAAGTTGAAAATACTTAAGCAGGTAACTTATTCAAAAGGACAGTAACATTAAATAGGAGGTCAACCACAGAGCACGGAATGGCTTACACACAAAATATACAATTCACCCACTGAAATGTCTAAACTGGTTAGGGAAAGGCGATTTTGTTTTTGATACAACATATAGATATTTTTTCCAACCCTAAGCTATGCAAACTTCTCAGTTAAGTAGAGGAAATCCTATGATCTTCATTGCCCTGAATTCCACGTCAGAGGTATACACAGTGTTGTATATAGACATAGGAATTCCAATATAAATAGCCCTGAAATTTTTTAGAGGCAGGCAGAAACAGAGGGAGAACCAGACAGGCAGAAACGTTGCAGAAATACGGATGGAGAGGGGGGTATACCCAAGACTGGACTACGGTTCGTTATCAAGCCCACAAATACTACACCCCCAAACTACACAGAGACTACCACACTCCCCCGTATCACTTCCAAAACTGGACAACCAGTTGGCCACAACAACACCCCCTGGGTCAGTATGTATTAGAGCGGGAGAACTACCAAACTCTTCCAGAAGTGACACACAATATTGACAATCATTCATATTTTGCAAACATTCAAGGTCCAAAGCCAAAGTCAAGAAATTAAGTTAAGTTTTCATTGTGCGCGGTGTTGCCTTCTATTAGTCAAACTCAATATTGGGGGCATTCACGGGAGAACTCATAAAAAGATTACATGGATGGGTGAAATCTTATTCCAAAATTATAATTTATATAATTTGATAAAAAAACTAGGTTAAATGGAGAGTAGTTCTGTTATTTAAAGATGAACCTGGTATGCACAGAACTACCTAAACTCAACTATGCGGTGGTAGAATTGATTGAATATAAACTGGAATTAAGGAAGAAGCTAACCTAATTAGTATGCTAATATATAACTGTCCCGATACAATGGTTGATGAATTCACAGAGCAGACGCATAAAATAGAGCTTGATAACGTAGCAAACCCAGCTCCATATATTAAATAAAACTTCCGGTATTGAGAATTTCAAGTTTAACCGAACACGTCTAAGATGGAGAATGGCAAACACATATCATAGCAGGAATGTACCCGGGAATTAATCAACCACAGGTCAGAGAATTTTGAGATTCTGTGACAAATTCCGCTCAGTCAGCAGATATACAGAACCACTAGGAAAGAAAACCCACTGATTTGATATGCCACAACAATGATAACTAATTTTCCGGATACATCACAATCTCAGATACTTCATACTCAGAACATAAGATCATTGAAGTGCGTACTAGCATAATAACTGTACTATTCTAAGACACCCACCGGAGAAGGAATATTCAATCAATTCCATTTATCACACAATTAAAGGATCGACTGGGAAAAATAAATGTAGACCTGTCAACCATTCAATGGGAGACAGTCTTAAGTTACAAAACTCCCACATAGTGAATAGCTCAACTGACAGCTCAAGCTTACAAGGTCTGCTTGAAGCACGTGCTAGTGAGGAGGGGCAGAAAGAGGGACACTCTAG
>WNGS01111181.1:54715833-54767212 GCA_020271785.1 Procambarus virginalis
ATACAATGCCTACAACACTCTCCGAAGTGGCTTAAAGCAGCCTCCATGTTGGGTTTGTGGTGTTATAATATTATATGAATATATTTATAATATTATATGTATGTATATATAATATGTATACAGTATATTTATAATATTACATATGTTTATTTGTTCAAGTTTATGTGGGGGTACTTATCACCTTGTAGAGAAATATGGCCCTCTTGGGGACCGTATAGTTGACCGTTGTTTGTCCCAGGTTGGTGGGCAGGATGCCACCGGTTGCCAGTTACTTGATTTATACACTGATTATTTGCCTATAATACCCTAAGGGATTTTCTGCTTTCTTCCGGCTTGCAGTGTTATTCACTTACTCTATTACTAGTTCCAAAATCCACTTTCCCATATTACAATATATATATTGTCAGTATATTATCACTGAGGGACATCCCTACACTGTGTAGGCCTCGTGGCTGTGGTGTAAACAGCCTAGTGTGATGCCTCCTGCCACAACTTTACATTTATACTTTTTCTATGTACAATTCTCTAACACTATCCACTAATTTATGTTTTGTGTTACACGGTCCACTTCACTGTTCAATAGAAATTAGAAATACTGTATGAGCCAGTATCAGTTAGAAATACTGTATGAGCCAATTATCACTGCAAACTTCCAGTTAAGAATATGAAGGTTACACCCGACCACTACCAGGTGACTGCACACATCACCACAACAGTATCTATGGAGTCAGCAACTCCAACATGAAGCCCAGACCATCCAAGCCAGCTCAGAGGACAGGCTCAGAGAGAAGTGTTCATCTATGCTCAACACCTTGTTTCTGAGCTAAAGCCTCTCTGATCCTCTATGGGCCAGCTTCCCTATGGCAGGCAAACCGAAAGAAGCAAAAATTTTGAAGGAAATGTACAGGGTACATATCCTTGGCAGAGATGTGAAAAGTGGGAGCTATGGGAAGGGAAGGCATACTGGTTCCGAGTTCCCATGCAATTCAACTGGTGAACCACCATCAGATGGTGGAGAGGTGGCCTTGAGTGCACAGTGACATTGAGAGGCAAGCACATTAGGAAGACAACAAGCTCCAAAAGTTAGATTTGACTTCCAGAACCCATGGATATGATTCTCTAGCAGGACATGCCAGGGAAGACAGTAGTTCAAGTAGCAAACATTTGTAAATCATGAGCACGAGGGTAAGCAAGATGTTGACTGAGCATAACCATACAGTGGAAAAGCTGGAAGAGGCAAGCCTTAGTACATGAGGCCAAGGAACTAGAACTGAAAACCAGAGCAACAGAGCAAGACATACAAGAAAAGTGGGGACAGACTCAAATTGGTCACAGGACAGGGTGAATGAAGCACAGAAAAGTGGACAAGGACCATGGCTGGAGCCTCATTTTTGGCTAGGAAAGAGGAGAAGAGTGCAGCAGCACAAACGTCTCAAAGCAACCAGCCGACAAACCCTTTTGTCAGTGAAAAAAAGACATGAAACTGACTGACCCTATTACCACTGGCCAATACAAGAAGGAACAAAACCTTTAGAGTGACATCCTTCTAAGTAGGAAAACTCAAAACTAAGTTCAGACAACAAAGGCTCCTAAGAAGCATGGAAAAGAAAACATTAAAGGTATTATCCAAATTAACAGAAAAGAGAAGAGGATAAATCTAAAACAAACCCAAGTGCCAAAGGCCACAAATGAGTAGATCTTTAAGTGACTACAGTGTTTGATATGAGCTGAAGTGGCACTTGACATCATCATCAGAGAGGGGAGACAGCAGCTGTTAAGGAAGCACTGAAGTGCCACATCAAGCCAACTCATACTGATATCAAAATGAGGCATGAATGTTGTTATTAAGAAAGACTGCCACCTGTCTCATACAACACACAGTATAACAGCCCTAAAATATCAAAACACAAAGATTGGCAGAGAGACTTGAAGTGCCCATGTAGCCCCTACACAAATATGCCAGAAAGGGTGAAGTGCTGGGAAACTAGTCGGGTTGGGGCAGCACAAGAACAGATTTAGAGACCAGTACTGAAACAGCCATAAGGAAGCTAGAAGAATTATGTACCATCAAAGCTCCTTAACTTTGATGCATGGGCAGTAACATACAATTAGAGGAAACAAATATATTGTATCTCACTGGTTCCAGTTGAGATGAAGTGCATCCAATGCAAGAACCCAGTGCTGTACCTCCAAATTAGAAAATGGTGCTACATACACAGGAAGCTTTATGTGGCACTTGAAATTTAGCCAAATTTAATATACCATATTTTTTGGCAGATAGGATGCATGTTTTTAGTCCATCAACAACTCAATATATACTGTACAGTGGAACCTTGGTAATAAAACTTAACACTTTGGCATGCCTGGCAGGAAACCTGCATCGCACTGGAAGGTAGGCCGAGCATTCTCTGTGAGCACCCAACTCAATGTTAAACTCTTTCATTCACAATGTTTTATACTTAATAATAAGATTAAGCAAAAATTAATGCATGACGCAGAGAGCATCATCACCCACAATGCGTGAATTATTTTTATGATGCTGAGAGCGTCATCAGGATGCCAAAATGTTTAATTGGTTCCTGAAGGCTGGACGAGTGCGATCTGTTCGAGTACTGAAAAAAAATTTCCGTAAGGTAAAATGTAAATTGGATTAATCTGCTTCAGATCACAAAAATAAATTTATTGATACAATTAATAAATTAAATAAATGCAAATATTGTATAAACTTTTATCGGCAATTAGGAGAGTTGATGGCATATGCAGAAGGTGGTGAGAGATGTTATTCTTTAGTACTCTTACCACAGCTTTGTCACAGTAATATTTATCAAGAAAACTTTGCACTTCCCCCCCATTTTGTACACATTTCTTTATTAAAGAACAGGATTTAGGCATACCAAACTCAGTAGCAAGAGCAGACACATAGGTAACACTTTCATATTTTGTTTGGAGTTCTTATTTCATCTCAATCATGGTTCTAACTAATTTTCTTTTTGCTTGTCCCTTATCACTAACTTTCTTTGGTGCCATGGTGACTTATTTACACTAGGAATATAAAAAATATCCAAGAAATCATGAGAAAATGTAAAGAAGTCTAGTGGTGTTGTGCACTGCATGACAGCTATGGTGAAACTGATGCATCAGGGATCAGTGTTTACATTTGAGTGCCAAGCAAATGGTCGACTAATGAACATGAACAACACAGCGTTTGAGTGGGCGTCTGTTCGAGTACCGAGTTTCCACTGTATTTACATGCATAAATTCTGGTTTCCCTTCAAAACAACTTAAAAGTTACCCTCAATAAATGTATAATGAAATACTAAAGTAATTTTTTCCAACTGAATATCCTTGTATCCTTACCAGCTGGCAAATACAGGCTCTAATACAGATTTGTTGAATTATTATGCTATAAACTCTCAATTGATTGCCAGATGTATTTTGAAAGTTTTTATCTAAACCCCCAGTCCTCTAGGCATCACAGTCATATTTGAATTGTTCCCACATCTCCACCGAGTGATTACCAGAGAGATTGCAAAATACAGTACAGGCATACCTCAGTTTAAGAGTTTAATTGGTTCCTGGAGACGCCTCGTATTCCGAAAACTCGTATTCTGAAGCTAATTTCCCCATAAAAAATAATGGGAAATGAATTAATCCGTTCCTGACTACCCCAAAACCCCATATCAAACTAAATTTTTATACCTAATTCATCTAAATAAACCTACAAAACTATGTTCAAGTTATTACTTACCTTGCTCTTGAATGCTGTAGGCGTATGGAAGATGGTGAGGAGGGGGGAGGAGGAGAGGAGTTACTATTTGGAAGGGGAGTCCCCTTCCATTATCACATCAGGCAGTGAGGACTTCACTGGTATGCATACTCTGACACATTTTGCCTGCATACCACTAAGACTTACTTGTCTTACTAAGAATTTCTCTAAAGACACTTGTTTTTCCCTACATTTTAACACTTGTCTGTAGTAAGACACCACATTATCATTTAAAAGGTCAATGCAACGGCCTGCTACAGCTTTATCTGGGTGAGTTTTTTCAACAAAACTTTGCAGTTCTTCCCATACTTCACACATTTTCTTAATCAAGAAGGGACATCCTCTACTGCCTCTACTCACAGCTATTTTCTTAGGTTGAACCTTATCAATGGCTTTCTTGAGACCCATGATGAGATATATAATAACAAATTGTATAGTCAAATGACCAAAAATCCAACAAAACACTGAAAATCCAGGTGAAGAATTGATGTGGGATAGTCACTGGGCGCGAGACAATGGTAAACTGAGGGGCGGAGGGGCGACGATCGCTGAACCACCACGCGCTAGGTCGGCCTGTACGCATATCAACAAACTCGCGTCCCGAGGTAACCCTCGCGTTCCGAGGCATATTTTCCGAGGAAATCCTGCTCGTCTTCCGAAAAACTCACATACAGGGACACTCGCATTCCGAGGTACCACTGTACTGTATTTCATATTTTCTTCAAGTTCAAAATACATTTAAATTTTATTATTTCAGTTTTATAAAGATCTTAAAATATCTAAAAAATCCCTAAGGTATCAACTACAGTACAGAGAAAAATTATTATTTACCTGGATAACAACAGTGGAATGTCGACGAGAAAGCTGCTTCTTGACGGCGGACGGTCGCTCCAGACGGAAATACACCAGAGTTGATGCGATGGTGCCCAGGAAGACATAAAAATAGGGTCGTAGGTATGCCAGGAAGCAGTGACAGCATATGTAATTACGTACAGGCAACACAGACCTGAAAAATAAATACAGAATTTATAACAGCCATCATTTTCAACAATTTTCAAATAAAAAATAATTTTTGTACAAGATAATCAAATCTAAATAGGAGGGATTTGACAGTTATATTTCAAGTTTGTTTTACTTTAGACTTTATACTTGCCTAGAAGTAGAAAAACTAGGGGAGAAATACTACAATTCATTCCATAAATGGGGTAAAACCTATTGGAAAGGCATATTATTGGAGATACTACAACATATTCCTGAAGATAAACCTGTTAAATTTAGATATATATTTAATTATTTCTCATTACCTTGTAATACTATAGTTAGTGTACTGTATCAGCTTTTCTTTATTTAGTGAATTTTTTTAAATAAAGCATTATCTTTTACTATCTTTTAATATCTTTATTTTCCAGTTTCCCTCTTATGAGGGGTGTGGGGAGAAGAGAAGGCATTTACCCAATGTCATAACAAAAAGAAAAAACAAAATTTGATATGGAAGAGGACACCTGCTGCTCCACAGTATCCTGTACCACAGTATCCACAGTAGTATTCTGTGTGCTCAACAGCATCATGTAGTAACAACTCCACACACCAGAATATCAACCACAGCAGCAGATCCCATTCATCAGCATTACTCAGTGACGGTAATTTTGACGCACTAGGTTTATATGAGGCAAAGATAAAAGGAAGAATGCATAGTACAATAGTCAAGATTAAAAAAGCAAGTTAGAGAAAATGAAAGATGTAGGGAAGGAGTGGCCATTTACTAAGTAACAGTTTCGCACTCCCGGGACGCAGTCTGTGTCTTAAATTTTTCTCACGGACGTTTGCCGGGAACGCAGGTTGTGTCCCAAATTAAAATATTTTTAAAATTCTAAGATTTATCTGACCATTCTGGGACTGGTTTTCAAATGAGCGCCTTTAGATTGCACACAATTTGATGCCATAATGAGCGACGTAGCATAACAATTGAGGTCAGAATCCTGGAAGTATTATAAATCCTTTTGTGGTGATGAGCATCAAAAATTTAAATAATTATTAAAATTACATTTATTGTTCGATTACTCTGGGACTAGTTTTAGAATGCACGCTTTTATATTGCGAACAATTTGATACCAAACGCAATGACGTAACGCGAAAATTGATGTTATCAAACTGAAAAGAGTATATACATTAGGTTGCAGGTGTGCTAATTGGTGCTCGCTCACGGGTAACACGAGCAAGCTTTACCCATGAGCGAACGTTTTCTCACCTCAAAAATTGAGGTGAGAAAACTGAAAAGATTATACACATTTTAGTCTGGTCACGCGCTGATGAGAAACGCCCAATGCACACTAAGGTAGGCTAGGGCGTGCACGCCGGTGACACGAAAGTGTTAATGAATAGCATTTCAAAGTATGGTACAAGATACTCATGAATTAAATTCATGTTTGGTAGGGTGCAAGATAAAGCAGTGATTCTATGTGATAATAGAAGCGAAAAGAAAAGTGAATTTTTTTAATTGCTTAGAAAGTGGCATTAATACCGATGCTAAGAATCTATAATTGTGATAGGAAAGTTGATGGTAAATTTAGAATTAGCCCTAGGAATGATAAAATGAGTATACAGAGTGTTCTACTGTAAATGACAAATGGTTTTAAGTGTGTATGATATGCAAAGTAAAATACTGTTTATTAACACATTGCAAATCTAGAACAGTTCAGACATAAGAATATCTTAAGAGGTTTGTTAAAATATGTATTACTAACAAGAGCTGTAAGAGAAACCTCTGATCAAAGCAGAGTGCAACAGTATGTACAAGAAGAGTAAGTGATAAATGGTTGATTGGAAGTCCCAAATCTACGAGACGTGATGAGCAGCATGCATGTTTGTAAACAAGAGAACGTGACAACTGGGTTTTGAAACTTGTGTGGTGGGGCTGGTTCTCCATGATGCTGAAAATGGGATGTAAGGTGAATGGAGGAGAAATCTTTAAATAACAATGTTTTTAACCCTCTTCTACCGTATTATTCTATTTTATTTGGATAAATGCATCCTCACCACTTAAAAGTGGGAAACTATGTTTAACAACGATGGGCAATTTATTGAAAATTCAGGTCCATATATTGTTCATGAAATATTATGTACTTGCATTAAGGTAATCATTTGATTGTAAAAACAGGGGTGGGAGACATACTGAACATACATACATATGTATACATGAAGAAAGAGCAAATTATGACAACATATAATAATACTGAAGGGAAGAAATAATGATACAGTTAGATACCCAACCCACAACTATGAAAATAAAGAAGTGTGGGTTAGGTGTCTAACTAACAGTAAGTATGTGTGATAATGGGCCACAATGGACGGAAACATTGTCACATTCTTCATTTTCAGCTTTATGAGTTTAGTGTCTAATTTTCAGCCACATTATTGTGACAATGTCAACAATAATACAGTAGAATATACAAGAGCAAGTGGGAAATATGATAGAAATACAGTATTAACTTGTTTAAAGAAGAAAATTAGGGCATGCAGAACTTATTCTGCAATTCCATATATACTGGGAGAGTAAAAAGGTGTCACTTGCCTCGGTATAATAACCAGGGTATTGTTGGAAGCTGTTACCTTCTGCATTAGGCTATACTGTATCTCAACGTCTTCTTATCATCTAACATTAGTGATAGCAAAAACTGAGTAACTTGTCCTCTTGAGTACTTTAAGCAACTGCTTAAGTATGTCATTATGATGGACCAATTTATTTTGGAAAAATATGCAGTAGTTTGTCCATGTGCACTGTCCTAAATGACTAGCATTTGCTTTAAAACAGCTTTAACATTTATACTGCAGAACTAGAATTTTCAGACTCGGATATCACTCAAAGCATATGTTTCCCAAAGTTGCTTACTTATATCAGTACATATTTATATTATTAGGGTAACACTGTTGGTACAGTGTTGTATATGTCAGACTGTTGTAAAGTTTTGACATTTGTCTGTCAAGTGTGGTTAAGTAACGGCACATTGTCAGCATGGTTTACACTGTTAACACATATACTACATTTCCTATATAACAACCATGCTTTCTCCTACTTTGAGATACATTTAATTTATCAGTACAGTACTGTATCAACATTATTAAAGTAACACCAAGTTTATAGCAGGCCTCCTGTGCATATTCCATTACCAGACCTGAACATCTTTGACGTAGTGTTATCCCATTGCACAACAAATGTACTTGAACATCCTGAACTACTAAACGATTTAGATCCATTTTTTTTAGTAGCTTGTCTAAAAACTTACAGTAATTCTGCCAAAAAGCATTTTAAACATTCAGTGAAATAAATGGACTAGAGAATCTCTTTTGTTGCAGAAACCCTATGATGACTTGAAGCGTTATGAATTCAACTGATAATCCGTAAACTAAGAAAGGCTTCTGACGATACAATTGCTGTGGGCATGAAGTTGTCACATTTTATAGGGTCTTTTACCTTATGTTTTAAGGGAAACGATAAGCACATATAGGATCTAGCTAGCTATGAACTTGTGTATAATGCATATGTATTATTAACATGCTCAGGAAACTAAAAGGCACCCAGAGGTATATCTTTATGCTACTACAGGCACGTTATCATTCTCAAGTAACTGCCTTAATGAGTACGAGTCTTCTCAGTGCATTCTTATAGTTGTATGTAACACACCTCAAGTTTTCCAGTTCTTCCATTCTAATATTTCCTGTAGAAACTATTCTTGCTGCCTCATTAACACTGTTTAGCTTCAGTTGTGTTCAGCCCACAAGGCAGCCATGCCAATATACCATACCACATCATCTTCCTTTAAGTGTAGTCGATCTTGACCTAGCTCTGAAGTGCATGCTATATTCCTCAGTAAATCTGAGTCACCTGAGCTAGTTTAAAGGCCAGTGATTGCACTATCAACTGCTGCTCATGTGTTTTGAACTAACATACACAGTACAACTATAGCTCTTGTCTGCCATATGTGGTTTGCCAACGGTCCAGCTCTTTGGCCACTCTGACTATGTCATATTAGCAGAACTTTACATGCTGCTTTCTGCCCATCTTCAACAAATTCATTTCAGCCAAGAACTTGTNATTACAGCATCCATAAATCTTTCTGTATTCTTTGATACTTTGCTGGAATCTTCCAGATACTGTATGAGTTCAGTTATCAAAGGCCTACTGAACTGAATACTTGGGTTATCCGGCCAAAATCGGGTTCGGATAAATAATTATCTGCCAGACTTGAGGTTATCTCTGGTGACGTCGGGGCTTAGCGTCCCCTGGCCCCGGTCCTCAATCAGGCCTCCTTTTTGTTACACACTCCCATAGAAAGCCCCATAACAGCTGTCAAACTCCCAGGTACGTATTTACTGCTAGGTGAACAAGGACATCAGGGTGAAAGAACTCTGCCCATTTGTTTCCGCCTCCACCGGGGATCGAACCGGAAACTCAGTGCACTCAGCCATCAGGCCCCCGAAATCTTGGTTTATATTGGTCATATCCAAACAGCAATTCAGATACTGTAAACCATAATTAGGTTGCGTAAATTTTAAAACTACACAGTTTAAGATGTACAGCATCACACAAGAAGACAACTGCAACAAAGTATAACTGAAGTTTCTCTTTTAAATTATATTTTGATTTTTTAGTGTGTGTGGAAATAAGAATTACGATGGTTGTAGTACAACAAATTTTGATGTGGTCATTTTTGGACATCCCCGTAATATTCTGCTTATCCAAATGTCGGGCTTATCTGGCAGAGGTTCCTTCCCTTATAATTTAGGTAAGTGAGCTTAGAAATTACTTAAGTCATTTCCCAACATTAAACTCTGAAATGGATTACACACAATCACAATAGCGTGATGCATCAAATGAACAAATTCCCAAGGGCAGTTACGAGGATTCAAACCTACGTCCGAGAGCATCCCAGATGCTGCCTTAATCGACTGAGCTACGACACGGTATAAGAATTGCAATTCTTACACCATGTCGTAGCTCAGTCGATTAAGGCAGCGTCTGGGATGCTCTCGGACGTAGGTTCGAATCCTCGTCACGGCCCTTGTGGATTTGTTCATCTGAAATGGATCTTAAAATACCGAAAAGCCAAACATGTTGATTGATTAACACACCATATTCAAGCAGCAGTTGCTAAACACACAGGAATATGAAAATGTCAGGAAAGGCTGAGTACTTAAACAAGTCAAATACTACCAGTATACTGTACAAAGAAAGAGGAAAAAAATAAAAGAGTAAAGAACAAAGCAAGTAAATAAATGAAATAAAGGAAGGAAAGAAAAGCAACCATCAGTCAGTGGAAGAGCAATGTGAAGGTTGAGAAACATGTAGTGGATTGCAGAGAAAAAAAGAAAGTCACAATAATGTAACTGAAACAAATATCCCAACACACACACACACACACACAAACCGTCAGTAGTTTCAAAGCGTTATATGACAAAGAGTGCTGGGAAGACGGGACACCACGAGCGTAGCTCTCATCCTGTAACTACACTTAGGTAATTACACTTAGGTAATTACACACACACACACACACACACACGAAATTAAATGAAAGTGACTGTGTTTCATTCAGTCCTGGACTCTCTTGAAGTCCCGACTTGATAAGGGTCCCAAGAGTGATCAAAATGTCATCACTTTCATTTCATAGGTGTGTTGCAGTTTATGAATTTGTACAACAGTGTAAGTCAAGCCACAGACATATCATCAAGGGGTATAATGGTGTCTCCATAACTCCTGCCACAGTACCAGTCATCCAGCCAGAAGCAGCCCAAGTATTACTAGTCTATCACCTAGAAAACATAAACTTCGTCAAAAAGTAAGTTAAATTCTTAAAGGTAAGAGACTGCCTGAACTCAAATGTCTAACGCAAAGCCTTTAAAACATGCACTCTATCCCAATGATTTGACTGATCCAGTACTCTTTATATATATTCCTTTCTTAAAGATACCTTTCTGTTATCTCTTGCTGAAACTACTACTGTCACTTCATTTACATATTTTCAATTTCATAGAGGAGTTATGGTAAAACAAGTATGTAGAATTCTTTACCTACTATTTTCCAGTGCCATTTCATGCATCTAACCTATGAACATTGCCAAGATTTCTAGAAAAACTTAATTCACAGCCATCCACTACATGAAGCCAAGTTTCAAGAGGGAACTGGGCACTAACTTTTCAATTGTACATGGCTTATTATCTGTATGCATACAGAAAATTGGTTTTCAAAACAAGGTTTTGTCATCCTATACTGTTAAAAGCCATGTCCTGAGTATAGGAAACAGTCCCCAAAATCACGACACTTTTTTAAGATGGCAGATGTTTATCAGAGGCCTCTAGGAATAGGGAACAACATTGTGTACCTGTACTAGTTTCAAATATTGTAAAGTACCTAAAACATCTCAAGATGATATGCACACCATGGGTAGAACATCTTAACACTTTCGCCCTTTGGGTGAGAGAGCATTTCTCCTACCCTAGTGGTTTTGGACGTTCCGCGGGAGCGTGCGGTAATACTGAAAAGTGTATAGTCTTTTCAACTTTGTCACCTTAATTCTCGTCCTAGGTTTTTCAATTTTGTATCAATGTGTTCGCAATAGAATGCTCTAGAGAACTCAAAGCAAATAAACTTAAAAAGCCTGGCTTACCACCCGCAGCAAACAGAGAAAGTGAGAGAAAGTTACCCGGAGCGCACTAGAGCGATAAAATGTGTTCTCTCCTTTCACTTTGGTCATCTTGAGGTTATCTTGAGATGATTTCGGGGCTTTAGTGTCCCCGCGGCCCGGTCCTCGACCAGGCCTCCACCCCCAGGAAGCAGCCCGTGACAGCTGACTAACACCCAGGTACCTATTTTACTGCTAGGTAACAGGGGCATAGGGTGAAAGAAACTATGCCCATTGTTTCTCGCCGGCGCCTGGGATTGAACCCAGGACCACAGGATCACAAGTCCAGCGTGCTGTCCGCTCGGCCGACCGGCTCCCTGGTCACCTCAATTTTCGTCCTAGGTCTTTCATTTCGGTATCATTGTGTTTGCAATAAAAATCCCAACAGGAGTATATGCATATATTGTCAAAAACCATGGCGCGCTCCACCCACCGACGTGATGAAAGCAGGTGATGAGAGCAGGGAGGAGTGCTGGGCCATCCAATAGAGCGCACGGTAATACTGAGAAGTGTATACTCTTTTCAACTGTCACCTTAATTCTCATCCTAGATTTTCCAATTTGATATCAATGTATTCGCAATATAATTTTCTACACGATTAAATGCATGTAAAGTCCGAAAGCCCAGCGTACCACCCGCACAAAGCAGACAAAGTGAGTGTGTTACCCGGGAGCGCTAAAGAGTAATGAAATGTGTACACTCTTTTCACTTTGGTCACCTCAATTCTCATCTTAGGTCTTTCATTTTTGTATCATTGTGTTTGCAATAGAATTCCCTACAGGTGTATATGCAAATATAAAGTCCAAAAGCCCGACGTACCACCCACAGCAAACAGAGACAGTGACGGTGCGTTACCCCAGTGAGCGCTAATAAAGAGCAATAAAATGTTTATGGCTCTTTTCAACTTATTACCTCAATTCTCGCCCCTAGGTCTTTCATTTTGGTATCAAAGTGTTCGCAATGAAAATCCCTACAGGTGTATATGCATATAATGTCCAAAACTGCCGTTTTCACAAAATCAAAGGTTTTTAATTTTTGATGCCATCCTTAGTCATCAGTGGGTATTGAACTAGTAAACTTTTGACTCCATCCTTAGTCATCAGTGGGCGAAAGTGTTAATTAATTAAGATGGTATGTGAACTTTGAGGGTTAAAGGATGTAGTAGACAAGAATGATAAATGTATGTCTAATTGGTAAACAAACATACACTGAAAATATAGACATATTATATTCGCATACCTGTAATACACTGCATGAAGTATGACTCCAGTGAGGTAACTTATGGCACACAAGACAGCCGAGATAATGATGAAAGTGTTGTCATATTTGACCTTGTCCAAGCCCACGATGCCCAGGGACAGCAGCACAAGGTTCTCTATGAATGCCAGTATCAGAAACAGCACCTATGGAAGACAATAATTTATTAATACTTTATAATCTCTCTCTTGCAACACAACAATGAGATTACAATTACAATGACAAACCCTAAAATAACATACAAAACACTGGAAAAAAATCAGATACAGTCAAACTCTGATTTTAAGCAGAAATACTTTTCCCGAGATTGTGCACACATCTCGGCTAAGAAATTTAGGCAAAATACGGTATTGAGTGTAATGTAGCACTCCTTTCTGACCTAGTCATTGGGATGCTCCTTAAGCCAGAGCATTTAGGGACCACTCAGGACACTATTCACCTGCCATGCACTCCTCAATCTTGTACCCCACTGTGACAAGGAACTTTTTAAATGGCCAATTCAAGTAATTAAGGGGAATTGAAACAATGGCAAGTATAGCTCAATCCAACACTGAGCAACCAGTTCACAATAATACTAAATAGGTATCAGTGCACTTAACACTTCCTGTAAGTGATAGTTACCTGCTTGATACTTGCTTGATGGGGTTCTGGGAGTTCTTCTATGGCCCGAGGCCAGGCTCTACTTGTGAGAGTTTGGTCCACCAGGCTGTTGCTTGGAGCAGCCCACAGGCCCACATACCCACCACAGCCCGGCTGATCCAGAACTTCTCTTAGAAAACAGTCCAGTTTTCTCTTGAAGATGTCCACGGTTGTTCCGGCAATATTTCTTATAGTCGCTGGGAGGACGTTGAACAACCGCGGACCTCAGATGTTTATACAGTGTTCTCTAATTGTGCCTATAGCACCTCTGCTCTTCACTGGTTCAATCTTGCATTTTCTTCCATATCGTTCATTCCACTACGTTGTTATTTTACTGTGTAGATTTGGGACCTGGCCCTCCAGTATTTTCCATGTGTATATTATTTGGTATCTCTCTTGTCTCCTTTCTAGAGAGTACATTTGAGAGCATTGAGATGATCCCAATAATTTAGGTGCTTTATCTCATCTATGCATGCCATATATGTTCTCTGTATTCCCTCTATTTCAGCAATCTCTCCTGCTCTGAAGGGGAAAGTGAGTACTGAGCATTACTCGAGACGGGACAACACAGTGACTTGAAGAGTACAACTATTGTGATGGATCCCTAACTCTAAAGGTACTAATTTCTCTAGTGTTTTTCAAGGTAGTAGTTGCCTCGACACTGAACTTTAACAATTCGTAATACACCATGGCGGTCAGGATGGATATCAACAATTTTACCTATAGGCCAATCTGACCTGGGTCCATCACTGTCTACTAGGACAAGATCACCTGGTTTAAGTTGAACTTTATTGTATGGGCTTGCAGCTCCATAAATGATATTCTCTTAAAGCAGTTAAATATTCACGTGTCCAGACCTCATTCCACTTCTCTATTACTCTTGAAAGAGTCTATAACTCTCCACTAAATCACTTGCTTTGACACACGAAGGGTCAGCTGGATCCTCGTCTCCTAGAGATATTAAAGGGCTCAGAAGACCACCATCAATCAAATGAGAGGGGCTTAGGGGTTCTCTTTGAGAGAATCTTCTGTTAAATAGGTTAGAGGTCTGTTGTTGACTCGTGCTTCAATTTCCACGACAGGGTCTGTAACTTGGTGAGATTAATTTTCTGCCTGTGTAAGGTTTTCTTAGGCATTTCTTAACAGTTCCCACCATTCTTTCGTAAAAACCGCCATGCCATGGTGCTCTTGGAGGAATAAATTTCCAATAGCATTGTCTCTGTTTGAGCAGAGTGTACGTCTGGATGGTTCCATATTTCTTGTAAGCAAGCTTCTCCTGCCACGAAGTTAGATCCATTATCCGAGATCATTAATTTTGGGCAAGATCTTCGTGCAGCAAATCTGCGAAAGGCTTGCAGAAAGGCTTCTGCACTCATGTCAGAAGTGACTTCTAAATGTACTCCGCGTGTGGTAGCACACGTGAAAAGGCAAATGTAGGCTTTCACTGGAATCTTGTCCGGTGTGCCTGTTAAAATTAGTGCTCCTGTATAGTCGACACCTGTGGTTTCAAAGGGACGAAGGTGAACGACTCGCTCCTTAGGTAGGGGCGGTGGACCTGGATAAGGACACACTCGAGCATCATATCTCTTGCAGATTATACAAGACTTGATTAAAGATTTAACAGTTTGGCGACCTTGGGGAAGCCAAAAACGTTGTCTGATTTCAGTAAGAGTATCTAATACTCCACCATGCAATGTATTATGCTCATGGTAATGTAAAACTATGAGTTTAGTAATGATGTGGTGACGTGGAAGAAGTATAGGATTCTTCGTATCTAAATTTATTTCTGCATGAAGCAGACGTCCGCCGCATCTCAAAATGTTATAATTGTCTGAGTCAAGCCAAATACCCAGAGACTTACTCAACCTTTCTGGGAGATGTTCATATTCCTTCCCATAAGTCTCTTGTTGAGCTTGTTTGACCCAATATTTGATGGAACTAGGAAATCGATACTTGATCCCCATCTTGTTGATGAAATCAAATACCATTTCTGTAACTCTTAGTAATTTACTTAAACTGGAATAGCGATGAGGATTGATAGCTAAAATTCGAGGGGGTTCTGGATCCACAACAGGGGTAGTGATATTGGTCACAATGACTTGCGGCTTCTGTTGGGCCACTGACCACTAACTAGCCATTGGGGTCCATTAAACCACATCTCGGTTTTAACTAATTGCTTTAAAGTCAAACCTCTGGATAAATAGTCAGCTGGATTGTCCTTGGTTGGGACATGTCTTAATTTATAACCAGCAGACAGTTCACGAATTTCCCTTACTCTATTGCTGACATAGGGAGTTTTGTTGTTGTCATTTTTTACCCACTGCAATACTGCTTCATTGTCCGACCACACTACTATTTCACCAAGGTGAACATTACTGAGGGTTTTGATCAGGCAATGGGCCAGTCTTACACCTACTAATAAGGCAGTTAATTCCATTTGGGGTAGTGACCTCCTTTTAATCGGGGCTACCCTTGCCTTAGATGTAAGCAAAAATGATTGTTGAGTATTAACTAGATAGGCTACTGAGCCATATGCTTTGCCTGAAGCATCGCAGAATACATGTAAATTTGTGGGTGAATTTAGTCCTAAGGTATTTCGAGGAAACTGTAGAATACTAAGTTTGTTGTAATCAGGAATCAACTGCTGCCATTTTTCTTGGAGATCCTCCGGCAACGTTTCATCCCACCTCAAATTCCTTTGCCAGCACTCCTGCATAAGGAGTTTACCCTTAATTAGTATAGGACTGAGTAGGCCTAAAGGGTCAAATGGCTTGCTGACATGGGAGAGTAGTTTTCTCATGGTTAGAGGTGATTGTTTGATCTCCACTGACTTGATATTCAATTTGTCTGTGGAAGTATTCCACTCCATACCTAAGACTTTCAATTTATGAGGTACTTATAATCTGGGAATTCTTCCTCGATTATTTGGTTGAGTTGTTTATTATTGGAGGCCCACGACTGTAGGGGCATGTTAGCTCCCAAAAGTTCACGATTAGCCTCATGGTAGATTTCCACTAGTTTATTCTCATCATTAGTGGTACCTTGAAAATTGTCAACATATAAATTGTTGCTAATCTCAGTCTTGTAGGGGCTATTAGACTTCTTGAGATGTGTATCCAGAGTAGCCTGGAGTAAGAATGGTGAAGATGTCGCTCCGAACAGTACTGAGGCAAATCTATAAGTAATGATTTCTATTAGGATCCTGTGGATCTTTCACCCATAGAAATTTAGTAAAATTACGATCCGTCTCTTGTAAGCCTACTCTTAAAAAGGCCTTACTAATGTCGGCCGTATAGGCAAAAACACCAGAGCGAAATCGTAATAAGACATCTTGTAGTCTTTGGGTTAGGCTAGGTCCAGTTTGTAGACAATCATTTAGTGACACGCTGTCTGCCTTTAATTTGGCACTACAATTAAATACAATCCTGATTGGTGTTGTAACTGAATCTTTCAGGACAGCATGATGTGGCAAATAATGGCCTGTCTTATGGTTGTCTTCTTCAACAACTTCTATAAATTTGTTAGCAAGTTGTTGCTGTATTAAAGCATGATACAGTTGCAATTTATCTGGTTGCTTCCGTAGCCTAGCTAATTGAGAATTTAATTGGGTTGAGGCCATGAAATAATTTACTGGAAGCTGTGGGTGGTTCAGCTTCCATGGGAGTCTCACCCAATATTGATTATCTTGGAAAATCACAGTATCAAGATATTGTTGATACGTCCATGTGTCATCTGGACTGGGTTGATCAGGGACTATGCCTAAGGTGTCCAAATCCCATAATTTATGAACAGGGGGATTGGACTCATCATCCTCGGTTTCGTCTCTGACATGTAGTGGTGACTGCTCTAGGCCTAGTCATGCAACTATTGAATTAGTTGGTTGATTACTAGTAGATTTAGAATGTTGTTGGATCAACACCGGTCCTGTGAGTAGTTTACCCCCAGCTGACAGCAACAAGTTTACACCTCGTTGCCTGGTGCATCCAGTAATAAATCTATAATAAAAGTCAGCTCCAATAAGAATACCTACATCGTTGAGACAGTCTGTATTTATTTTATGATCTGCTAGCCTAATACCGCTGCGTTTGAGAAATTTGACTGTTTGAGCAAGACCTGTAACATGTAAATCTGAGGGGATCTTGTCAACGACTATGGCTTGAATTGGGCTGGTGCAGCCTCCTAAACGTACCAAGACTTTAACAACCTGGTAGTCACGAGGGCCACTGTTGGTTAGGAATCCAGAGATATTCAAATTCACTCGAGCAATTGGCTTCAGTTTCAACTGATCAACTAGCTGTTGAGAAATAAAGGTTTTCTGCGAACCTTGGTCAAAGAGACCACGAGTGGAAATCCTAGATCTATTATTGATTAATTTTAATTGAGCTGTTGGTAACGTAGTTGTGTTAGTCGACTCTGTTGCAAGTACACTTATATCTTGATGCACTTTGCAATACTGTACAGAAGTAGAATTTGTAGTCTTCTTATGAGGATTGGTTGATCTTGATTGATCACTACCACACAAGGAATAATGGTGTCTACCCTTGTGGCACTTGTTGCACATACGTAAGGAGACAGTACAGCTATTGGGGTCATGAGGACCCGTGCACCTTGTGCATCTGTGTAATTCTTGCAAACGATGAATTCGGGTGTTATGGTCTGGATAAGTACTACACTTATAAGTAAGATGTTCATTATTGCAGAACAAACACTTCTTCACTGTAGGAGAAGTCGTAGGAGTGGTGCTCACTACGGGTTTATAGGGTTCACTGTGTATGTACCTACATTTCCAGATTTCCATTTCGGAGATGATTTATTGAGATCTGGTTTTACTACAGTAGTTGCAGTACGTTGGGGTTTATGATGAGAGTTAGTAGAGAAGTTTGAAACACTCTTCCCATCTTGGTTGGCTCTTTGTCTTTCGACTAGGGTATGTAAACCTTCTGTAATTTCATTCATGGTCAGAGAGGTTTTATTGTACATAGTACACAATTTATCTAAAGTCTCTCTCGGTAATTTGCGCCTTACAACTACCTTTGTCATCCATTCAGCAGTCTGAATTTGGACTTTAAGGCTTAAGGCCTTGAGTAAAGACTCTAGCTCTAGTCTGAAAGTTTGGAGAGAATCTGTAGAATTATTAGCAGATGGTAAATCCAGCAATTTTTGGACTAAGATAGTAACAGTTCTTTCCTTGTTATCGTAGTTGCCCTTTAAGCAATTGAACAGCTAGGTCGTAACCATCACTGGTCAGTGTTATGTTAGATATTACCTTCAAGGCTTCATTTCGTAACAAGCCTTGTAAATAAGTGAACTTAGTTGTTTGAGGGATGTTAGTTTTAGAGTCTACTGCATCCACGAATTTACTCCAGAAATCATCCCAACTCTCATTCTCGTTACCAGAGAATGTGGGTATATTGATCTGAGGTAATTTGACATCAGGATCTGGATGTGCAGTAGAGGCTGTTATTAATTTGTTTTTAGCAATTTGCCTTTTAAAGGGTTGAAGTTTAGCCTGTACATCATCTTCGTACTGGGCTAAATCATTTACAATGTCCTCAAGTTCAGTTTCACCTATTGAGGTTTGGTAAAGTTCTGTCAAGTACAGATTCATATGCTGTTTAATATGCTCAAATTTGCTTTCAGCAACTTGAAGTAAGTCTTCTAATTCAATGTAGTCAACAGGTGACTGTTGTGACAGATTTTGACACTTGGTAATCTGTCGGGTCAAGTGACCTTTCAGACCGGTAAGGGTCCTTTTCATTTTGTCAGCCGTTTCCATCTTGCTGGGTAAGGGCTGGTCTGATTGTAAATAGTTGTTACTGATGTAACTGGGATATTGGCTCATTCAATGGAGCTCAATACTAATATAATAGCCTAATGTATTGAATAGACTATAATTTGCCTACCTAACAATAGATAGCTAATATTTTTTGAGTAGTATTCGAATGCCACTATTGGATTTCGTCCGGTTAGCTCCTCAATTATCACCATTCGATCCAACAGTGAACATTCGGCAGTACTCAAAAAAAATAATACACGAAATATGTTAAAAGCACAAAAAGAATTTTGGTAATCCCACCCCAAATCAGGGTCAGCACAATCTAAATAATATGTATGTACACCAGTACTGTCTAGTACAGTACTCGTTAATAATTCCTACCTAGGAATGACTAAATGATTTAGGCTGCATTTGTAAAAACACTAGTACAATTACAGTCTAAATATCCTACCTCATCAAAGGTTGGCATAAATGCAATGGTGCAGTAATATAGATATATGGTGCTATGTTTTTGGATTTTTTGTTTGGTATATATGTTTGTGCTTAGAAACACAAGTGAAAATTTATAAATGTATAACACTAAGGTTACTTTATGCATAAGTATTAATAGAAATGTGGATAATAATAAATGAGTTTAGGCTATAATATGGGCAGTCTGCTGACAGCCGTAAATAATGAAATATATTGGTAAATAGCCTAATAATGTTAACACACTAGTTGGTGTTAGTAAATAGTTAATTATATGGGGCCAGTAATTTGGGTGAATATACTGGACCATAAATGATTAATGGTACATCCGGTTCGGTGGACCAAAATTTTGTGGGGAAAACCTGACTCCAATAATAATAACTTGTTTAAGGCTCTGAGACCTAGTAACTAATAATTAAATAAATGTAAATATATATACTTCGATAGCTATGAAGGACCACCACTTTTTGAGAAAAAGTGGAAAACAAAGAGACAATGGAAAAAACTGATCTTAGGAACTAGTGTCCTATGGATCTTGGTAAAACTGTAATGATTATATGAATGGAGTCAAATTCACTACACAAAATTGGGGGGTTACATGCTAAAAGATTAATACATCCCTAGCATTATTCTGGTGCTGGTTCTTCACCAGAGTAAATTAAATGTGTGAGTAAAAATATAGAATATAATATTGATGGAGGTAAATGCACCTCAATATACTACTGAAATGTTGAGCACATCAGTAAATCAAAGGGTTAGTATCATTGATCTCTTTAGGAGATCACTACTGTAACTATGGAGTTATTGCTACTGATGAAAATGGACAGCTTAGCTGTGATCTAGGAAGAAGTGATCGGTTGCTACACTCCACCGACGACGTGTTGCATAGGGCAAATTGTTGCACAGAACGGTGGGGAAGCCTAGCACCTCGGTTGAAGTCGCCTTGGTACTGAAAGGCAATTACATTGTAGAAATCTTCTACACAATAGGTAATTACATTTACATCCTAAATCATGAGGATGACGGTAGTAAATTATCAGCTAATGTCTGAACAATTTGTATCATAGAAATAAACTGATAATCATATAATTAGATGGCAAATTTAATTAAGACACGTACTATATTTTGTTGGTTTGCATTCGGCCTAACGACTGCCTACCTAAATGTTAAAAGTGGCCACATAATAACAAAAAGGGTAAACTTAGCAGCCGAGCCTCGTGTCGTTGGTGTGAAGACTTGAGCAACTCTTCGTCCTCCTGCTGCTGCTTGAAAGACGTTGACTCTAGAGTTGCTTGTATAATAGTCTGTGACACGGCTATGTTGTGCCAGATAACGCGGCACCGCTCAACTGATCGTGGGAGCGAAATAAATAGGTCGAAACACCTCTGCTACACGCTGTTAATGGCGTCCGTGCTCTCGTTCACGTGTCAAGTGACGCTCTCCCTTCTTCCTCCTGCTCCTTAAAGCGCATGCGCGGCTTTCGAGCGTAAATGAATATTTATCGCAATTGACTAAGGAAGGAAGAGGTAAAAGCAAGTATTAATATCACATTAAATTCTTCTACGATAAAATAGAAGTTCTAGTAACATAAATTGGCTTACTAAAAGTTGTGCAGCCAATCGAGGAAATTAAAGTAAATCATTTGCATCAAGTAATTTCCTCTAGAATGTTTAAATGTTAGTTAAATAAGGGAGCTCCAGTAAGTAATAGTATACTACAAATCAAAGTTAACTATTTTTAGTAAATGAAATGATAAACTGGACTCTTGTTATAAATCCAACTAAATGTGGAGAAAATTCATGTTGCTGCCTGTTGTTCCTCACGTACTAGGAAGAATTTGGCAATGAATAAATCATGATAATGATTAAATTATAAGTTAGTAATTTTAGTAACTACTTTGGTTATATAAATACAATGATGTATAGAACTGTTGGTTATTTCCAACATAACTCCGGGGAGAGAAAACTCGGGTCGTAGTTCAGGTATTTGTACTAACGTACACCTGTTTCTCTATCCTGAAGTTATATTCATGGGTTAGTAGGTTAGTACGTACCTAACGAATGTCCCGAATCTGTGGTAGATGACTAAGTCAACATGGGGACGTAAATAAACATTGAAAATTATTGAATAATTCCTTTGTAAGATACAGAAGGAAACTAACAAAAATAATTATGAATAGTTGATCATTTAAGATTAAGGAGACCTCATCAATACAGTGAGGCTACTGTCCAAGGTCACTATGACTCGTAACTAATTACTGGACATCAACTCATCACTGCATCAGTATGGTCACCTCAAGTTTAAATGATAAGTTATCTACTCTTGAATTGAATCAAAATATTGTTTAAGTTTCTGTTTGCAGTTCTGAGCAGCGACTCTTGATGGTCTTGTGCTCGGTTGAGTAGAATCATTGTTCTCTGAAACTTGGGTTACAGGTATATCTGTAGAACACTCGTGTTCTGCTAACTCTAAAGGTACTAATTTCTCTAGTGTTTTCAAGGTAGTAGTGCCTCGACACTGAACTTTAACAATTCGTAATACACCATGGCGGTCAGGATGGATATCAACAATTTTACCTATAGGCCAATCTGACCTGGGTCCATCACTGTCTACTAGGACAAGATCACCTGGTTTAAGTTGAACTTTATTGTATGGGCTTGCAGCTCCATAATGATATTCTCTTAAAGCAGTTAAATATTCACGTGTCCAGACCTCATTCCACTTCTCTATTACTCTTGAAAGGTGTCTATAACTCTCCACCAAGTCACTTGCTTTGACACACGAAGGGTCAGCTGGATCCTCGTCTCCTAGAGATATTAGAGGGCTCAGAAGACCACCATGAATCAAATGAGAGGGGCTTAGGGGTTCTCTTTGAGAGAAATCTTCTGTTAAATAGGTTAGAGGTCTGTTGTTGACTCGTGCTTCAATTTCCACGACAAGGGTCTGTAACTCGGTGAGATTAATTTTCTGCCTGTGTAAGGTTTTTCTTAGGCATTTCTTAACAGTTCCCACCATTCTTTCGTAAAAACCGCCATGCCATGGTGCTCTTGGAGGAATAAATTTCCAATAGCATTGTCTCTGTTTGAGCACAGAGTGTACTTCTGGATGGTTCCATATTTCTTGTAAGCAAGCTTCTCCTGCCACGAAGTTAGATCCATTATCCGAGATCATTAATTTTGGGCAAGATCTTCGTGCAGCAAATCTGCGAAAGGCTTGCAGAAAGGCTTCTGCACTCATGTCAGAAGTGACTTCTAAATGTACTCCACGTGTGGTAGCACACGTGAAAAGGCAAATGTAGGCTTTCACTGGAATCTTGTCCGGTGTGCCTGTTAAAATTAGTGCTCCTGTATAGTCGACACCTGTGGTTTCAAAGGGACGAAGGTGAACGACTCGCTCCTTAGGTAGGGGCGGTGGACCTGGATAAGGACACACTCGAGCATCATATCTCTTGCAGATTATACAAGACTTGATTAAAGATTTAACAGTTTGGCGACCTTGGGGAAGCCAAAAACGTTGTCTGATTTCAGTAAGAGTATCTAATACTCCACCATGCAATGTATTATGCTCATGGTAATGTAAAACTATGAGTTTAGTAATGATGTGGTGACGTGGAAGAAGTATAGGATTCTTCGTATCTAAATTTATTTCTGCATGAAGCAGACGTCCGCCGCATCTCAAAATGTTATAGTTGTCTGAGTCAAGCCAAATACCCAGAGACTTACTCAACCTTTCTGGGAGATGTTCATATTCCTTCCCATAAGTCTCTTGTTGAGCTTGTTTGACCCAATATTTGATGGAACTAGGAAATCGATACTTGATCCCCATCTTGTTGATGAAATCAAATACCATTTCTGTAACTCTTAGTAATTTACTTAAACTGGAATAGCGATGAGGATTGATAGCTAAAATTCGAGGGGGTTCTGGATCCACAACAGGGGTAGTGATATTGGTCACAATGACTTGCGGCTTCTGTTGGGGCCACTGACCACTAACTAGCCATTGGGGTCCATTAAACCACATCTCGGTTTTAACTAATTGCTTTAAAGTCAAACCTCTGGATAAATAGTCAGCTGGATTGTCCTTGGTTGGGACATGTCTTAATTTATAACCAGCAGACAGTTCACGAATTTCCCTTACTCTATTGCTGACATAGGGAGTTTTGTTGTTGTCATTTTTACCCACTGCAATACTGCTTCATTGTCCGACCACACTACTATTTCACCAAGGTGAACATTACTGAGGGTTTTGATCAGGCAATGGGCCAGTCTTACACCTACTAATAAGGCAGTTAATTCCATTTGGGGTAGTGACCTCCTTTTAATCGGGGCTACCCTTGCCTTAGATGTAAGCAAAAATGATTGTTGAGTATTAACTAGATAGGCTACTGAGCCATATGCTTTGCCTGAAGCATCGCAGAATACATGTAAATTTGTGGGTGAATTTAGTCCTAAGGTATTTCGAGGAAACTGTAGAATACTAAGTTTGTTGTAATCAGGAATCAACTGCTGCCATTTTTCTTGGAGATCCTCCGGCAACGTTTCATCCCACCTCAAATTCCTTTGCCAGCACTCCTGCATAAGGAGTTTACCTTAATTAGTATAGGACTGAGTAGGCCTAAAGGGTCAAATGGCTTGCTGACATGGGAGAGTTTTCTCATGGTTAGAGGTGATTGTTTGATCTCCACTGACTTGATATTCAATTTGTCTGTGGAAGTATTCCACTCCATACCTAAGACTTTCAATTTATGAGGTACCTTATAATCTGGGAATTCTTCCTCGATTATTTGGTTGAGTTGTTTATTATTGGAGGCCCACGACTGTAGGGGCATGTTAGCTCCCAAAAGTTCACGATTAGCCTCATGGTAGATTTCCACTAGTTTATTCTCATCATTAGTGGTACCTTGAAAATTGTCAACATATAAATTGTTGCTAATCTCAGTCTTGTAGGGGCTATTAGACTTCTTGAGATGTGTATCCAGAGTAGCCTGGAGTAAAAATGGTGAAGATGTCGCTCCGAACAGTACTGAGGCAAATCTATAAGTAATGATTTCACTATTAGGATCCTGTGGATCTTTCACCCATAGAAATTTAGTAAAATTACGATCCGTCTCTTGTAAGCCTACTCTTAAAAAGGCCTTACTAATGTCGGCCGTATAGGCAAAAACACCAGAGCGAAATCGTAATAAGACATCTTGTAGTCTTTGGGTTAGGCTAGGTCCAGTTTGTAGACAATCATTTAGTGACACGCTGTCTGCCTTTAATTTGGCACTACAATTAAATACAATCCTGATTGGTGTTGTAACTGAATCTTTCAGGACAGCATGATGTGGCAAATAATGGCCTGTCTTATGGTTGTCTTCTTCAACAACTTCTATAAATTTGTTAGCAAGTTGTTGCTGTATTAAAGCATGATACAGTTGCAATTTATCTGGTTGCTTCCGTAGCCTAGCTAATTGAGAATTTAATTGGGTTGAGGCCATGAAATAATTTACTGGAAGCTGTGGGTGGTTCAGCTTCCATGGGAGTCTCACCCAATATTGATATCTTGGAAAATCACAGTATCAAGATATTGTTGATACGTCCATGTGTCATCTGGACTGGGTTGATCAGGGACTATGCCTAAGGTGTCCAAATCCCATAATTTATGAACAGGGGGATTGGACTCATCATCCTCGGTTTCGTCTCTGACATGTAGTGGTGACTGCTCTAGGCCTAGTCATGCAACTATTGAATTAGTTGGTTGATTACTAGTAGATTTAGAATGTTGTTGGATCAACACCGGTCCTGTGAGTAGTTTACCCCCAGCTGACAGCAACAAGTTTACACCTCGTTGCCTGGTGCATCCAGTAATAAATCTATAATAAAAGTCAGCTCCAATAAGAATACCTACATCGTTGAGACAGTCTGTATTTATTTTATGATCTGCTAGCCTAATACCGCTGCGTTTAAGAAATTTGACTGTTTGAGCAAGACCTGTAACATGTAAATCTGAGGGGATCTTGTCAACGACTATGGCTTGAATTGGGCTGGTGCAGCCTCCTAAACGTACCAAGACTTTAACAACTGGTAGTCACGAGGGCCACTATTGGTTAGGAATCCAGAGATATTCAAATTCACTCGAGCAATTGGCTTCAGTTTCAACTGATCAACTAGCTGTTGAGAAATAAAGGTTTTCTGCGAACCTTGGTCAAAGAGACCACGAGTGGAAATCCTAGACTATTATGATTAATTTTAATTGAGGTTGGTAACGTAGTTGTGTTAGTCGACTCTGTTGCAAGTACACTATGTCTTGATGCACTTACAATACTGTACAGAAGTAGAATTTTTGTATCTTCTTATGAGGATGTTGATCTTGATTGATCACTACCACACAAGGAATAATGGTGTCTACCCTTGTGGCACTTATTGCACATACGTAAGGAGACAGTACAGCTATTGGGGTCATGGCGACCCATGCACTTTGTGCATCTGTGTAAACTCTTGCAAACGATGAATCGGGGTTTAGGGTCTGGATAAGTACTACACTTATAAGTAAGATGTTCATTATTGCAGAACAAAACTTCTTCACTGTAGAAGAAGTCGTAGGAGTGGTGCTCACTACGGGTTTATAGGGTTCACTGTGTATGTCTACATTTCCAGATTTCCATTCGGAGATGATTTATGAGATCTGGTTTTACTACAGTAGTGCAGTACGTTGGGGTTTATGATGAGAGTTAGTAGAGAAGTTTGAAACACTCTTCCCATCTTGGTTGGCTCTTTGTCTTTCGACTAGGGTTATGTAAACCTTCTGTATTTCATTCATGGTCAGAGAGGTTTTATTGTACATAGTACACAATTTATNTGCACAACCACTATATATTGATTTCAATCATAATCAATTTCTGTAATTTCCACAATTTAAAAATCTATATAACCTTTTCTATAATTTTTTTCATTTAAGACTTATTTCTTTAGTTGCTTCTTGAAAATAAAAAAAATGATTTGAAGAACATCCTTCAAAGATATTTGGCTACACAATTCTAGTTCTAACATATCATTCATCACACAGGGTTGGACAGGTCAGTTCATTCATCACACAGGGTTGGACAGGGTCCAGTTCATTCATCACACAGGGTTGGACAGGGTCCAGTTCATTCATCACACAGGGTTGGACAGGGTCCAGTTCATTCATCACACAGGGTTGGACAGGGTCCAGTTCATTCATCACACAGGGTTGGACAGGGGTCCAGTTCATTCATCACACAGGGTTGGACAGGGTCCAGTTCATTCATCACACAGGGTTGGACAGGGTCCAGTTCATTCATCACACAGGGTTGGACAGGGGTCCAGTTCATTCATCACACAGGGTTGGACAGGGTCCAGTTCATTCATCACACAGGGTTGGACAGGGTCCAGTTCATTCATCACACAGGGTTGGACAGGGGTCCAGTTCATTCATCACACAGGGTTGGACAGGGTCCAGTTCATTCATCACACAGGGTTGGACAGGGGTCCAGTTCATTCATCACACAGGGTTGGACAGGGTCCAGTTCATTCATCACACAGGGTTGGACAGGGTCCAGTTCATTCATCACACAGGGTTGGACAGGGTCCAGTTCATTCATCACACAGGGTTGAACAGGGTCCAGTTCATTCATCACACAGGGTTGGACAGGGTCCAGTTCATTCATCACACAGGGTTGGACAGGGTCCGGTTCATTCATCACACAGGGTTGAACAGGGTCCGGTTCATTCATCACACAGGGTTGAACAGGGTCCGGTTCATTCATCACACAGGGTTGAACAGGGTCCGGTCATTCATCACACAGGGTTGGACAGGGTCCAGTTCATTCATCACACAGGGTTGGACAGGGTCCAGTTCATTCATCACACAGGGTTGGACAGGGTCCAGTTCATTCATCACACAGAGTTGGACAGGGTCCGGTTCATTCATCACACAGGCTTGGAAAGAGTCCGGTTCATTTATCACACAGGCTTGGAAAGAGTCCGGTTCATTCATCACACAGGCTTGGAAAGAGTCCGGTTCATTCATCACACAGGCTTGGAAAGAGTCTGGTTCACTCATCACACAGGGTTGGAAAAGGTCCAGTTTATTCATCACACAGGCTTGGAACAGGTTCAGTTCATTCATCACACAGGTTGGAACAAGTTCAGTTCATTCATCACACAGGGTTGGCACAAGTTCAGTTTATTCATCACACAGGGTTGAAACAAGTTCAGTTCATTCATCACACAGGGTTGGAACAAGTTCAGTTCATTCATCACACAGGGTTGGAAAAGGTCCAGTTCATTCATCACACAGGGTTGGAACAGGTCCAGTTCATTCATCACACAGGGTTGGAACAAGTTCAGTTCATTCATCACACAGGGTTGGAACAAGTTCAGTTCATTCATCACACAGGGTTGGAACAAGTTCAGTTCATTCATCACACAGGGTTGGAACAAGTTCAGTTCATTCATCACACAGGGTTGGAACAGGTTCAGTTCATTCATCACACAGGGTTGGAACAAGTTCAGTTCATTCATCACACAGGGTTGGAACAGGTTCAGTTCATTCATCACACATGGTTGGAACAGGTTCAGTTCATTCATCACACAGGGTTGGATTACATCTAGTACAAAGTTCTCTTAATTTAAATGGTGCGGAGAGCTTATTTATACATAGAGATGTACAGTATTTATAATAATCCATTCTACCCATATATACTGTTATTGTTACCTAAATATCTCAAAGACATTTCCTTACATGCAATAATACATCACAGTATAAAAAACAATAAAAGATATGCCAAACTACTCAAGTAAAAAAGGCAATTACACACACACATCATAATGAGTTTAAATCTCCAAAATTTTGATTTTTTCACCTATGTGTAATAAAACCCAACCATTTTAGACCTAACAAGTACATCAGATAGTCAATTATATGTCAAGTACAATTAATACAAAATTAATTATGTACAGAAATTCTATTATGTTACCTCAAAGATGAAGGCAATCAGTAAGTTTCATAACTGAGGAACAATTGTACATCNCACGGATGAGGCTGCTTCTCCGCCTCTCAGCTCCTCCAGTCCAGTCTAGCTACTGATAAAGACTTGAACGGTTAAAAATGTTATAGCTCCTCTCCCATTTCACTGGGGTTTCCATGCATGTGTGCACCCACACACATGGACACACCCATATAGGGGGTCTGGTAGCTGAGTGAACAGCGCGCGAGACTCGTAATCCTGTGGCTCAGGTTTGATTCCCGGCGTCGGCAGAGACAAATGAGCAGTTTCTTTCACCCTGATGCCCCTGTTACCTAGCAGTAAATAGGTACCTGGGAGTTAGACAGCTGCTATGGGCTGCTTCCTGGGGGGGGGGGAGGAATAGTTAGTAGTTAGTAGCAGTTGACTGATTGACAGTTGAGAAACGGGACGAAAGAGCAGAGCTCAACCCCTGCAAGCACTACTAGGTGATTACACACTGCCAGGTGGTGGTCAAAGTGGGGGCTAAGAGAGGGAGGTGTGTGCCTGAGTACCCTCAAACATTTATCAGTGTCGAGGCCATTTCTAGTCAAGAACAAGACTAAATTAGAGAAGGTTCAAAGGAATGACACTAGACTAGTACCTAAGCTGAGGGGTATGAGCTAGAGGAAAGACTACAGGAAATAAACCTCATGTTGCTTGAAGAGACAGGAGTCAGGGGGAGACATGATCACTATATGCAAGATTCTCAGTGGAACTACTAGGCTAGATAATGAGTTTTTTTTTGTCAGGGTAGTTAACAAATGGAATAAACTAGGCAGTGATGTGGTGGAGGCAGACACCATACACAGTTTCAAGTGCAGATATGATAGAGCCCAATAGGTGCAGGAATCTGTATACCAGTTGATAGACCGTTTGAGAGGCAGGACCAGAGAGGCAAAGCTCAAACCCTGCAAGCACAATTAGGTGAGTGTGCAAGCACGTGCATGCACACATGCTAAAGAAATTGTTCACGACTTTTGTTAGACCAAAGCTGGAATATTCAGCGGTTGTATGGTGCCCATAGTTGAAGAAGCACATCAACAAACTGGAAAAGGTGCAAAGATATGCCACTAAGTGGCTCCCAGAACTGAAGGACAAGAGAGGTCAGAAGCATTAAATATGCAAAAACTCGAAAATAGAAGAAAAAGAGGTGATATGATCACTACATACAAAATAGTAACAGGAATCAATGAAATTGATAGGGAAGAATTCCTGAGACCCGGAACTTCAAGAACAAGAGGTCATATATTTAAACTAACGAAACAAAGCTGCCGGAGAAATATAAGAAAATTCACTTTTGTAAACAGAGTGGTAGACAGTTGGAACAAGTTAGGTGAGAAGGTGGTGGAGGCCAAAACCGTCAGTAATTTCAAAGCGTTAAATGACAAAGAGTGCTGGGAAGACGGGACACCACGAGTGTAGCTCTCATCCTGTAACTACACTTAGGTAATTACACACCCCCTCCCCACTAAATAAATAAATAAAATAAAATTATTTATATATATATATATATATATATATATATATATATAATATTACATATATATATGTGTATATATATATATATATATATATATATATATATATATATATATATATATATATATATATATATATATATATATATATATACAGTATATATATATATATATATATACAGTATATATATATATACAGTATATATATATATATATATATATATATATATATATATATATATATATATATATATATGTATGTATGTATGTTTTTGAAGGATCTGGATTCAATGCTAATTGAAACAAGTGACCCTTGAGCCAACAGCTTCCTCTTGCAGCGCCTCAGTGTGGCGATACAGAGGGTAACGCACCTTGCATCCATGGTTCCTGCCCGCCATCTGAGAAGCTGGTGGAATTCGACAACCTATGACAACTAGCCTTGTACCTTGCATGTAACCATTGTGTTACCCACTTTGTGCAATGAAGTTTTAAATACAGTGGTACCTCGAATAACGATAGCCTCAAATGGCGAACATTTTGAGTAACAACCGGCCCGATCACCAACAATTAGTCTTGTATGGCGACCAGTCGTTTGAATAACGACGACACCACATGGTGGGGTCGCGCTGCTTTTTGCACATTCTTGGATGCCTCCGATGATGCAAATAAATTATGTTGTTTTTGTTTAAAGATGCTAATGATGCTGGGATATAAAGGGGTGACTGCTGAGATGTTGCAAAGCATTGACTTTTTTGTAGAAAAAAGAAATGTAATATTTTGAAATACAACAAATGTCAAAAAGGTTCATTTGGTGGTCAGCAGGTAGGCTGCTCCATGTTTCTTAAATAAAAAAAAAAAAAATAAAAAATAAAAAAAAACAGTTGAAACAATTTGATAAATGGACAAATGCCATAAAGGCTCATTCAGTGTTTGTCGGGTAGGCTGCTCCATTATTGAGACGTTATTTTGAGATGATTTCGGGGCTTTTTTAGTGTCCCCGCGGCCCGGTCCTTGACCAGGCCTCCACCCCCAGGAAGCAGCCCGTGACAGCTGACTAACACCCAGGTACCTATTTTACTGCTAGGTAACAGGGGCATAGGGTGAAAGAAACTGGCCATTGTTTCTCGCCGGCCCTTGGGATCGAACCCAGGACCACAGGATCACAAGTCCAGCATGCTGTCCCTCAGCCGACCGGCTCCCTAACGTAAATGAAAAATACAAAACAAATAGAACACATTTGAAACAAAGAAACATTGTTATAATGGAGCAGCCTACTTGACAAACACTGAACGAACCTTTATGACATTTGTTCGTTTTTCAAATTGTTTCAACTTTTTTTTTTATATAAGAAACATGGAGCAGCCTACCTGCCGACCAGGGAATGAACCTTTTTGACATTTGTTCTGTTTTTCAATTTTTTTTTATTTTCATTTGTTTTATTTAAGAAACATGGAACAGCCTACTTGCTGAACACCGAACAAACCTTTTGCTATAAGACAAATTAAAAAATATATATTGAACAAATTTGAAGAAAGAAAGATGTCATAAAGGTTTGTTCAGTATATGTATGGTAGGCTGCTCCATTATTTAAAACATCGAATATCATATTGATGTTTTTCGGTGGTAGAACGGATAAATTTAATTTCCATTATTGTCAATGTCTGGGAAACACAAACGAAACTCTCTCTATTTTCTGCTTGTTACATCTTGTAATCAAGTTGTTACATCTTGGCTTAACGTGTTTATGACGTATTAGAACATTGTTACAACTTGCTATATTGGTTGTTATAACTGGTTAGGATGTGTTAAAACTTGTTCGAACGTTATACCAACGTGGTAGTTTCGGTGTGTGTTTGGCGGGTGGGGACATTCGTTTTGCATGACGTCCGTTTCACATGACGATCACGGCGCCGGAACGGATTAAATTCGTTATTTGAGGTTCCACTGTATAATAAAATTAAAATTACAAATATATAGTGGGTGGTAGAAGATAGTGTGTAAGCATATGTGGGAGCCCCACAAGGCTTCCCCGGATATTACATAACTACTTCTTCGAGGACCCCCCTACAAACACACCAAGAGGTGATACCCTCTATATATATTACAACAAACTGTACACAATACACATCCAGAAATTGTCATAGCATTTTTATTTGTAACATCTCACTGTTCTTAACATCAGTTTGACAGTTTTGTGTATATACATATAGCTTAATGATACTGTACAAATTCTCTATCTTAAAAATTATTATATCCAGAACATTCACTACCATGGAATGTCAATATAATGAACATGGTACATCTGTACAACACATACTAGTCTTCATTTGCACCTTCTAATATATTCTCATGTACTGAACTATAAATATTGATAACTATGTACACACACACATATACGCACATGTATTCTAGAGTACACACAACCTTGTACATAAAGCTCAAAACATGCGTGTAAACCTGGATAGCCTGTACTTGTTTGTAATGCTCATGCATGAACTACTGGTACTGTATGTATAACATAATAAATAAGAACTAATACAGCAATAATAGTGGCATTAAGTTATAAAATATTTATGAATAATTAACAATAATTCCTTAAACTTAAAAAAAACAGCGTTAAATGTAATGAAACACCATTTTCTGGGGGGAGCCCCTTCGGCTCCCCGGAGCTTATCCAGGCTGATATGGAACCATTAGACTTTGGCATCAGTGTGAGTGGAGTTCTTAGGCCTACTGGGGACCACGAGCCAGAACCTGGCCCCCCCCCCCTCAGAGAGGCATGAGGAGCAATGGCCTATAGAAATGCACACGTGATTTGGAGCATTCTATGTCTGCCAATTGACCGGGTCACACACCCAGAAAGGTAAACGTCCCAAAACAAACCCCTATTCTGGTTGAAACTACTACTAAAAGTCAAACGAGTGGACAGAACTTCCCAAAGAAAAACAAGCATGACGTCACCCTGCTGCCAAGCCACTGTCTGCATAGCTCTCCCCTCCCCCTCACACTGGCAACCCACACCTCCAGTTTGAAGGCTGGAGGCTGGACGTCAAAACACCGCCGACTGGAGGGAGGGAGGGATGCCGGGGAGTCTCCGGATCTCACCCAGAAAATGGCATTTCAATATATTCAATGCTGGTTTTCTGGGGGCAGCCCCTTCAGCTTCCTGGAGCTATCTACAGAAAGACAAGGACAAAAGAGGGACAAACCCAGGAGGCGAAAACCACATGCTCGAAACCAGAAAGCAAGACAACTGGCAAGATCGAATGAGCCCGAGGATGACCCGGGAGACAAGAACCTTGGGAACAGGGAACAGGGAACCCGGGTCAACCCAAAGTGCATCCATGGCCACAGAGGCCGTGGCATGCAGGCAATGGCTGAGATCCACAATCTGATACAAGAAGATGTACCCCAGCCAAACCAACCAAGCATCAACAACCCCAGGGACCCCTCTGGAAAACAGCCGTTGCAACCTTTCCAGAAAAGACAGAGATGGCTGCTAATGAGCAAACCTATCGCCAGAACCCAAAGGAGCAGAAACCTCTGAGAAACAACCCCGAATCAAAGGGGCCACAACAAACCGAGGGGAAGAGAGATAAGAGAGCACCTTGTCCAAAGACCAGGACGGCTCAGGCAGCGCATGGGCAGGCTGGAGGTGAAATAACGCTCGAGACAGTTTGAGAAACTGTGCAGAAGGAACATCAAAACCGAAAGCAAGCCACAGTGGCTCTGCCAGCACCGCACGATACAAGGCGACAGTATGTGGCATAAGATGATGGTCTTGAAACAGTCAGGAGAGAAATGACAAGACCATTTCAACAAAAAGCGAAGCATACCTACGAAGAGACAAAAATAAAAGGAAGGTCCGCCAGTAAACTACGGACTGCCGCCGAGACGAAGCCCGCAGGTGGGACACCATCAATGAAGCCACCTGATCACCAAACAGATGGTGATAGACTCAAGTCAAAATTACCAAATGTGAAGATTCGAGGAGAAGACCGAACCAGCCACGTAACAAACCGGACCGATCATCGGAAAGAGGCGGAGCCGCAGGAAAACCTCTGGATTCGGACACCGAGCAGCAGTGCCTGAAACCAAGGCTGAGCCGGCCACCAAGGAGCCAAGAGGACTATTCTCCCCTGGTAAGTCTCCAAGCAAGCTAGGACCTGGAGTAACAGCAGAACCAAGGGGAAAGAGGTACAGGTAACCCCCACCTCGACCAGTCCCGCTGAAAAGCATTGACCCCGATGGCTTCGCAGTCAGGGAAGGTCGCCACCTATACCGGGAGATTCCTCAACCTAGCTGACGCAAAGAGGTCCACCTGCGGGTGCCTGTACAACCGACAGAGCCAACAGAATTAGTTGGCATCTATAGTCCATTCCGAGGACAGGGGAATGAACTGAGACAGGCCTTCTGCCAGGACGTTGGACAACCCCCAAACGTGAACGGATAGGATGGCAAAACCCCGAGAACTCAGCAGACAAGTTACCCAAAGCGACCAGCCCTAAAGAGCAAAGGACGGCATTGAACACCCCTTGGTTCAGGCAATGAACCACCAGGGAGCAGTTCGAATGAAGCCCATTCATCGATCCGCAAGCAACCTGAACCCTCCGAAGCGACATCCACACCGCTGTGAATTCCCACATCATGCTGTGGGCTCGACAGAAGGACGAACCCCACTCCCCCTTGCCGGCCTGGTGAGCACAGGAAACAAAGCCTCAGCCAAGAGACGACGCGTTTGTAAACACATCGAGCGAGGGCTTGGGTAGGCGCCAAGGCCCTGAACCCTGAAAACCCAAAGAGGAAGCCGGTGACGCAGCAGCCGACACAAAGCCCCCAGAGGGCGAACCCAGCGGTCGCGAGAGAGGCAGAAGGGACGTCCCTGAAGGAACCAGAACAGCCGACAAAGCCAAACCCGCCCCGGAGAGTAGACCATCACGGCAAAGTTCAGGCTCCCGTACAAACCCTCGAGCAACCGCCGAGAGACCCAGGAGCCCCCCAAAACAAGCGAAGGCTGGAGCGCAGCCGAAGCAGAGATTCTGGAGGGAGAGACAGGGAAGTGGTCCGAGAGTCCCACACAAGACCCAGCCAAGTCCGAACCTGAGAGGGAACCAGATGGGACTTCCACCAGTTCACAGGAAACTAAACCTGGTGAGCTGGAAAAGAACCAAAACCCTGGCAAGCAGAAACGCAGACTTGCTGGGAGCCCAGACCAGCCAGTTGTCGAGGTAGGCCAACACTCGAAGACCTAAGAGACCCAGACGGGCCACCATGACCTGGGTAAGGTGTGTAACACACGAGGCGCCAGGTTCAACATGAATGGGAGACAACGAAAGCGGTAACTGAGATGCCCCAAAACAAACCCGAGCCAATCTCTGAACCCTGGATGAATCCGGACTTGCCAATATGCGTCCTGGAGGTTCAGAGACACCATTCAAGCACCCGGCTCTAACAGAAGCCAGACCTGGGACAGAGTAGTCATTTGAAAAGAGGGGCAAAAGACCCAAGGGTTCAGATGGGACAAGTCCAGAATGAACCACAGGTCTGCACAGTCCCGTTTTGAGACTGGGAACAGACGGGAAACGCTCCTGAGGGACGTCATCGTTTCGACCATGCTCAAGTGTACCCACTCCTGGATGATCCGACAGAGCGCAGGAGAAGAGGCCCGTCTTGCCAGCCCTGAACCCCCTGAAGGAGGAAGGACCACCCAACGCCACTGTAGGCCGTCGGAAACGACCCGAAAAGATAACAAATCGTGAGACCAGGCGTGAGCAAACAGAGTGAGCTTCCCCCCCATCGCCCTGTCAATGGGGCAAACTGCAAAAGGGCCAATGCCCCTCATGAGAACCCAACTTACGCACAAAGCGATCACTGCGCCGACCAGACGAAGACGGGTCCGAAGGTGCTGCCAACTAGACGAAGACGGGTCCGAAGACACATCTGAAGGCGCCGCCGACCAAACGAAGACGGGTCCAAAGGTGCCGCCGACCCAGAAACTGGCACCAGCAGCCTACCACGACAAGAAGAACCCCGAGCCCAGGCATGACCCTTCCAGGGAAAAGCCCACCCCGGGACCCCCGAAGGACCAACAAGTCTAACAACGGACGACAACTAGAAGAGACTGCTTGCAGAAGCTGCCCAACTGTGCAGACTCCGCAAACAGCAAGGGACAAAATGGAGACAAAAACCTAAGAGCCTGGGCCCAGGCAGAATCCGACGAGGAAGCGAGCACCATTTGCTGGCACGCGAGACGCGAAGCGAAAAACTTGTGACACCGCATCCCGCAGGATCGGTGCAAACAGCTTCAGCAGTGCAGACGACGCATGCGCTGCTGAGACCAAAGCACCAAACCCAGGAACGGCGCCAAGCACCACCACATCCTCCTGAAGCCAATCCGAAGACAGCTCCAGGAGGGAAAAGAACCATAAGACTGAAGCCAGCAGGCCACGAGCGCGCTAGTCCCCAACCACCAGTGCAGCCGAAAGGGAGAGAACCTGCACATGAAGCTGAACCAAGCCAACATCCCGCTGAAGGGCAGGGACAAACAAACACACATTGAGGTGCTTGAATTTTCCCCCAGGTAAACCTGGACCATTGCCTCGTGCCACTCAAGCATGAGGGTATGACAGAAAGTACTCCAAGCATCCAACAACAATACAGGGCAGTGCGATAGCAAGGACAACTCCTGAACCTCATAGCGAACCCAGTGTGGAGACAAAAACCCAAACCTGAACGAAGACAGATCCATTATAGAGGCATAATCCGGGTCGCACAGGAGGTAAGCCGCAATGGCCTCCCACACCTCAGTCGGCGAGACACGGGAATCCGAAAACCTCCGGAAGGACGGACCCGAAGGGATACGGAACTGAACCCAGGGAGGGCTAACGCCCAATCCAATTTGTATGCAGAGGGGGGGAAAAGAAAACCACACTCCTTTTAACAGTAAGCCCTGCTCGGAGGGTAGGAAAATCCAGGCAGGGTGCAATGAGGTCCAAGGCCCCCAAGTCAGCTTCTCCCCAACCCCGGAAACCTCCATACCAGGACCCAGGGCCGAGTCGTCCTCCAAAACCCCGGCCTTGCAAGAAAAAGCCGGGGCAGCCAGAAAGGCAGGAAGGAAGGGGGGGGGGGGGCACTGGTCAGACCCCGTCACCACGGTTGGAAGAACTGACTTGAATGCCTCCGTCACCCCACCCCCTTCACGGAAGGGGCAACCTCTGAAATTGCCAGTCTCAGAACCTTCTAAACCATGCCCCGACTCCAAAGCCCTCAGATGCTTTGGAGCCAGAAGCAGGGGTGGGGGGGGGGGGGAGACCAGAATGAACCACAGCAGGGAAAGAACAAGGGTGTGTGGACTGAATTAAGGTGGAAGTGACCAACAACCCCCCAAGTCTGGGTCCCTATAGGCAAAACGGAGCAGCCTTGGCTTCTGGGGTAGCAATCAACCTAGCGTGTTACAGAAACCTAACTTAAGCATGCAATGCCTGAGCTGCCTCCACCCATATAAAGTTATCAGTCGACTGGGTGAATTGAGTCACAAACAAGTAACAATTCTCACAGGACTCTGGGTCTAAGGTGTCACCGACACAACAGGCAGCATGACAAAGGCAAAAACAGTGAGTCACCCTGAGACAAGGGGACAGAGCAACCCTTAAACTCACACAAGGCGAGAAGGGACCCAGGGGTTGCATCCATCGGACCGAATCAAAACTGCTAAAAGCTGAACCCCCGGGACGTGTCCACTCGCAAGGGCCTAGCAGGGAGTACCACCCAGAAACACAGATATATAAAACTGAAGTCAGAGACAGGGGCAACGAACCAAAAGGCAAACCCCCACCAGGCAGGAAAACAAAAACAAAAGAACCCCACAAGAGGAAAACGTACCCAAGTGGAACAGAGCCGGTTGCTATAATAAGTGATAACTAGCTGTGCAGTACCCTGGGCCCCTACTAGTGCAAACAACCCCTTACCCTAAGGGAAACAAGGGAGGAAGAAACCCCCAGCACAATAATTGAAACCCCTCAGGGCGGTCAATTACCGTGCAGCAAAAGACCAACAGAAATAGGCCCAAAGGTGACTTGTGGATGATAACCCCAAGCCACAAGGGCAGTACAATACTTACAGGGCACTTAGGGAAGGGAACCCTAAGTGCATGCAGCCCGAGTACCAGTGAAGATTACTCCCAGCTCACTCACCACTCTGAAGACAGCACTAAACACTAGGCCCAGCACTGAGACAAGAAACAGGAGCTGGAGTCACATAACGAAGCCTCAATCACATCAGCAGAAAACTGGAGGTGTAAGTTGCCGGCACGAGGGTTCTGGGGCTCCTCCTTACCCCTCCCGGGGAGGGGGGAGCTGCGCAGATGGCGGCGCAGCAACGTGATGACGTCATGCTTCTTTGCTTTTCTTTGGGGGGAGTTCTGTCCACTCGTTTGACTTTTAGTAGCAGTTTCAATCAGAATAAGGGGGTTTGTTTTGGGATGCTTACCTTTCTGGGTGTGTGAACCGGTCAGTGGCAGACATAGAATGCTCCAAATCACATGTGCATTTCTATAGACTATTGCACCTCGTACCTCTCCGAGGGGGGGCCAGGTTCTGGTTCGTGGTCCCCGGTAGGCCTAAGAACTCCTTTCAAACTGACTAATGCCAAAGTCTAATAGTTCCATATCAGCCTGGATAAGCTCCGAGGAGTCAAAAGGGCTTCCCCCAGAAAATGGTCTGAACACTTATGTGATTTTCTACAGGTTGTAAATATATACCTACAGCTGCATACAAAAAAGTAAAAAAAAAAAAATATATAAAATTGTACCAAATATATATCTAACATACTAACAATTCATACAAAAAAACATTAGAAGATTATTATGAAAAGCTGCAATACAAAGCTTAATTAATACATAACTTATGCAAACTATGTTGAATAGCAATCTTTAACAATCTACGTTAATCAAAACTATATAAAACCTAGACAAAATATAAACAAATGCCTTCAAGCACTAAAATGAGGACAGAAACTGTTATACAAGGCTGACTACATGAAAGGAACTCAGGTTATATTTATAATGTATATAAAAAATAAAACATTTGAATAATGAAATACCTGTTTCTGGTAGAGGTCTAGTGGCTTCCTGAAGCTATCTTACTGTGATTGCTCCACACTAAAAGGTCACATCAGTTGCGAAGATCAGTTTGGCCCAGCAGGGACCAAAGCCAGAAAACCCTGGCCTTTCTCACAGATGCAGGGAGGAAGTAACAATTTGTCAGTCCACTGGGAAAGCAATCAAAGTCAGTGAAACTTTGCAGACAAATATTGAGTTTACAAAATAATACTAATGAAGCCATAAAAGAGCCAACAAAAGATTTACTCAAAGCAGCTCATAAGTCAACATATTGAATACCAACACTTGACTGCCTGACTCCTGCCTACAGTTGGCTCCCCAACTAAGTTCTGGAACTGATGAACAACTCACCGACAAACCTGGAGGGAAGGGAGGGGAGGGAATCTGGGCTTTACCACAAGAGGCATTTCATTATATTTAATGCTGGGTTTCTGGGGAGTCCCACGGTGGCTCCCTGAAGCTAACTACAGAAAACAAAAATGAAGCTTACAAGTAAGGAGGAGAGGTGGCAGGCACTAAGGCGGAGTAAAAAAAAAAAAAGTCCGGAAGACATGGCCCAAAGCAACACATGACTGACTGGGGCCCAGTGTACTGACTAAATATCAGGCCACCAAAACCATTAGAACACCAAAACCCTCGAGTCTGAATATCAGCCCAAGGCACGTTGGAGAAATCATGGTCAAATCTGTGTACAGTATTTGCAAACATCATGGGCCCGAGGTAGGCTGCAGGCTGGATAGATTAATGATACTGCGAACGACCTGACAAATGCCTGCCTTTGAACAGGGGACCAATGAAACAGGATCATTCATCAAGGTCGGCCGGGCCGGTCGGGCGGGGAGCCGGTCGGCCGAGGGGCCGTCGGCCGAGCGGACAGCACGCTGGACTTGTGTGGTCCTGGGTTCGATCCCAGGCGCGGCGAGAAAACGATGGGCAGAGTTTCTTTCACCCTATGCCCCTGTTACCTAGCAGTAAAATAGGTACCTGGGTGTTAGTCAGCTGTCACGGGCTGCTTCCTGGGGGTGGAGGCCTGGTCGAGGACCGGCCGCGGGGACACTAAAAGCCCCGAAATCATCTCAAGATAACTCAAGAAGGAAGGTGTCCACTGAGGTAGACCAGTGGTCTGCAGTAGTAGCAAAGAGCCACTACCATCTTATCTTGCGGTTACTTGAGATGATTTTGGGGCTCAGCGTCCCCGCAGCCCGGTCCTCGACCAGGCCTCCTATTTGTTACACACACTCCCAGGAAGCAGCCCGTAGCAGCTGTCTAACTCCCAGGTACCTATTTACTGCTAGGTAACAGGGGCATCAGGGTGAAAGAAACATTTTGCCCATTTGTCTCCGCCTCCACCGGGTATCGAACCCGGAACATCAGGACTACGAATCCGAAGCGCTGTCCACCCAGCTGTCAGGCGACCATTACAACAAATGATGCATCACTGGCTGAATCAACTAAGCATCAGTCACTAAAGGACACCTCCAGAACCCTGTCGACTCAAATAAACTACCCACCAGAGGCAAAACAACAGAACACCCACCTCTGAAGAAGAACCTTAGGCTCCCCAACCTTACAGCCTGAGGTAAGAGCCAACAAAAACACAGCTTTGAGAAAGACATCACAAGCTGAAGAGGAAATCATAAACTAAAGGTGAGGAGAGAATGACCAAAACCCAGTCAAGAGACCAGGATGGCTCAGGAGTAGCATGAGCCAGTTGAGGATGAAAAAAATGCACAAGACAACTAGAAGAACAGTGCTGTGGTGGTGTCAATGCAGACCACAAACAACAGTGGCTCTGCCAATGCCGAACAGTAAGAGGCATGAGATGCAGATCGAGAAACAACCAAGACAGAAAGGACAGGATAATTCAGGCCAAAACCAAAGAAAAAATTATGAAAACAGAGGTAGTGGCAAAATGAGCACCAGGCAACTTCATACTACTACCATGAAGAAAGATGCAGGTAAGATACCATCAACCCAGCTACCTGCTCACCATACAAAAGGCAATAGATCTGCATCAGAAGCTCTAAATACAAAGAGTCGCGGAGAAAGTTGAACCAGTGAAATGCAGTACATCATCGGGCCGATCTGCTGAAAAAGGTGGAGCCATGGGAAAATGCCTGGATTCAGACATCGGGCTAGAAGTGATGGAAATCAAGGCTAGGCTGCCAGCCAGCCAGGATGAACCCAAAATCTCACACCCCAGCCTATAAGTTGTGGCAGATTTGTACTCAACAACAGATCAGATCCATCAATGAAGAGAGATCAGAGTTCTGCAGGAGATACCGAAACAAGTCTGCGTGAACCACTGAAGGCAAAATGTGGGAGCATGGAAACCTCCATAAATACGACGACTCCAAGGCACCAAACAGGACCTGGAATCATACCAGAGGAGAATTAGCAGTGATCATACTCATCCAAAGAAGGGGGACTAAGAAAAATTCTCTCACTGAAGCAAAGAACCTTTACAGAGGGAACCAAAGTATATAAACGGTTGAAGGGCATCCATGGCCCTAGAGTTGCCCCCCCCTCCCCTCAGCTGTGAAAGCTGCCATGGAGGCTCCAGGACAGAGCCATAGTCCTCGCCTAACACCTGCAACAAAAGGACATTCTCCCTAGTAGAAGATTTGGGGCAGTAGGAGGGGGTTGTGAAGGCGCTACATGAAAACCCTGGCGGGACCAGAAGGGTTAACTATCTCTGTCATCAAAGTGGATGGGATCGCCATGGAAAAGGACGAGGTACATCCCCGAGCTAAACCCTGATCTGACTCCTAAACCCTCAGACACTTTAAAACCAGAAGCAGTGCAAACTACACCTCCAGATGAAGGAAGAGAAGGCGTGGACATAGTCCAGGTGGAGGTCACCAACACCTCCAATTCTGGATTCCTAAAGATCATAGGGGCCAATTTTGAGACATCCAGACAGTCAATATGCCATGACCACTAAACCCAAGCAAACATAGCTCACAAAGAAGCAGCTGCCTGAAAAGCTTCCAATTCCAAAGCTGAATCAATAAGGGGAGAGACTCAGTAAAATCAAAGCTCACAGGACTCAGGGTTGTAGGTGCCACTAACCCAGCAGACAGCATGGTAGAGGCAGAAAGAATGATCGTTAACATGTAGCAAAGATGACGAACACCCTTCAAGCTCACACTTGGTGAGCACAAGCTTGACAGACCAATCAATAACGAACAATGCCAGAGACCAGAGAGAGAATTACAGAGGCCTGAAGGTAGCTAACCAAGTAGAAATTTCTAGCATTGAGACTGTTTGCTGGATGAACAGCCACCAAATGCAGTCAAAACAATCAGGCTACAAATGGTGACTGAGTGCACCATATAAACAAACCTCGGTGCACTCCAACACAACCAATAAAAATGTCCCCGTCCAAGAGCTCAAACAGAGGATTCAAAGACCTGTGAATAACCCAAGGTAAGGCTCTCCACCCTGGTGGCTTCGTCCCTCAGGGGTGAACTTACAAACATACTAGAGAAGGTAACTGTGACTGTGCAAGGGCAGTATTGGTGGACACCCAGGGAAGAAAACCCTGAGCATAAGCAGTGCAAAGCACAACAAAAGCCAAGCTCACGTAACAAGCCAGACAAAACATGCACGTGAAGCTAATACTAAAATAAAGGAAGTCAACAATAAGAAAATGACCACTGCAGGATGAACAAAGTCCAAGGATGTTTGATACTTAGCCTGAAGCAGCAGGGCTTGCCTAATGACAGGCAGACTTTAGTGCTACTAGTAGAACCTTCCATCATAACATCAGCGACTTGGGAACCTGGCTGCGGACAGGAGCTGGGCCACCTGATGTTGGTACTTTTTTTGCTACTAACTAGTTTTGAGCTAGTTTTAGTGAACCCCTTTTTATGTATGAATTGTTTGCAGTTGTTTGGCTTTGTTTACTGTAAAACTTCCAGTTACCTGTGAAGCTTCACTGACTTTTTGGATGCTTTCAAAGTGGTGGTGATGAATTGTCACTTGCTCCCTGCATGGAGGTGCAGGGAGCAAGTGTGACTGTTGTGACCTTTTAGTATGGAGTAATCTCGGCAAGGTAGCAGATATGGTGAGATGAATCTTCCCAAGCCTTTCCTCTCAACAATCTGACTCCTATCAATTTCAAAGCTGAATTGTGAATCTAATTCCCTCCTTCCTGTTCTTGACGTTCATGTTCACAGCTCTGTGTCCAGGTTCTCTTTCTCTGTCTACTGCAAACCTATGCACAGTGGTATGTACATTCACTTCTTTTTCTACCATTCTCCTTCTGTTAAGAAAAGTGTTTTTTTTTCTCTCTCTCTTCCTCCATACTCTACGCATCAGTGACCCTCAGTTTCTTGATTCTGAAAGTTCTTTTATTTACAAGTCTTTCTCTCACATTGGGTACCCATTATATTTTATCAACTGTGCATATTTTCAAGCTAAACGTAATTTTTTCATCCTAAACCTGTCTCCAACACAATTATCACTGTTCTCTGCCTTCCCTTCACATCTGAACTAAAAAATCTCACTAATACCCTTCATCCTCTTGAGGTAAAGCTCGCTTTTCGCCATGTTAACTTCTCATGTTAACTTAGTAATCTGGTTCACACTGCTCTTCCTGCTACTGATGCTGCTGGTGTCTACTCTATTTCCTGTTTATCTTTTCCCCTCCAATACTTTGGTGAAACTGGTCGTACACTAAATGACAGACTTAAGGAACACAAAAGAAGTGTTTAGTCTGCAGACACAAACAATGCTCTCTTCTGTCATGGTAGGGACTAATAATTATAGAGATTAGTCTTCTTCTAAAATAATCTTCCTGCCTCTACTCTTCACAGATGCTGTCTTGTCAAATCGCCTTTGATACACAACGTGCCAAACATGAGCCTTAGTCCTGGCTCTGTTGCTGTTGACTCTTCCTTTTCACAGTACATACTCAAATGCTTCAACCTTCTTAACAAATGTGACCTGACATAAGAATTTCCCCTTTTTCTTCTTACCTTCCTCTTATTATTACCTCATCCTATTCTTATCTTTCACCTTTTCCTTACCTTCTTCTCTTGCCTGCATCTCGCCTCACTCTCTCTCCTTATTTATTTGGCCGTACCTTACTCTCTTCTATCACACAACTTGATAATGGTTTGATAATGGTTTGATAATGGTAATTGAATGTAATGAAACGCTATTTTCTGCATGAGACCTGGAGCTATACCGGGCTGATGTGTATATATATTAGACCATGGCAACAGTCATTCGATGGAGTTCTAAGCCTACTGGGCACCAATGCCAGAACCTTGCCCCCTCAGAGAGGCACAAGGAGGCCTACAGACACCCCCGTATAGTTGGAAGCAGTCTATATCTGCCATCTACCAGGTCAGGCACCCAGAAAGGTAGGAATCCCAAAACAAACTACAGCTGGTGAAAAATTGTTAACCGAAAGTCGAACGAGCAGGCAGAACTCCTCAATCAGAAACCAAGCAAACAAGCATGACATCACTACAGCCACTGTGCTGCTGTCTGCACAACTGCCCCCTCCCCAAGAGAGGGAAAGAGAAGTCCCAGACCTCCTGCACCAACTACCCAACCCCAATTCTGAGGCTGTGGTGTTGGGTGGCCGTCGATTGACTTTGGCTCCAATCCTTGAGCAGCGCTATACCTTGTGGTGGTGTGCGAGCCAGAAGTAATTCCAGAAGTACTAGGGCTGCATGCACCTAGGGTCCCCTTCCTTAGATGCCCTTAAGTACTGCTCTTGTGGTTTAGGGTCATTTTCTGTAAGCTGTTCGGAATGAACTCTGCAGGGTTCATTTGCTACTCAGTGATTGCCCGCCCTTGGGGTCACTTGGGATTGTTCCTGCCTTTGTTCAACCTTGGATAGGAGGAAGTATCGTCATTGACTGGGGGGCAAAATACTGTGCCGTTGTCCAATATATGCATAGCGGCCGGCTTTTTTTTTTTTTTTTTTTTTTGCCTGGCGGGGGTTTGCTGTAAGTCCACTTGTATTTTTGGTGGCCCTCCTCTAGGCCCCCGTGATTGAACATTGTCATTACCCAGCTGTGTTACATCCTGCTCCCGGCTCCCAAACATCAGAGGGTTTCCAAGTCGGGTCACTTCTTGAAGAAAACTATCTTTCTCTTGAAGACGTCCATGTTTGTTCCTGCAATATTTCTTATGCTTGCTGGGAGTATGTTGAACAAACATGGACTTCTAATGTTTATAAAGTGTTCTTTGATTGTGCCTATGGCACCCCTGCTCTTCACTGGTTCTATTCTGCATTTCCTTCCATATCGTTCACCCCAGTATGTTGTTATTTTACTGTATATCTGATATGAGAGTAAGGAAAAGAAGTGGCAATGGCACTCTCAACCAAACTAAAGGCAGGAAAATCTGAAGAGCCTGGCCCACCCTGGGTGAGGGGCCACCACAAGCAAGGAAGACCCCTAACTGAAGACCAAGAAGACTCCTGAACACCTTAGGGAAAGAGAACCCTGGGGATTTTCAGAAGTGCAAGGGCAGCACTAAGGAACACCCACAAAGGCAAAACATCACATAGCTGCAACATCAAATTATGAGTCCAAGCAGGAGAGAGGTGAACAGGCACACACTACAACAGTCAGCACAGAACTGAACGTGAGAGAGCTGGGTGACTGAGATCCTCCCATTCCCCTTCCCCAAAACGAGTCTGGGAGGTGGAGCGAACAAGCTGGCGCTAGCTTCAAGACATTTAGATAATTTGAAAATATTGTTGGGAGAGTTCTTTCTGTAGTTCTTGAGCCTGTGATCTCTATTGAAGCCAGCAGTAGTCATTTGTTTCGGTGACTTTCTGGGTACCTTCCCCGGTGTGGTATAAAAATATAAACAAAAGTCACTGCTCCTTGTGTCGCTGAGGGGGAAAAGTCAGCTTCGAGCTCTGATCTCTGGTAGGCTGATGCAACCTAGTTCTTGGCACACAATTGGTGATAGTAGCTTCAGGGAGCCACAAGGCGCTCCCCCAGAAAAAAATATTTGGTGCATGGCATGAGCATACATGGCAAAAGATTGCAACAAAAAATACCTTTACCATTAGCTGTCTGCCTAAGAACTATTTGTGTGTAAACCCCTGGAACTCATCACCCTAAACCAAATTATGGTTTTATGAAGGACTCGGAGATGACAAAATGCTTTTACTGTAATATTCAATTCCCTTTGGCAAGTGTGGTTGACAATGAACTACTTCATGACAAAATTTAGAGCGCCAGAGAGAAGAAATTATAAAAAAATGCACCAAGGTTTGAGGAATATTTAGTATAGTCTTTTGTGCAGAAGTCACGAAATTCAAAATATCATTCAAGATACTATTACGAGAGCAAAGGACATACGACAAACAATGTCAAATGCATTGGATTGCTGATGAGAATACCGGTACAACATGCTTTATTGCCCATTACAGTCATCATTTGATAACCCTTGCACAACCACTATATATTGATTTCAATCATAATCAATTTCTGTAATTTCCACAATTTAAAAATCTATATAACCTTTTCTATAATTTTTTCATTTAAGACTTATTTCTTTAGTTGCTTCTTGAAAATAAAAAAAATGATTTGAAGAACATCCTTCAAAGATATTTGGCTACACAATTCTAGTTCTAACATATCATTCATCACACAGGGTTGGACAGGGTCCAGTTCATTCATCACACAGGGTTGGACAGGGTCCAGTTCATTCATCACACAGGGTTGGACAGGGTCCAGTTCATTCATCACACAGGGTTGGACAGGGTCCAGTTCATTCATCACACAGGGTTGGACAGGGTCCAGTTCATTCATCACACAGGGTTGGACAGGGTCCAGTTCATTCATCACACAGGGTTGGACAGGGTCCAGTTCATTCATCACACAGGGTTGGACAGGGTCCAGTTCATTCATCACACAGGGTTGAAGGGTCCAGTTCATTCATCACACAGGGTTGAACAGGGTCCGGTTCATTCATCACACAGGGTTGAACAGGGTCCGGTTCATTCATCACACAGGGTTGGACAGGGTCCAGTTCATTCATCACACAGGGTTGGACAGGGTCCAGTTCATTCATCACACAGGGTTGGACAGGGTCCAGTTCATTCATCACACAGAGTTGGACAGGTCCGGTTCATTCATCACACAGGCTTGGAAAGAGTCCGGTTCATTTATCACACAGGCTTGGAAAGAGTCCGGTTCATTCATCACACAGGCTTGGAAAGAGTCCGGTTCATTCATCACACAGGCTTGGAAAGAGTCTGGTTCACTCATCACACAGGGTTGGAAAAGGTCCAGTTTATTCATCACACAGGCTTGGAACAGGTTCAGTTCATTCATCACACAGGGTTGGAACAAGTTCAGTTCATTCATCACACAGGGTTGGAACAAGTTCAGTTTATTCATCACACAGGGTGGAACAAGTTACCTGGTTGATACCTGGTTGATGGGGTTCTGGGAGTTCTTCTACTCCCCAAGCCCGGCCCGAGGCCAGGCTCGACTTGTGAGAGTTTGATCCACCAGGCTGTTGCTTGGAGCGGCCCGCAGAGCCACATACCCACCACAGCCCGGCTGATCCGGGACTTCTCTTAGGAAACAGTCCAGTTTTCTCTTGAAGATGTCCACGGTTGTTCCGGCAATATTTCTTATAGTCGCTGGGAGGACGTTGAACAACCGCGGACCTCTGATGTTTATACAGTGTTCTCTGATTGTGCCTATGGCACCTCTGCTCTTCACTGGTTCAATCTTGCATTTTCTTCCATATCGTTCACTCCAGTACGTTGTTATTTTACTGTGTAGATTTGGGACCTGGCCCTCCAGTATTTTCCACGTGTATATTATTTGGTATCTCTCTCGTCTCCTTTCTAGAGAGTACATTTGGAGAGCTTTGAGACGATCCCAATAATTTAGGTGTTTTATCTCGTCTATGCGTGCCGTATATGTTCTCTGTATTCCCTCTATTTCAGCAATCTCTCCTGCTCTGAAGGGGGAAGTGAGTACTGAGCAGTATTCGAGACGGGACAACACAAGTGACTTGAAGAGTACAACCATTGTGATGGGATCCCTGGATTTGAAAGTTCTCGTAATCCATCCGATCATTTTTCTGGCTGATGCGATATTTGCTTGGTTATGCTCCCTAAACGTTAGATCGTCGGACATCATTATTCCCAAATCCTTGACATGCTGTTTTTCTACTATGGGAAGATTTGATTGTGTTTTGTACCCTGTATTATGTTTCAGATCCTCATTTTTGCCGTACCTGAGTACCTGAAATTTATCACTGTTAAACATCATATTATTTTCTGCTGCCCAATCGAAAACTTTGTTGACATCTGTTTGTAGTTTTTCAATGTCTTCAGCAGAGGTAATTTTCATGCTGATTTTTGTGTCATCTGCGAAGGATGACACGAAGCTGTGACGTGTATTTTTGTCTATATCAGATATGAGAATAAGGAACAGTAGCGGTGCAAGGACTGTACCTTGAGGTACAGAGCTTTTAACATCGCTTGGACTCGATTTTATCTGATTGACTGTTACTCTTTGTGTTCTGTTCGACAGGAAATTGAGTATCCAGCGTCCTACTTTTCCAGTTATTCCCATTGACCTCATTTTGTGAGCTATCACCCCATGGTCACATTTGTCGAAAGCCTTTGCAAAGTCTGTGTATACAACATCTGCATTTTGCTTTTCTTCTAGGGCTTCTGTGATTTTGTCATAGTGGTTGAGTAACTGTGACAGACAGATCTTCCCGCTCTAAATCCATGTTGTCCTGGATTGTGCAATTCATTGTTTTCCATAAAACTAGAAATTTGATTCCTAATCACTCTTTCAAACACTTTTATTATGTGTGAAATTTATTATGTAGTTCAGTTCATTCATCACACAGGGTTGGAACAAGTTCAGTTCATTCATCACACAGGGTTGGAAAAGGTCCAGTTCATTCATCACACAGGGTTGGAACAGGTCCAGTTCATTCATCACACAGGGTTGGAACAAGTTCAGTTCATTCATCACACAGGGTTGGAAAGGTCCAGTTCATTCATCACACAGGGTTGGAACAGGTCCAGTTCATTCATCACACCGGTTGGAACAAGTTCGTATCATTCATCACACAGGGTTTGGAACAAGTTCAGTTCTTCATCACACAGGGTTGGAACAAGTTCAGTTCATTCATTACACAGGGTTGGAACAAGTTCATTCATTCATCACACAGGGTTGAACAGGTTCAGTTCATTCATCACACAGGGTTGAACAAGTTCAGTTCTTCATCACACAGGTTGGACAGGTTCAGTTCATTCATCACACATGGTTGGAACAGTGTCAGTTCAGTTCATCATCACATGGTTGAACAGGTTCAGTTCATTCATCACACAGGGTTGGATTACATCTAGTACAAAGTTTTCTTAATTTAAATGGTGCGAGAGCTTATTTATTACATAGAGATGTACAGTATTTATAATAATCCATTCTACCCATATATACTGTTATTGTTACCTAAATATCTCAAAGACATTTCCTTACATGCAATATACATCACAGTATAAAAAACAATAAAAGATATGCCAAACTACTCAAGTAAAAAAGGCAATACACACCCACATCATAATGAGTTTAAATCTCCAAAATTTTTGATTTTTTCACCTATGTGTAATAAACCCAACCATTTTTAGACCTAACAAGTACATCAGATAGTCAATTATATCAGTACAATTATACAAATTAATTATGTACAGAAATTCTATTATGTTACCTCAAGATGAAGGCAATCATAAGTTTCATAACTGAGGACAATGTACATCATGACTTAAGATGAGTGGTGGTGTAGTGGTAGGTGGTGGCAGTAGTGGTGGTGTGTGGTAGGTGTGGCATTAGTGGTGGTGTTGTGGTAGGTGGTGGCAGTAGTGGTGGTGTAGTGGTAGGGGGTGTCAGTAGTGGTGGTGTAGTGGTAGGTGGTGGTGTAGTGGTAGGTGGTGGTGTAGTGGTAGGTGGTGGCAGTAGTGGTGGTAGGTGGTGGCAGTAGTGGTGGTGATTTGTGACAACACAATGGTAAATGTAACTGTTGGAGTTGTTTCAGACAACACAACGGTGAAGGTAAATTGTTGTAAGGAGTATGGTGATGATAATATGACAGACTGTTTAATAAATATCTAAACAAAGCTGCCATGATTGAGGAACATATTAGCCTAGGTTTGTAGTGGTTGTGTAAATACTTGATGGATGTTGGCCCTACTGTCTTAAATACTACAAATACTGTGTTTGTCATTTGTGGAGTTTGTGTTTATTTATATTTTCTTCATTTCTGTATACAGTAATTTATCACTAATTATATATATTGAGAGTGAGATTATTTCTTCATCTGTGGTGTGAGTTTTCAGCACTGCATTGCTGATATTCTTGAAAATGGCATCATTTGCAGGATGAATGCAGGTGTAACCTTATGTCACAAACTATCAGTGTTCAGGAAAGAGGTCACATATTAATTATAGCATCAAGAACAATATAATGCCATAACACTTTGTTTTTCTACTCATTCAATTTACTAGGAATGGCAGTACCAAATATCTATAATTTAAAATTATAAAGAGGTGCTTGGCACTGTAGGATTTTGCACGCTACAGAGAGGCGCACACACTGTTTGCAGCTGTATGTTGCAAAAGATTTGGTAATTACTGCCTGCATAATTACAAATGTCATGTGTATAGAAGCATATTTGTAACGTACTTGCAGCCGTGTTGTAAGCATCATATTTGCAGCGTGGACGTTTGCAAGTGTCCATGTTGTGGGCAGCTGAGTAGTTGCAAGTATCATGTTTACACCATTGTGGTATCTGCAAATGACTATGACATGGTGTGCTTGTGATGCTGTCATCTCTCACCCCTTGGTTCCGTCCTCCCCCATCATCATCATCACTGTACACTATCATTCGACTACATCACGTAGGCGATTTTTGCAATTGATACTATTACCGAATTACTTGTGTCAAACCCTAAATGAATTTGAATAAGATTAATGAGATAACAGTTAGTAAATTAAACAATAGCCACTTGAGTTTTGAAGCAAATACAAATGCATCTGAGCTTGGCCGAGGCAGGTTCATTGAACGTATTATATAGACGGACTTTCTTGTTTTAAGAACAAGTCTTAATTTACGGGTGCCAAATTTAGATGAGCCCAGCGGGTTCTGACCAGTAGTTAGTTTCTTGAATTAAAATTGAG
>WNGS01111181.1:54779573-54809698 GCA_020271785.1 Procambarus virginalis
CTACATCATTGCTACCACAAATTATCACTATTTTACAATTTCTAAAATAAACTTCTAAGTATAAAGCTTTAAACATTTCTCCAGGTTTCCTTCTGATAACCTGTCATGTATTCATAATAATACTTCAAAATGAGACAATGGCACATTCAGTTTTCACAGCACACACACACATTCCAACACAGTGATTTTAAAGGTGAAGTCATTGGATTCAAGTATAAATCAAGTCAAGTATAAATCAGTCTAAGGAATACTGACCTCTAATTCTGGTGTACTGTACTATAACTACACGTAAACACGAGCCTGAAAGTCCAAAGGAATTGTTTTTCAACTCTCATCAGGGATCCTGGGTTCAATCCCTTGTCAGGACATAAATGGTTGGGAATGTCCCCCTCACCTAATGCTTCTATTCACCTAGCAGTATGATACTGACCTGGGAGTTATACAACTTATGGGGTTGCATCCTGGAAAATGGCAGTAGTTTGACCTTGGGGGGGGGGCAGGAAGCCTCAATACAAGCCTAAAGCACATTATAATATACATATATATATATCTGTCCCCAACAATGAGAAATATTTTATAAATTGTGAGGAGATTCTCTTCTCTAGAACTTGCAAGTTTTCAACTGTTAACAAGAAGAAATTACCAGTGTTTCTTTTCCCAGAACTCTTGTAAAGAGAGCAGAAAGGAGAAAGATAAAACCAACATTTATTTGCCCAGAGTTATCATCATACTTTCTTCTCCACTAAAGGTCATCCCCCATACAGTATGTGTAGCCTGTGTTATAGAAGAACATAAGAATCAAGGTAACTGCAGAAGACCTATTGGCCCATACGAGGCAGCTCCTATTTATATCCACCCAATCTCATTCATATATGTCTAACCTATACTTGAAATTCCTTAAATGTTTATTTTTCCCTCGAAATACTGTATATTGCTAAGGTGAAACTCTATTATTTACTGACTGCATTTAATGAGTTGACTAGACTTCTTTCCCCATTTTGCTCACTGCAAATTGACAATTTTTCCTTATGAGCCAAAACAATGAGCAGTATTTTATTTATATGTTTATTGCTGACATTTAATGATGCCAAATGGTGTGGATGTCAGCCCGTCCTCTCGAGTGGTCACAATGTTACATAATTATGTACTAAATTGCCCGAACCTAACCAATAGCCCCCGTGCTAAAAATGTGGTTTGTTTGCAAGCCACTATGATTTATAGTACAGTACATCATATTTTGTTTGTTTGGGATTTTGACATCAAAATCAATGCATTACTCGAGAGAACAGGTTGGAATGTGACCCATGGCAAGATTGTCTCGGGCAAAATACTTCAGTTTTCTTTGTGTCTTGCATTCACAGTTCTCTATATATCACATGGTTTATTTTTACACAATTTGGTAAAATATGCTAATTTTACATGTAAAATTATCATACTTCTTGATACAGTATATCACTCAAATTTTGGAACATCCTTGCACAGTGTCAGCTACAAATGGAAATAATGTGTTAGTAATAGTATCAACAAGCAAGAAACCAAAAAGAAAGCATTGTGATGGTTTTTGAGAAGTAGAGGTAAGTTAGGAGTGACATCCCCAAAAGTGTTGTGTGCTCAGAATATCACCTGTTCTGCTAAAAAATGTTAATTTTACGCTACTGTGAAGTTCACCTAATAAGACGCGTAAGTGGAATGAGTTTTCAGTGACTTGTTACGTCGTGGCAAGGTGTAGGGTGGCCTGGCTACATGTTGTACAGTAGCTTCCAGCCAGTCTCTCTTTTATGAGGTCTTGTGTACAGTGGCTAGAGCTAGTATCACCTTACATGCAGTAAAATCCTATCTTGTGTTCAAAATATTTAACTTGATATTTACTCGTGAAATCAAGGAAAATTCCAAAATCATTTCGTGATTCATTACTTACTAATATTGGTGACTAATTCACTTTTTCTGTTTATCATATTCCAACATTTACAGTACTGTACTTGGATTTCATTATTTAAGCTTTGCACTTAAATATTTTAGATGAATACTGTTAAAACCATAATAATCAAGGCTAATAAATGTTAAGCAAATAATAAAGGTTAATTAATAAAAGTTGAAAACTTTAAGTTACTTGATTTGGAAAATAATTTTGGGATATTTTTTAATCTACTTGTATGCTTGGAAGCCAAATTTTCAGTTTGTTAAAATTTTTAGTCCCTATAAATGTACATTATAAAAGCCCTTACTAGAATACCATAAGCTATTATATTCATAAAAACTCTGTAATATTCTGAGAAATGTTAAGCCACAGATGACTTTAAATTTGCTCTTACCAATAATCATACTATAGGCACTTATTTAAACAAGAGATCCTTTACCCTCTGATCCTTACCCTACATATTTGGTGAAGAATGTCTTTTGCGTGTTCAAGCTGTACTATTTGACACAATAATACTCACCAATATCTTAAGCACAACATCTGTGAACATATATGAACAGTATCTCTTACCATACAGGTTTCCCTTGTACACAGTTACTCCTCCACAGTACATGATCACTGTTAACCCATGAGTCGCCCTTTCACATCCAATAACTTCAATATAGTGAACTGACTTTCAGCTATTTTAGATCAGACATCAGCATCTTGGAATCAAATCATACTGCTAAAATGAAGCTTTAACTGCTCAGTGTCCTCGACTCCATTGTTTGCACATTATTTCATCTTCTGCAGAGGAATACGATCACAATGTTCAAGATACTGACAATATACAAATTGACAAGAAAGCTACTTAAACTGAGGGAAAATAGAAGAGGACATCGGTGGAAATTGGAAACAAAGTGATTCGAACAAATATACATTAGTACTTGCCTCACTTATGGTGGTCACCAGTGGAATTCAGAAAATAAGATGGGTGTGGGTGCCACCTCAATCCACAACTTCAAAATCACATACAGTAGATGTAACAAAATAAATGATTAAATTACAGTATTAATAATTTGAATTATTAATACCAAATAACATGTTTTACAAAACTGGGTCTCAAGATCTTTCATTTAATTACTATCTGATTTTAAGCAGCCCAGAGACCAGAGGTACCAATTAGTCTAGACAATTAAGGTTGCACTGTACTGCTCAGAACACAAATGTCAAGAGATTTAAAATTGCACTATTAGTCTAAAGAAGCCATGAGGTGGGGCATAAACAGACCGACCTCACTCCCCGTAACCATTCATAGGTAAGCACCGATAGGCAAACTCACACATGCACACCACACTGTGTTGAAATTTACAAATTCATACTAATCATTCACAACACTAAAATTTATTCACAATAGCACACTGAAAGAATGAATATGATCAGAACCATCATGAACCACTTAGGGGTTCAAGAAATACAAGTGCTATATTTTGAAAATGCAAACCCAGTACTCCCATTAGTCCATTACCCACCCTTCCCATCCCCTTTGTACATGCAACCACTACTAGCGGGTACCAAATACCTAAGGCCAGCAAGGTACACATCAAAGCTGACAGGTGTCAAAATTGGTAGTACCCGCAATATGTTAACCATAGCAACAGAGCAGTACCACAAGAATCTTAGATACGGCCAGAAAAGGAAATGTGCGATGCAGATGGTAACACCAGCAGTGCACCTGTCACCCCAAAGGATACCACAGCCAGCGTGGTGCACGACTCTAATATTGCTATAGTAGCAGTGACATTCATCTTATATTTCATACCAAGGGATACACAAAAATCTGTGACTGTAGTCAATAACTGCAGCTTACAGTGCATGATGAGACTGTTCATTTTCTGCTTAAGCTAAGCAACATTTATGAACTCGAATCCACTAATCATTATATAATTAAAAATATAGTTTCAAAGTACTGTAATAAGCTTCAGAGGGCAATCTGATAACTACTGTATTTGTAACCTACTGGTAATTCTCACATGAACAAATAATGGCTGTAGTTCCATAGCTAATTATTTACAAGAAAGATAATGAAATCTAAATCAGGAAGCATTATGCCTGATCAATTTGTTCAGCCCAGACAGGAGCTAGTTATACCTCTTCCTTGTCTACATAATAAATCTCAAACATGCTTATCTCAACTCTCAACCAAACCATATAGGCTTAAAATGTGAATAAAAATTGTGTAGAAAAATCTGTTAGTTACTGGCATATCAAATGTGCAATAATTAACAAGAGGACTGCTTGTCTTACCAGTGGTAGCCTACTTGGTTGTATATAGCCATAATAATACACACACAAGCACACCTCACACTAAACTGTCAGCTTACAAATTCTACTCAAGCACTATTGATACCCATGACTTAAAAACAAACGTGTTAGCATTAGATAAGTAGCAGAATTTCTAACATCACTTTAGCTAATATTAAAGCCCAACACACTACAGTGAATGCATGCAGATACTGTACATAAATAAAGCATAACCAATGCTCAGTACACGGCATAGCCAAATATTCAGAATTATATTGAAAATATATTGTACTTTATGTCTTGTAGCATTTCCACTATCACACACACCCACACACACACACACACACACACACACACCCACACACACACTGGGGGGTCTCACACAGCTATACAGTACCATTACTGTATTGTAGTCAGGTAATGTCGCTATCACTTCAACAATGCCATTCATAAACAAGTGAACTACTAACTTAACTGACTGTATGAATGACCCTCACATAGTTAGTTTACATAGATCAAATGCCATAGAAAAATGTAATGTTCAAACATACTATATCATAAACATGTTATTACAGAACTCATATGGAAGTTAAACTATGCTGGATGAGGTGATGTCTGCATGTTACACTATGTTGGATGAGGTGATGTCTGCATGTCACACTATGTTGGATGAGGGTGATGTCTGCATGTCACACTATGCTGGATGAGGGTGATGTTTGCATGTTACATTATGTGGATGAGGTGATGTCTGCATGTCACACTATGTTGGATGAGGGTGATGTCTGCATGTCACACTATGTTGGATGAGGGTGATGTCTGCATGTTACACTATGTTGGATGAGGTGATGTCTGCTTGTCACACTATGCTGGATGAGGGTGATGTCTGCATGTCACACTACGTTGGATGAGGGTGATGTCTGCATGTCACACTATGCTGGATGAGGTGATGTCTGCATGTCACACTATGTTGGATGAGGGTGATGTCTGCATGTCACACTATGTTGGATGAGGTGATGTCTGCATGTCACACTATGTTGGATGAGGGTGATGTCTGCATGTTACACTATGTTGGATGAGGTGATGTCTGCATGTCACACTATGTTGGATGAGGGTGATGTCTGCATGTCACACTATGCTGGATGAGGGTGATGTCTGCATGTCACACTATGTTGGATGAGGGTGATGTCTGCATGTCACACTATGTTGGATGAGGTGATGTCTGCATGTCACACTATGTTGGATGAGGTGATGTCTGCTTGTCACACTATGTTGGATGAGGTGATGTCTGCATGTCACACTATGCTGGATGAGGTGATGTCTGCATGTCACACTATGTGGGATGAGGGTGATGTCTGCATGTCACACTATGTTGGATGAGGTGATGTCTGCTTGTCACACTATGTTGGATGAGGGTGATGTCTGCTTGTCACACTATGCTGATGAGGGTGATGTCTGCATGTCACACTATGTTGGATGAGGGTGATGTCTGCATGTCACACTATGTTGGATGAGGTGATGTCTGCTTGTCACACTATGTTGGATGAGGGTATGTCTGCATGTCACACTATGCTGGATGAGGGTGATGTCTGCATGTCACACTATGTTGGATGAGGTGATGTCTGCATGTTACACTATGCTGGATGAGGTGATGTCTGCATGTCACACTATGTTGGATGGGGTGATGTCTGCATGTTACACTATGCTGGATGAGGTGATGTCTGCATGTCCACTAGTTGGATGAGGGTGATGTCTGCATGTCACACTATGTTTGATGAGGTGATGTCTGCATGTTACACTATGCTGGATGAAGGTGATGTCTGCATGTCACACTATGCTGGATGAGGTGATGTCTGCATGTCACACTATGCTGGATGAGGTGATGTCTGCATGTCACACTATGCTGGATGAGGTGATGTCTGCATGTCACACTATGCTGGATGAGGGTGATGTCTGCATGTCACACTATGCTGGATGAGGTGATGTCTGCAAATGTATAATTTGATCAAATTCATACATTTGCAGACATCACCTCATCCAGCATAGTGTGACATGCAGACATCACCCTCATCCAGCTAGTGTGACATGCAGACATCACCTCATCCAGCATAGTGTGATGCAGACATCACCTCATCCAGCATAGTGTGACATGCAGACATCACCTCATCCAGCATAGTGTGACAGCAGACATCACCTTCATCCAGCATAGTGTAACATGCGACATCACCTCATCCAACATAGTGTGACATGCAGACATCACCCTCATCCAACATAGTGTGACAGCAGACATCACCTCATCCAGCATAGTGTAACATGCAGACATCACCCTCATCCACATAGTGTGACATGCAGACATCACCTCATCCAGCATAGTGTGACATGCAGACACACCTCATCCAACATAGTGTGACATGCAGACATCACCCTCATCCACATAGTGTGACATGCAGACATCACCCTCATCCACATAGTGTGACATGCAGACATCACCTCATCCAACATAGTGTGACATGCAGACATCACCCTCATCCAACATAGTGTGACATGCAGACATCACCCTCATCCAGCATAGTGTGACATGCAGACATCACCCTCATCCAACATAGTGTGACATGCAGACATCACCTCATCCAACATAGTGTGACATGCAGACATCACCCTCATCCAGCATAGTGTGACATGCAGACATCACCCTCATCCACATAGTGTGACATGCAGACATCACCCTCATCCAACATAGTGTGACAGCAGACATCACCTCATCCAACATAGTGTGACATGCAGACATCACCCTCATCCAACATAGTGTGACATGCAGACATCACCTCATCCAACATAGTGTAACATGCAGACATCACCCTCATCCACATAGTGTGACATGCAGACATCACCCTCATCCAACATAGTGTGACATGCAGACATCACCTCATCCAACATAGTGTAACATGCAGACATCACCTCATCCAACATAGTGTGACATGCAGACATCACCCTCATCCAACATAGTGTGACATGCAGACATCACCCTCATCCAACATAGTTGAACATGCAGACATCACCTCATCCAACATAGTGTAACATGCAGACATCACCCTCATCCAACGTAGTGTAACATGCAGACATCACCCTCATCCAGCATAGTGTGACAAGCAGACATCACCTCATCCAACATAGTGTACATGCAGACATCACCCTCATCCAACATAGTGTGACATGCAGACATCACCCTCATCCAACATAGTGTGACATGCAGACATCACCTCATCCAACATAATGTGACATGCAGACATCACCCTCATCCAGCATAGTGTGACATGCAGACATCACCCTCATCCAACATAGTGTAACATGCAGACATCACCTCATCCAACATAGTGTAACATGCAGACATCACCCTCATCCAGCATAGTTTAACTTCCATATGAGTTCTGTAATAACATGTTTATGATATAGTATGTTTGAACATTACATTTTTCTATGGCATTTGATCTATGTAAACTTAACTATGTGATCGGGTCATTCATACAGTCAGTTAAGTTAGTAGTTCACTTGTTTATGAATGGCATTGTTGAAGTGATAGCGACATTACCTGACTACAATACAGTAATGGTACTGTATAGCTGTTGTGAGACCCCCCAGTGTGTGTGTGTGTGTGTGTGTGTGTGTGTGGTGTGTGTGTGTGTGTGTGTGGAGCTACTACAGACATAAAGTACAATATATTTCAATATAATTCTGAATACTTTTGGCTATGCCGTGTACTGAGCATTGGTTATTGCTTATTTATGTACAGTATCTGCATGCATTCACTGTAGTGTGTTGGGCTTTAATATTAGCTAAAGTGATGTTAGAAATTCTGCTACTTATCTAATGCTAACACGTTTTGTTTTTAAGTCATGGGTATCAATAGTGCTTGAGTAGAATTTGTAAGCTGACAGTTTAGTGTGAGGTGTGCTGTGTGTGTATATTATGGCTATATACAACCAAGTAGGCTACCACTGGTAAGACAAGCCAGTCCTCTTGTTAATTATTGCACATTTGATATGCCAGTAACTAACAGATTTTTCTACACAATTTTTATTCACATTTTTAAGCCTATATGGTTTGGTTGAGAGTTGAGATAAGCATGTTTGAGATTTATTATGTAGACAAGGAAGAGGTATAACTAGCTCCTGTCTGGGCTGAACAAATTGATCAGGCATAATGCTTCCTGATTTAGATTTCATTATCTTTCTTGTAATAATTAGCTATGGAACTACAGCCATTATTTGTTCATGTGAGAATTACCAGTAGGTTACAAATACAGTAGTTATCAGATTGCCCTCTGAAGCTTATTACAGTACTTTGAAACTATATTTTTTAATTATATAATGATTATGGATTCGAGTTCATAAATGTTGCTTAGCTTAAGCAGAAAATGAACAGTCTCATCATGCACTGTAAGCTGCAGTTATTGACTACAGTCACAGATTTTTGTGTATCCCTGGTATGAAATATAAGATGAATGTCACTGCTACTATAGCAATATTAGTCGTGCACCACGCTGGCTGTGGTATCCTTTGGGGCTGACAGGTGCACTGCTGGTGTTACCATCTGCACCGCACATTTCCTTTTTCTGGCCGTATCTAAGATTCTTGTGGTACTGCTCTGTTGCTATGGTTAACATATTGCCGGGTACTACCAATTTTGACACCTGTCAGCTTTGATGTGTACCTTGCTGGCCTTAGGTATTTGGTACCCGCTAGTAGTGGTTGCATGTACAAAGGGGATGGGAAGGGTGGGTAATGGACTAATGGGAGTACCTGGGTTTGCATTTTCAAAATATAGCACTTGTATTTCTTGAACCCCTAAGTTGGTTCATGATAGGTTCTGATCATATTCATTCTTTCAGTGTGCTATTGTGAATAAATTTTAGTGTTGTGAATGATTTAGTATGAATTTGTAAATTTTCATAGTGTGTGTGTGCATGTGAGAGTTTGCCTATCGGTGCTTACCTATGAATGGTTACGGGGAGTGAGGTCGGTCTGTTTATGCCCCACCTCATGGCTTCTTTAGACTAATAGTGCAATTTTAAATCTCTTGACATTTGTGTTCTGAGCAGTACAGTGCAACCTTAATTGTCTAGACTAATTGGTACCTCTTGGTCTCTGGGCTGCTTAAAATCCAGATAGTAATTAAATGAAAGATCTTGAGACCCAGTTTTGTAAAACATGTTATTTTGGTATTTAATAATTCAAATTATTAATACTGTAATTTAATCATTTATTTTGTTACATCTACTGTATGTGATTTTGAAGTTGTGGATTGAGGTGGCACCCACACCCATCTTATTTTCTGAATTCCACTTGGTGACCACCATAAGTGAGTGCAAGTACTAATGTATATTTGTTCGAAACACTTTGTTTCCAATTTCCACCGATGTCCCCTTCTATTTTTCCTCAGTTTAAAGTAGCTTTTCTTGTCAATTTGTATATTTGTCAGTATCTTGAACATTGTGATCGTATTTCCTCTGCAGAAGATGAAATTAATGTGCAAACAATGGAGTCGAGGACACTGAGCAGTTAAAGCTTCATTTTAGCAGTATGATTTGATTCCAAGATGCTGATGTCTGATCTAAAATAGCTGAAAGTCAGTTCACTATATTGAAGTTATTGGATGTGAAAGGGCGACTCATGGGTTAACAGTGATCATGTACTGTGGAGGAGTAACTTGTGTACAAGGGAAACCTGTATGGTAAGAGATACTGTTCATATATGTTCACAGATGTTGTGCTTAAGATATTGGTGAGTATTATTTGTGTCAAATAGTACAGCTTGAACACGCAAAGACATTCTTCACCAAATATGTAGGGTAAGGATCAGAGGGTAAAGGATCTCTTGTTTTAAATAAGTGCCTATAGTATGATTATTGGTAAGAGCAAATTTAAAGTTCATCTGTGGCTTAACATTTCTCAGAATATTACAGAGTTTTTTATGAATATAATAGCTTATGGTATTCTAGTAAGGGCTTTTATGTAATGTACATTTATAGGGACTAAAAATTTTAACAAACTGAAAATTTGGCTTCCAAGCATTACAGGTAGATTAAAAAATATCCCAAAAATTATTTTCCAAATCAAGTAACCTAAAGTTTTCAACTTTTATTAATTAACCTTTATTTATTTGCTTAACCTTTATTAGCCTCTGATTATTATGGTTTTAACAGTATTCATCTAAAATATTTAAGTGCAAAGCTTAAATAATGAAATCCAAGTACAGTACTGTAAATGTTGGAATATGATAAACAGAAAAAGTGAATTAGTCACCAATATTAGTAAGTAATGAATCACGAAATGCCATTTTGGAATTTTCCTTGATTTCACGAGTAAATATCAAGTTTAAATATTTTGAACACAAGATAGGATTTTACTGCATGTAAGGTTGATACTAGCTCTAGCCACTGTACCACAAGACCTCATAAAAGAGAGACTGGCTGGAAGCTACTGTACAACATGTAGCCAGGCCACCCTACACCTTGCCACGACGTAACAAGTCACTGAAAACTCATTCCACTTACGCGTCTTATTAGGTGAACTTCACAGTAGCGTAAAATTAACATTTATTTAGCAGAACAGGTGATATTCTGAGCACACAACACTTTTGGGGATGTCACTCCTAACTTACCTCTACTTCTCAAAAACCATCACAATGCTTTCTTTTTGGTTTCTTGCTTGTTGATACTATTACTACCACATTATTTCCATTTGTAGCTGACACTGTGCAAGGATGTTCCAAAATTTGAGTGATATACTGTATCAAGAAGTATGATAATTTTACATGTAAAATTAGCATATTTTACCAAATTGTGTAAAAAATAAACCATGTGATATATAGAGAACTGTGAATGCAAGACACAAAGAAACTGAAGTATTTTGCCCGAGACAATCTTGCCATGGGTCACATTCCAACCTGTTCTCTCGAGTAATGCATTGAATTTTGATGTCAAAATCCCAAACAAACAAAATATGATGTACTGTACTATAAATCATAGTGGCTTGCAAACAAACCACATTTTTTATGCATGGGGGCTATTGGTTAGGTTCGGGCAATTTAGTACATAATTTATGTAACATTGTGACCACTCGAGAGGACGGGCTGCACATCCACACCATTTGGCATCATTAAATGTCAGCAATAAACATATAAATAAAATACTTGCTCATTGTTTTGGCTCATAAGGAAAAATTGTCAATTTGCAGTGAGCAAAATGGGAAAGAATGTCTAGTCAACTCATTAAATGCAGTCAGTAAATAATAGAGTTTCACCTTAGCAAATATACAGTATTTCGAGGGAAAATAAACATTTAAGGAATTTCAAGTATAGGTTAGACATATATATGAATGAGATTGGGTGGATATAAATAGGAGCTGCCTCGTATGGGCCAATAGGTCTTCTGCAGTTACCTTGATTCTTATGTTCTTCTATAACACAGGCTACACATACTGTATGGGGATGACCTTTAGTGGAGAAGAAAGTATGATGATAACTCTGGGCAAATAAATGTTGGTTTTATCTTTCTCCTTTCTGCTCTTCTTTACAAGAGTTCTGGGAAAAGAAACACTGGTAATTTCTTCTTGTTAACAGTTGAAACTTGCAAGTTCTAGAGAAGAGAATCTCCTCACAATTTATAAAATATTTCTCATTGTTGGGGACAGATATATATATATGTATATTATAATGTGCTTTAGGCTTGTATTGAGGCTTCCTGCCCCCCCCCCCAAGGTCAAACTACTGCCATTTTCCAGGATGCAACCCCATAAGTTGTATAACTCCCAGGTATCTATTTACTGCTAGGTGAATAGAAGCATTAGGTGAGGGGACATTCCCAACCATTTATGTCCTGACAAGGGATTGAACCCAGGATCCCTGATTGAGAGTTGAAAACAATTCCTTTGGACTTTTCAGGCTCGTGTTTACGTGTAGTTATAGTACAGTACACCAGAATTAGAGGTCAGTATTCCTTAGACTGATTTATACTTGACTTGATTTATACTTGAATCCAATGACTTCACCTTTAAAATCACTGTGTTGGAATGTGTGTGTGTGCTGTGAAAACTGAATGTGCCATTGTCTCATTTTGAAGTATTATTATGAATACATGACCAGGTTATCAGAAGGAAACCTGGAGAAATGTTTAAAGCTTTATACTTAGAAGTTTATTTTAGAAATTGTAAAATAGTGATAATTTTGTGGTAGCAATGATGTAGTTGATGTGAGAGGCCAAGACATAGTGGTGTTCATTAGAACTCTTGGGTAAGCTATTAAAATTACCATGAGGTAGTCTTAGAGTGACCACATCTTCTCAAATGTTCTGGAGAAGATGTGCAGTCACCCTTTCATGTTATTTTAAGGTCGTGTCATCAGCTAGTAAAAAATTCAATTGAGAACTTGACTAGAGTTCTTTTGTCACAAATATTTCTGGTTTAGCTGCAACCAGTAGGAACTAGACACAATCATAGCAGTGTAATTAGTGGGTCCGCTTCACAACTCTTGTGTCTTAATCAAGTACACACATCTTGTAATATAACTACATTATCATTCTGATATCTGCAGGATCTGGGAAGATGCTGACTCCTCCTTTAGTATGATTCTTGAGCTTTAATCTGTCCATATATATTTTTATACCCACTAAGGGATAAGATGTTATGATAATAGTGTGTAAGTGTAAAAACTCAAGCTTTGCAATAATATTTTAAGATTTCCAAGTCATCTGTGTGTGGGTGGATGTTTATTTTGAAGTCTTGATTATCTGTCTTCAAGTCTACTAATATTATCTGAGACATAATTCATGATAGTTACTTATAAGGTGGCTTAATGAATTAACGCCACAATAATTTTATAAATCACTGATTATCCAGTATAATAGATTATGCATTTTTTTCTTTGGCTTTGTTTAAGAGTATAAAATACTGCCATTAAGATGAGGTTTCCGAGATTTTGGTAGACTGTACCTTATATAATCAAGTCACAAAAAGACCACCAGTGTAGCAGCTGGAGGTAGTTTTGTAATGGTGTGAAGACCTTAGCATCTTCCTTTGAACCCAAAGATCTTGCTGTGTTTGAATCCAGCCTTTGTAATAAAATATCCATGTATAAAATTTGTACTAAATGGGTCTTATAGTGGGATTGTCATCATGCTCAACTCAAGAGTTTGTAAGATTGTAATGTTGTGTTCCCAGTTGGTCGCTGATCATGATATGTGACAACAACTTGTTTCTTTTTAACCTAGAGTTTTTTATCTAGAGTTTTGAGGTACTGTATTAAGTGATGAAATGCAAATACTGTACAGTCAAATGTATTCACCTAGTTCTATTCACCTAGTTGTGTTTACGGGGGTTGAGCTTTGCTTTTTCAACCCGCCTCTCAACTGTCAATCAACTGTTTACTAACTACTACTTTTTTTTCCCCCTCACCACACACACACACACACACACCCCAGGAAGCAGCCCGTTACAGCTGACTAACTCCCAGGTACCTATTTACTGCTAGGTAACAGGGGCATTCAGGGTGAAAGAAACTTTGCCCATTTGTTTCTGCCTGGTGCGGGAATCGAACCCAGGCCACAGAATTACGAGTCCTGTGCGCTATCCACCAGGCTACGAGGCCCCTGTACCAGGCCTCTGGTACTCCACAAATGTGTGGAGTATCTGGAGCATATATAGTTTGTACTGTATACAGAAATGAGCAGTTAGCCCTCTACCCTACGCTGTGCCATTGTACATCCCATAGTGTAAAACATAAAGCGCAAGGTTATGACAAGTGTTCTTGTATGCCAACTTGTGAAAGTACTGTATTACGATTTTTAATAGTAAGTGGGTTGTTACTAAAACTTTCCTGCTCGTCATAACTAAAAATTGTGCATGATATATTTAGTTTTGCACTAGATCAAGTACCTTCTTTCTCTCCCTGTCATAGATACTGCCTTATTATAACAGAGGTAGGGCTAGTTGGGCTCTGTTAATTTGAAGGGCAATTTGAGTGTAGTTTATAAAGTCCCTCTTGCAGAGAATAAGTCACAATAATGTGGCTGAAGCAAATAATCCAATGACATTTCTGTCTGTACTGGACTATGATACAACTTGATAAGCGTCCAGGATGGACTGAAATGTTACATTTATTTCATCTCGTACCCCTCCATGGTGCCTCCTTGCCGTGGTGAGGGGCTCACGTACACCTCCCTGGGACCAGTGTGGGTTGCCTGTGCCCCCTCTCCTGCCCCCTCTTTGGGTGGTGTACGTGCTGAAGGGCACCATGTAGGGGCCTTGTGATCCATCGGACCACCCGCTGGAGGGGTCGCCTGTGAGAGGCCGCCCTGAGTGGATGGTTGGGTGTCCAGGCTAGGGCGATAGGGGGACTGGGGTCTTAGCACCAGTGTGGGAGAATGCACGAAGTAGTAGGACTCCCCTGTTGCAAAGGGGGAGCACCGCTGGGGACGACACACCCTTCCTGCACTGGCCCGCGCTCGGCCTCCCTGGCTGCCCTGGTAGGTGGTATCCCTTGGTTCCGGGTCCCATCCCTTTTATTAGTTTGCTATATGGATGACGACTTGACTACTTCTAACCAGGCTCATGGGGTGGGCGACCAGGCCCCTGAGTCGGACCGTCCTGGAAGACCGGGATCTGTAGCCTCCACTACAGAGCCCGGTTTAGGCCCAGACCGGACTCTTCCTCCCTGCTCCCCTCCCTCCTCTGTGGTTGGGTCGAGCTCCAAGCCTGCTGTGGTGACCGTCTCGTCCCCTTGCACGGCTCCATCTCTTCTTGCGACTACTGCGCCTTTCGACCCGTCTCTCTCTACGGGTTCTCATCGCCGTCCCCGCCACGGCCGCTCTCGTATGCTTCCTTCCCATCCTACTTCGTTCCATGCTTTGTTTGGTCCTGCTACATGGACTAAGTATTTTGACCTCCAACCCTTGGACTCAACTCCTCCTGACGATTTTTCCCTTCATAGGCATCTTGTCGATTCCGTGGATGCCTCTGTCACCTTCAACCCCACTCGTCTTGGTACCCGTGTCGTTGCTGCTCCTTCTCAGGATGCGGCCACTCGCTTGGCCGCCTTATCCTGCCTTGGTGAAACCCCTGTTCGGGTCTCGAAGAACGCCCGGTTGAATGCCAGTGTGGGCACTGTTCTCCTCCCGCACCATGTTGCGACCGGTGTTAGGGATCTTAGGGACTGCCACGAGGATATCAAACATGTCCTCGAGGCCCAAGGTCATTCTGTCCTCCAAGTGGATACATTTATTCGTCCCCCTCGTGGTCATCGCCGTCTGCCTCTTCGGGTTGTGAAGGTTACCTTTGATGGTAGGACCCTTCCATCCTCTGTTATTCTCGCTGGTGCCAGGTGCTCCGTTCAGGAGTATATTCCATCTCCTCGGCTCTGCGGTAAGTGCTGGAAGTTTGGGCATGGCACCCTCAGGTGCTCTAGTCCTGTCTCTCTCTGTCCCCTGTGTGGAAGCGAGGGTCACTCTAAGTTGGAGTGCACTTCTCCCCAGGCCCGCTGCCTCAATTGCGGTGAGGCCCACCCTACCTTCTCCCGTGCGTGTGTTCGTTACAAACTTGAGGCGGCTGTCCTCAACTTGAAGCACCGGGACCGTTTGTCTTTTCCTGAGGCTCGGCGCCAAGTTCATCGTCTCCCCTCTTTCGCTGGTGTCTCCTATGCTCGAGTGGTGCGCTCTTCCTCTCCTCGTCCTTCCCGCCTTCCTCAGTCTCACAACCGTTTCCGAGCCTTAGACCCAGACACGCCCACCACCGCCTCCCCTGTTTCCCTCAGTTCTGTCCCGAAGGGTCCCCCTCCTGGTTCTCTGTCTAGGGCTCCCCTTCATTCTACCCAGTCTGTCACATCTCCTGTGTCTTCTATTTCCTCTCCTACTAGTCCTTCTCCTCCGTCTCTTGGCTCTCCACGCCGCCTGACTGTGCGGGCCGACGTCCATCGCTCTCCTGATGGTTGTGTTGTTCGCTCTCGCTCTTCTTCTCCTATCGAGACTCTGGAGTCTGTTGCCCAGTACGTTGCTGCTGGGACGCCTGTTTCTTTGAGTCAGAAGCGGAAACCTGGCTCCTCTCCTTCCTCCTCCCCTGTCGGTAAGAAAGCTTCGCTTTCTTCTTCGCCCCCTATCTCTGCTTCTATCGTTCCTTCCCCTCCCGCTTCGGTGGTGGTGCCCCCTGTTCCTACTGTGGGGGTTTCTTTAGCCCCCAGTTCCATCTCGGTTACTGCCCTTGCTGAGGTGCGCTCCCCTCTTTCTGCTCCCCCTCCTCCCCTTCCTTCTCCTCCAGGCCCTGCTCGTCCACCTCTGGTCCGTCCTTCCGCTTCTTGCCCTCCTTCTTTACTCAGTTTACCCATGCCCCCTAATCCTGACTTTGCTGACCCTGATCCTGACTCTGTGCTTTTTTAGCGTGCTGTGTTCCTTCTTCACCTTTGTTTCTTTGCTCTCTGTTACTCTCCTCTCTCTCTTTAGTGATGTCTTTTCTTCAGTGGAACATCCGTGGATTTTACGCCAATTTCCTTGACCTTCAACTTCTCATCTCACAGTTTTCGCCCCTTTGTGTCTGTCTCCAGGAGCCGATGCTTGGTTCTCGTTCTGGTCGCTTCCGTGGCTATTCTTTTCTCTCCCCTCCCCCCGCGGTCCATAATTCTTCTGCTCTCTTGATTCGTTCTGATGTTCCCTTTGTCCCCTTACTTTTTTCCTCGCCTCTCCACTGTTCTGCCGCCCGTGTCTTTGTGCGTAGATGGTACACGGTTTGTTCCATTTATCTTCCCCCCACTGTCCCACTTTCTCTTCCCGATCTTAAACACCTCCTAGACTCCTTGCCGGAGCCTGTGCTCCTGCTGGGTGATTTCAATTGTCGTCATGCCCTTTGGGGTGATGTGCTGACAAACACCCGGGGTCGCCTACTTGAACCTTTCATCCTCTCTTCTTCCCTATCCCTTCTTAATTCTGGTGAGCCCACTCATTTGGACTCTCGGACTCGCTCCCTTTCTTGTCTCGATCTTTCTCTGTGCTCGTCATCCCTTTCCTTAGATTTCGGGTGGCGAGTCCTTGATGACCTCCATGGCAGTGACCATTTTCCTATCCTTGTCACTTTTTTCTCCTTTCGCCCTCCTCTCTCCTTCCCTCGGTGGCGGTTTGCCGAGGCTGACTGGCGCCTTTTTACTCTCCGTGCTACTATTTCCGACCTCTCCGTTTTACCTCTCCCTCGCGCCCTCCTTCTTTTTCATGACACTATCTTTGACGCTGCCCTGCACTCTATTCCTCGCTCTTCCTCTCGGGGAACGCGAAAGTGCGTTCCCTGGTGGAATTTGGACTGTGCTCGGGCTGTCCGCTGTAAGCGTGCAGCCTGGAAGAGACATCGCCGCCGGCAGACGGTTGAGTCTTTTCTTTTGTTTCGGAAGGCGAGTGCGGTGGCCCGTAGGACCATCCGTGCGGCTAAACGTGCTTGCTGGGCGACTTATGTCTCTACCGTTACTTCCGAAACTCCTCTTCCGCTGGTCTGGAAGCGTATCCGCAAGATTGCGGGTAAGTTCGTTCCCGATGTCTCCCCGGTCCTTCGCCTCCATGGTGCTCTTGTGGCGGACCCGTTGCAGGTTGCGACCGAACTGGGTTCCCATTTCTCCTCTGTTAGTTCTGGTTCTCATCTCCCCCAATCCTTCCTTCTTCGTAAGCCTCTCCTTGAGTCTCGTCCTTTAAATTTCTGTACTTTTCTCCACCTTCCCTATAATGATCCCTTCTCTCTCTCTGAACTTCAATCTGCCCTAGCCCTTTGTGGTTCTACGGCAGCGGGCTCTGATGGCATTCATTATGAAATGCTCCGCCATCTCCCTCCGTGCACGTCTCAGTATTTACTGAGTCTGTACAATCGGGTCTGGGAGTCGTCGTCAGTCCCTGAAGACTGGCTCGATGCTGTTGTCCTCCCTGTTCGGAAACCAGGGTCTCTCGGGTCATCCCCCAAGGACTTCCGCCCTATTGCCCTCACGAGTTGTGTCTGCAAGCTCTTTGAACGTATGGTTAACGTTCGTTTGATGTGGTTCTTAGAACACTATAACCACCTCTCTCCTTCTCAATTTGGTTTTCGCAAGTGCCGCAGCACAACGGATGTCCTGGTAAACTTGGAGGTCTATATTCGTACTGCTTTTGCTGCGAAGACTTCCGTTGTTGCCGTCCTTTTTGACCTAGAAAAGGCTTACGACACTACCTGGCGGTATCACATTCTGTCTCAACTTCATTCTTTTGGCCTTCGTGGGAACCTCCCTCTCTTCCTCCAGAGCTTCCTCTCTCGTCGTTCCTTTCGTGTGCGGCTTGGTACTGCTCTCTCTGCCCCTTTTCGGCAGTATGAGGGTGTACCCCAGGGTAGTGTTCTGAGCACTACTCTTTTTCTAGTTGCCCTCAACGGTCTTCTTTCTTCTCTTCCTTCTGGTGTCTTCTCTGCTCTGTATGTTGATGATCTTACCCTTTGCTGTCAGGGTGATGATTCACCTCTCCTTCAACGGCGGCTTCAACTTGCGATTGATGCCGTGTCGTCGTGGGCCACCGATCATGGCTTCAAGTTCTCTGCATCTAAGACTTGTGCTATGACCTTTACTCGGAAGCATGTTGTTCTTCGTCCCTCTTTGTCGCTTTATGGTCATCCCATTGTGTACAGGGATTCCGCAAAGCTCTTGGGGTTAGTCTTTGACACTCGTTTGTCTTGGTCAGCCCATATCTCTTGCCTCCGAGTTGAGTGCTCTAAGGCCCTTAACCTCCTTAAGGTTTTGTCCCATACTTCTTGGGGAGCGGATAGACGCACGCTCCTATATTTGCACTCCTCTCTCGTCCTGTCTAAACTCGATTATGGTTGCCCTGCTTACTCTTCTGCTTCTCCTTCTACTCTTCGCCGTCTTGATGCTTTGCACCATACTGGGTTGCGTCTCAGCTCTGGTGCCTTTCGTTCGACTCCCGCCCTCAGTTTGTATGTTGACACTGGCTTTCTCTCTCTCCAGGACCGCCGTGACCGCTACTGTCTTCGCTATCTTGCGCGGTCCTTACAGCATCCTTCCTCTCGCCTCTGTCGTGCTTTGACTTTTCCTCCTCCTGTAGCTCCTGTTCCTCTTCATTGTCTCCCACTTTCTGTCCGGTTATCTCGCTTGCAGGATTCTCTTTCTGTTCATCTTTCTAATGTTTCTCCTCGTATTGTTCCTTCCTTGCCTCCGTGGAGAGTCCCCCTTCCCAAGTTTTGTACGTCCTTGACTTGTATTACTAAAGCCTTTACCCCTCCTACAGTTCTGAAAAGCCTCTTCCTTGAGCACTTTTCTTCGCACTCCCGCTCTATTTCCATCTTTACCGATGGGTCTAAGTCTGCGGACGGTGTGGGCTACTCTGTTGTTTTTCCTGACCGTACTTATATGTGTCGCCTCCCTTCGGAGGCTAGCGTCTTTACGGCGGAACTTTATGCTATTCTCTATGCTCTCCGTCTCTTGCTTTCTCATTCTCATTCCTCCTTTGTGGTTGTCGTTGACTCTCGTAGTGCCCTAATGGCTCTTGGGTCCTTTAATCCTGTCCACCCAGTGGTCATCGAGATTCAGCAATGGCTGTTTCTTATTTCTAGTAAGTTTAAATCGGTAGAGTTTTGCTGGGTTCCCAGCCATATTGGTGTTTCTTTGAATGAGCGTGCAGATGCTGCCGCTAAGGAAGCCATCCGTTCTTGTCCCATCTCCCGTAAGGGTCTTCCTTATTCTGACTTTTATCCTGTTATTCATTCCTCTATCCTTGCCCGTTGGCAGAGTTGTTGGTCCTCTGTGGTTAGTAACAAACTGCGTACTCTCAAACGTAGTGTGTCCCCGTGGCCTTCCTCCTACCACCGTAACCGGCGGTGGGAAACTGCTTTGGCGCGGCTGCGGGTTGGCCATACTCGCTTAACCCACGGTCACTTAATGGAGCGCCGCCCTGCTCCTTATTGTCCGAATTGCGTTGTCCCTCTTACGATTATGCATATCCTTGTTGAATGTCCTGCCTTCCAGGACGAGCGTGTGTCTTGCTTTCCGACCGTCCCTCGCGGTTACTTGTCCCTCGATAGAATTCTAGGTGAATCGGATACTTTTGATATCGTTCGCCTTATGCGTTTTTGTTCTCGTATTGGCTTTCTTGGTAATATTTAGCGCCCTCTGATTATTTCGCACTTTGATGGTGCTACATAGCCTTCCCGGTTTGGTGCCTTCTTTTGATAATTACCTTACCTTTCATCTCGTATGTGTATGTTGGGTTATAAGCCTCTCTTCCTCTCTACTGAGAATTTGATAGGAGCTAGACAGTGTATACCTGGCTCACATGAATATTGATATGGTATCAATATTACACTTGGTAGAGAGGCTTCAGCCTTGAACCAGTAGGCCTATCAGGATGTAACTGGCAGTGCTTGGTCATCCTCCAGCACCTGTTGATTACAATGTGAACATTGTGTCATTCTGTGGTTTTAAACCACAGGTCTAGGAAGCATGACTATACCTTCACCTGATTTCTCCATAGGACCTTAACATATGAAGCAAAGGCATTACAAATGTGTCATCAAATCATATGTTTATTCAGGTAAAAGTACATACATACAAGGTGGGTTACAAACATAATGTTGGATTTCTAGATAGAGTTAGTACAAACAATGCCTAAAGCCACTAATATGCACAGTGTTTCGGGCAAGGTGTGTGAAAAACACTTAGACTATAACTTAATACTAATTGAGATCAAAGCATAAATTGAGTTGAGAAAGGGAAAAAAACATGGCATAAGTCAGCAGTTATACAAGTTGGTCAACAGTATTGTTTGAAAATAGCAAGACATGGGTTGACATTTAGGGGGTAAGGTAGGTTACATGGAGTTTATTAGGTAGTAATTAGTTTTTTCTTAAAAAAACTTTTCTTTTCTTGTTGTTTTTCCCCTTCTTTTCTTTTTCTTCTAAAAAAAAAACTTTTTTTTCTTTTCTCTGGTTGAGAGAGGTACAGCCTTTGACATGATTGGGAAGGTTATTCCACATTCTGGGTCCCTTGATTTGTAGAGCATTTCTAGTTTGGTTAAGTCGCACTCTTGGAATATCAAGTAGGTATTTGTTTCTGGTGTGATGCCCATGGGTTCTGTTACAACCTTTCTAGGAAGCTTTTAAGGTCAGGATTGACATTACAGTACAAAGTTTTAAATACAGAGTACACTTGAGAGGATGTGCAGTGACTTAATATCTAACATATTCAAAGATTTAAGTAAGGGTACCGAGTGCTGTCTGGGGCCAGAGTTTGATATTGTTCTAATAGCAGCTTTGTGTTAAGTAATTAGATGACATCATCACATTCATAATATACACACTTGCCTGATTCAGAATCTTTTCTGAAATAGTAAATATTTATATTCTTTATAATTTAGATGGACAGCCTCATGGGTTGTCTTCCTATTGGGGTGTTGTACATGCTGCTATAAACTTACCGTAAAGGGGACAAATTTAAATAACCAAACTGAAATCACAGTGTCACATTTTAAGTGAGGTTTTTTTCCATTTTCACACAATCTCAAACCTACACATGTTGACATTTTTTTATGTAGATCATTCAGCTGATGCTCCCATCATTGATATTTTTAAATTACACCTGGAGATACATTTGTCAGGAGGCATGGATGTTGCCTTTACTACAGCATACTGGGACACCAGATATCCTGGCAAACCATATGGCCAGGATCTCATATACAGTAGTAATACATAATAAAGTATGTCACCTTTTTTGTGAGAATAACAAGAACATCTAAACTCGGTTTAATCCTGGAATGTTGAGATCATCACACCTTATATAATTCCAGTTGTCAGGGATAGGAAACCTGCACTGTATTCAGGCTTCTGACAAGGTCCCCTTAGTCTATTGATTTTCTCCAGAATGCAATGGTACCTATTTACTGCTTGGTGAATAAGGCATCAAAGGTATCACTTAAAAGGAAATGTGCCCAAGCAGTTCTGTCCTGCCTGAGGATTGAACCCTGGTTGTAGACCACTGCTACAGAACCCATATGTCTGCCTGCATTAAGGACCTGAATGATTGCCTTGATGAAGCTACAATATGTTGAATGTGAATGCATCGATCTTAAAATTTCATGTATCAATATGTACATTCGTCTGGCTTACAAGTAATGGTCTCTGGTTTAATTCCTAGCAGAACAAAACATATAGGTACAGCAGCCTCTAAATGGTACAGAAACAACAGATTTCCACAGACTAATACTGTACACTGAAAAATACAGACGGAAGAACAATTTTATTATTGTTATTTTATTTTTTATTTATATATATACAAGAGTTCTTACATTCTTGTATAGCCACTACCATGCATAGCATTCAGGCAAGTCTGGAATTATTAACAAGATTATTTAATATTCCCGGAATCCTGAAATACGACTCGTCAAATCGTTTAACAACCCCATTCACTGCTGGGTGAATAGTGGCTACAGTTAAAGATTGGTGCCCAGTCAATCCTCTCTGGTCAGTCTATGAACCCAGGCCAAAGCGCTCTCGAAGTGCTGGGCGAGTGTCTTACCACTGCGCCACAGGGATGGAGGAGACTTCAGGTGCAGGAAGCTGGTGGCTTGTCAAAGGTCCCTCCATTTGTGCAGATGATATTTTCCAGCTGGATTTTAATGTTCGGTAGAGTTTTGGCATTTACAACTTATACGGGTAGGCGGATTCATGGGTTAATAACCCTGTGGATGAAAAATAATCTCCTGTTCTCAGTCCTACAGTGTGGCTTGTTGAGCATGAAACCATTGCTCCTTGTTAATGTTACATCTGACCTTTTGAAGAAGTTGTCAGGATCAATATCCTCACAATTGTTCAGTATTTTAAAAGTTTTGATAAGATCCGCCCTGTCATGCCTGGTTTGTAGAGTTATTAGCCCTGTGGCCTTCAACCGTTAGGGGTATGAGAGTTGACTTAGCTCTGGAATTATTTTTGTTGTCCGGTGTTGCACCTTCTCCAGAGCAACTATGTAGTCGTTCTCAATACTAACCAATCGAACTTCCACACACTCGTCCCGCATCGAGCTCCACGATTATAGCCTCACTCTGCTCTCTGCTCTGCTCCAGGCTTCGTGTTAACGTCTACGCCCCCCCCCTCCTTTTCCAGCCCGTTGTCGTCGTGAGGGGGCTTAGTAGGCGGCTGCCGGGATGTGATGCTCCTTGGGATGGTTCTCTGCCCTTTTGCGGCCTTATGCTCCTCCTGCCATCTTCACTAATTATGCTGGTCACTGTTTCCTCTTCCTTATGTTTTGTTTCCCCCCTCCCTGCCCCCTCTTCTCCTTTCTCATTGTCTTTCTCACTGACCTTTTGCCAGTCTTGATTATTCTTTCGAACATCTTCTGTTTTGACACCCGGGTGTTTGGGGAGACACTCTCTCTCATCCATAGAACTGTGGTACCCAACGTCGCGAGTGATGGGACGTTTTTATTGTCAATCCTCCTTTCGCTGCTGAACTCGATCTCGATGGACTGACGGTTCTTAAGATGACAATTTTGGGGCGTATACTCATGATGCACCCCTAGGGAGCTCCGGCCTGTCTCTTGTTGGGTGTCCTATTCTCTAATTAAGGCTCCATGGTGGGTGTGGGGGCTCATTCGTGAATGAAATTATTTCCACCTCGTTTCGTTTCTATGCTGCTGAATGATCCTTTTATAACACACAGAAATTACAAAAGCATGATGCATCAAATGAACAAATTCACAAGGGCTGTGATGAGGGTTCGAACCTACGTCCGAGAGGATCCCAGACGTGCCTTAATCGACTGTGCTTCAGCATTGGCTGTTTCTTATTTCCAGTAAATTTAAGTCAGTTGAGTTTTGCTGGTTCCCAGCCATATTAGTGTCTCTTTAAATGAGCGTGCAGATGCTGCTGCTAGGGAAGCTCTCCGCTCTTGTCCCATCTCCCATAAAGGTATTCCTTGTTCCAACTTTTACCCAGTTATTCATTCCTCCATCCTTATCAGTTGGCAGGATTGTTGGTCTTCTGTTACTGATAACAAACTGCATATTGGTAACATACTGCATAGTGTAGTGTGTCCTCATGGCCGTCCTACCACCGTAACCGGCGATGGGAAACGGCTCTGGTAAGGTTGCGTATTGGCCTACACACTTAACTCACGGTCACTTAATGGAGCGCCGCCCTGCTCCTTATTGTCCAAATTGCATTGTCCTTCTTATGGTCTTGCATATCCTTGTTGAATGTCCCGACTTCCAGTCAGGACATTGTCCCTCTTTAGAATTTTTGGTGAATCGGATATTTTTTATATCGTTTGTCTTATGCGTTTCTGTTCTCATATTGGCTTCCTTGGTGATATTTAGCGCCCTCTGATTATTCTGCACATTTGATAGTGCTACATTGCCTTCCTGGTGTGGGAGTATGCCTCCCAAGATCCTCCCACAGTTGACTTGAATGGCTCATTGCAGTGCACAGTGCACTGATCTTCGTGCACAAAGCCTATCTCTCTTAATCCTGGATAGTGACCTAGCATGTTGGGTATCTCCAGAATGCCCACTTAACCAGGAACACTGTTGAAATACGTAGGCCGCCGTATGTCTAGGCAGGAAGTAGATACAGGGAGCTAAGTATACTTGCTACCAAAGGGTCAGTGAGTACATGGCTGGTGCCCGCTGAGACAGAGGGGAAGGCGCCAGCAGCGTCTGACCTCTGGGGTCAACCGGCGCGATGCGGAATAACAGCTATGACGTGTTCATGACGTCACTCCTGCTACTGCTCATCGAACGAGCTAATATGATTGGTTCCCGCTCATTTGCTGCAATGCTATTGGTCAAATTGTAACTCCTTTTGTGTTGTGTGCCACGAGATGCCCGGCACCCTTGCAAACTCATTCACGTGAGAGAGACCATACGAAGAGGACGTGTTCTGTTCTACCGGCCAATAGACTGATCACCGTCTATCCCTCACCGTCAAGTTAACTCAGCGTCTTTGCGATATACCACACACTCGCCAGAATCACGAGTGGGAATATATTGTTTAGAAGCCTAAAGTGACAAATCTCCAGAGCGAAACAGACTGGTATCAGGTAACCCCTGGTGACAAAGATCGTCGTGAGTGACCTAGAGTGAACTAAGGCAGTGCCGCCGCCTAAGTAATCTGTGTGTGACATTACCACAGTGTACAGTAGTGCATGGTACCGCCGCCAGCCGCCGCCAGCCGCCGCCTCGAGCGCCAGCCGCCGCCTCGAGCGCCCGCCGCGAGCTGCTGCCAGCAGCCGCCCCCGCCGCCGCCCTCACTCCTACGTGACGTCACCACCTCACGCACCGTCAGAGCCAGTGTGTGCGCGTGTGTCTGTCTGTTAAGCATACAGCACGCCCTACTCACGAAATCATCTCAAGATAATGCGAGTACCCTCCGTGTCTACGAGCGAAACCAGCTATCAGGCCACCTACGAGTGCTTGTATAAACGAGTCTGAGTGAGTGCGTAAGGAAAGGTACCTTATCTGTAAGTACAAGATCTTGTCATTGTTTATTGTGTCTGTGTTGATCTGAGGGATCAACCACAGTTCTCACCTTCTTATACCTGTCGCAGGTTATAGGTGAATCGACGGTGAATGCGTGTTTATCTGTGTGGTATCACTGCATTTCATTCGTCTGTGAATGTGAGCTTCACATACACCACACATTTAGTTATTGTGTGATTATCTTTGTGTTTATTGCATATCATCATTACCGAGTATCCGGTTGGAACTCTTGTGATCCCTTTGCATACCGGCAGTTAGGTTGCCGTGTTAGTGATTGGCTGTCAACTGTGTTAAGTTAGGTGTTTCTCCACGAGTGGATACGAGTCGATTAGCCAGACGTCAAGAGTCTCGCTAATGCAACCATAGCTTTGCTGACGCCAATCGAAAGTAAATCAAGCACCCTGTGTATTAGTGGTTAAGTTAGTAAATAAACTACTGTTAAGCTTTATGCGGTGTTTCCGTTGAACCACTTCTGAATACTGCCAATATTACTCAAGCCTTCAGCTCTAGGTGTCTTCAACACCGAGTTGCCTGTAAGTCACTAAACTATAAATTTGATGAGGACCCTAGGAGTCCCTTAAAGTGTTACATCATTGAGGAGATTCCAACGACCAACGTGGAGCAGGACCAGGTGAGGCTAGTCTGAGAAGAGACCCACAAGGACTCTAACTCGACCTTGCTCCCAGGCCCTGTACGGTTGCTCTCGTATTTTCTATTTTGCTAATTCCGACAGCTTCGTGAAGCGTCTGCCACATGTACATTGGCGACGTACGCATTGCAGTCGTGACAGCAAAAAAAGAAAACACCCACATCTGGCGCCCAACGTGTTAGGCTTAGTTGGAACCTATGAGCTAGGTTATACAGTAAAATTTCGCACTTAAATTTTCCCTGAAAATTCAAAAGTGACGAGCAGTATTCAGAGGATGTTTAACACCCTGTTAGGTACACACACCACCAGTATGTCTGAGTGTGTAGAGTACAAACAGCGCTACCTGCATCTTCACTTGGCCTTGACCGCTCGTAGACCTGACGACTACGACACTCTTACTGAACAAGAGTGTAAGGAACGAGTGGAACAGCACATGAGGGCCGTGGAAGAGGTGATGCTACAAGCACACATGCAGGGTAGTGCTGAGGTGGCGTGCACGAGTCTCATCACACTGGATGAAGCTATCGGTGGTGAGACCCCAGTGAGAGATAACACAGTGGGAGAGACCCCAGTGAGAGACAACTTGGAGGTAGAGACCCCTGTGGGTGACGTCACCGAGAATGATGTCACTAGAATCACGCGCGCTGCGGAAGAAAACGGAGTCACGCGGGAATCTAACCCTTGCAATACTCCGTTGGGGGGATTCTATGGGGAAGAATCTCGGCCCAAAAGGTCCTTGTGGACGACACCAACTCAAAGAGTAGGTATTACAGGCTCGCAATTATTCACCTTAGAGGAATACCGTAACCAAGTTAGGGAGTTGGGATTCGAAGGGAATAAAGTAGCAGAGCAAGCTATGAAACTCTGGACTGATCAGCAGGACAGAGAAAGCAAACTGTGGACTGATCAGCAAGAGAGAGAAAACAAACGCTGGACTGATCAGCAGAACCGAGAAAGTACTGAACGCATAGCTCGCATGCAGTTGCAAGTAAGGCAGGATGACCAGACAAGTGGTCGTTCAACGGAGACTAACGTTGAACAAGGTAAGACTGTCAAACTACCTAAACTAGCTAACTTTGATGAGAGGGACGACTCGATGGATGCATACATCAAGCGTTTCGAAGGTCACGCCGCTGATTGCGGGTGGGAAAGATCAAAGTGGGCACTCGCTCTTAGTGCATTGTTAAAGGGTAGGGCATTAACTATCTACCACAGTCTGGGTCCGCACCAGCGCGGAGATTACGAGGCATTGACAACAGCGCTGCTGAACGGTTTTGGCATAACTGCAGACCGGATGCTAGAGAATTTCCGTAGGGCTCAATTGCAAAAAGGTGAGACATATGTGCTCATGTTACAGCGGTTAGAATCGAGTCTAAACCGTTACTGTGAACTCATGGAGACTGCTCCTGGGAGCATGGAGTTCTATCAACTGATGATTCGTGAACAGTTCTTAGAAGCATGCGAATCGTCTCTGCGTGTCAAGCTCAAAGAGCAAGAAATTGTGTCAAATCTGTCTATGGCCAAGCAAGCTGATCTGTGGGCTGGGGCCAGGAGACAGGTGAAAGGGGTGAAGCCGCACGAGAAGCATCATGCTACAGGTATTGGCGATAGAGCTAAGCTTAAGACTGGTGTGTCGGGGGAGCAGGGAAACTCCTCCAACAAGCAGGTGCACAAGTGCTACACCTGTGGTAAGCCAGGTCATCGTGCAGCTGATTGCAAGGTAAAACCGAAATCAGGTTACATAGCAGGTGTGAGCTCAAGTGGTAAGAAACATCCCCACGTTGGAAAGGATCCACTAGCTTGGACCCTTGAGGTGGTGGACGGAAATGTTAACGGAAAATCGGCGAAAATCTTCCGTGACAAAGGCGCCACTACTCACATGGTAAGAAAGAGCCTAGTACAGCCAGGATCTGAGACAGGTAGACATATCTATGTCAAATTCCCAAATGGCTATACTAAAGAGATGGTGGAGGTGTATGTGTGGGTCGACACACCTTACATCAAAGGTAAAATCCGTGCCGTTCAACAGGAACGTGCTGTATATGGATTTTATTGGGAAATGTTCCGGGAATCTCTGATTGCCCGAGTCCACCCTCGAAGAAAACGGGGGAGCGTGAGGACGCTGCCTCAGCTGTATGCAGCCGTCCCAGCCAGCTGATCCCAAGGGCGACTCGCCCGGGGATGACGTCACAGGGAGTGCCCACACCCTCACCCAGCTGAAGAGTAAGGGAGAGAAGGTAAGCTGTGAAGTTATGGAGAAAGAAGCAAAACCTCTGGTTGAAGAAACAGCAACTCCATTAACAGGTAACTCGCTCGTGGCAGCTGTCACTACGAGGTCACAGAGCAACAAGCCGACTCGCCCAGAAAAACCTTTGAAATTACGAGACATTCAGGGAGTGTCTGCAAAGGAGTTTATTGATGCCCAAGGGAGCGACCCAACACTAGCCCAGATACGTAAGTATGCTGAGGAGAAAAGGGTTTTCCAACACCAGGAACGCAAGTACTGGTACTTGCACCATAATGGGAAACTCGTGCGCAGAGTTGAGACGCCCCACGATACTTGGGATCAACTCGTTGTTCCACAGGAGCATAGACTGGCTGTGTTTCGCTTAGGTCATGAAGCTCTGATGGGAGGTCATATGGGTCACGCAAAGACCAGTGCGAGGATACAAGCTGTGTTCTACTGGCCAGGAATTACTGGGGAAATACAGCGTTACACTCGCTCGTGTGACACCTGTCAGCGCACCACTGATCGAGGACGGGTGAAGCCCGGGAAGCTTCAGCCCTTCCCCATCATTGATCAGCCGTTCAAGCTGGTCAGCATTGATCTGGTTGGTCCGATCATACCGAGTGCAACGGACGGCAGTAAGTACATCCTGACCATGGTCGATCACGCAACAAGGTACCCAGAAGCAGCTGCCCTGAAGAACATCGAGACGTCAACGGTAGCGGAAGCCTTGGTAGGTTTTTTCAGTCGCCTTGGTATACCTGAGTGGATCCATAGCGACCGAGGGACACAGTTTACCAGCGAGATGATGGACCAAGTCAGACGTCTGCTCACAGCGAGAGCATCCCTCACCACGCCTTATCATGCTATGGGAAACGGTTTGGTAGAACGCTTCAATGGCACTCTCAAGAAGATGTTGAAGAGAATGTGCATCGAACAGCCTCGGGAGTGGCCCAGGTATATCAACCCTTTGTTGTTTGCCTACAGGGAGGTGCCACAGGCTAGCACAGGGTTCTCACCCTTCGAGCTTTTGTACGGTCGCACAGTTAAAGGCCCTCTGCAGGTACTGAGGAACCTGTGGGAAGGCGATGACTGTACCCCTGAAACCAAGACGACGTACGAGTACGTCATCGATCTACGGGAACGGCTGGAGAACACCTGTCAGCTGGCCCGAGAACAGCTAGCAAAAGCAAAGGAGTACCAGAAGCAAACATACGACAAAAAAGCAAAAGAACGCAAGTTCAGTGTAGGTGACAAGGTACTTTTGTTACTTCCCACCAGCAGGAACAAGCTCTTGCTGCAGTGGAAGGGCCCATTCACGGTAGTGGAGTGCTCGCACTCGTTAAACTACGTGCTCGACGTCGATGGTGCCAGGAAGAAGTACCACGTCAACATGCTCAAACGCTACGAGGACCCTCCTGTAGATGTATCAACAAAGCCGAAGAAGCATGTAAGACGAAAAAACAGGAGGACCACGGGGCCTCGACATCGACAGAGCTGATCGACAACCCACCTCTCAGCCGTAGGTGCTGA
>WNGS01111181.1:54845674-54853174 GCA_020271785.1 Procambarus virginalis
TCCCTGTATGGTGTAGCAGCCTTCCCTGTATGGTGTAGCTGCCTTCCCTGTATGGTGTAGCTGCCTCCCCGTATGTGTAGCTGCCTTCCCTGTATGGTGTAGCAGCCTTCCCTGTATGGTGTAGCAGCCCTTCCCTGTATGGTGTAGCTGCCTTCCCTGTATGGTGTAGCAGCCTTCCCTGTATGGTGTAGCAGCCCTTCCCTGTATGGTGTAGCTGCCCTTCCCTGTATGGTGTAGCAGCCCTTCCCTGTATGGTGTAGCAGCCTTCCCTGTATGGTGTAGCTGCCTTCCCTGTATGGTGTAGCAGCCTTCCCTGTATGGTGTAGCTGCCCTTCCCTGTATGGTGTAGCTGCCCTTCCCTGTATGGTGTAGCTGCCCTTCCCTGTATGGTGTAGCAGCCCTTCCCTGTATGGTGTAGCAGCCCTTCCCTGTATGGTGTAGCTGCCTTCCCTGTATGGTGTAGCAGCCTTCCCTGTATGGTGTAGCAGCCCTTCCCTGTATGGTGTAGCTGCCTTCCTGTATGGTGTAGCTGCCCTTCCCTGTATGGTGTAGCTGCCTTCCCTGTATGGTGTAGCTGCCCTTCCCTGTATGGTGTAGCTGCCTTCCCTGTATGGTGTAGCTGCCTTCCCTGTATGGTGTAGCTGCCCTTCCCTGTATGGTGTAGCTGCCTTCCCTGTATGGTGTAGCTGCCTTCCCTGTATGGTGTAGCTGCCTTCCCTGTATGGTGTAGCAGCCTTCCCTGTATGGTGTAGCGCCTTCCCTGTATGGTGTAGCTGCCCTTCCCTGTATGGTGTAGCAGCCTTCCCTGTATGGTGTAGCTGCCTTCCCTGTATGGTGTAGCAGCCTTCCCTGTATGGTGTAGCTGCCTTCCCTGTATGGTGTAGCTGCCTTCCCTGTATGGTGTAGCAGCCTTCCCTGTATGGTGTAGCTGCCTTCCCTGTATGGTGTAGCTGCCTTCCCTGTATGGTGTAGCTGCCCTTCCCTGTATGGTGTAGCTGCCTTCCCTGTATGGTGTAGCAGCCTTCCCTGTATGGTGTAGCAGCCTTCCCTGTATGGTGTAGCAGCCTTCCCTGTATGGTGTAGCAGCCTTCCCTGTATGGTGTAGCTGCCTTCCCTGTATGGTGTAGCAGCCTTCCCTGTATGGTGTAGCAGCCTTCCCTGTATGGTGTAGCTGCCTTCCTGTATGGTGTAGCAGCCTTCCCTGTATGGTGTAGCTGCCTTCCCTGTATGGTGTAGCAGCCTTCCCTGTATGGTGTAGCAGCCTTCCCTGTATGGTGTAGCTGCCCTTCCCTGTATGGTGTAGCAGCCTTCCCTGTATGGTGTAGCTGCCTTCCCTGTATGGTGTAGCTGCCTTCCCTGTATGGTGTAGCAGCCTTCCCTGTATGGTGTAGCAGCCTTCCCTGTATGGTGTAGCAGCCTTCCCTGTATGGTGTAGCTGCCTTCCCTGTATGGTGTAGCAGCCTTCCCTGTATGGTGTAGCAGCCTTCCCTGTATGGTGTAGCTGCCTTCCCTGTATGGTGTAGCTGCCTTCCCTGTATGGTGTAGCTGCCTTCCCTGTATGGTGTAGCTGCCTTCCCTGTATGGTGTAGCTGCCTTCCCTGTATGGTGTAGCTGCCTTCCCTGTATGGTGTAGCTGCCTTCCCTGTATGGTGTAGCAGCCTTCCCTGTATGGTGTAGCTGCCTTCCCTGTATGGTGTAGCTGCCTTCCCTGTATGGTGTAGCAGCCTTCCCTGTATGGTGTAGCTGCCTTCCCTGTATGGTGTAGCTGCCTTCCCTGTATGGTGTAGCTGCCTTCCCTGTATGGTGTAGCTGCCCTTCCCTGTATGGTGTAGCTGCCTTCCCTGTATGGTGTAGCTGCCTTCCCTGTATGGTGTAGCTGCCTTCCCTGTATGGTGTAGCAGCCTTCCCTGTATGGTGTAGCAGCCTTCCCTGTATGGTGTAGCTGCCTTCCCTGTATGGTGTAGCTGCCTTCCCTGTATGGTGTAGCAGCCTTCCCTGTATGGTGTAGCTGCCTTCCCTGTATGGTGTAGCTGCCTTCCCTGTATGGTGTAGCTGCCTTCCCTGTATGGTGTAGCTGCCTTCCCTGTATGGTGTAGCAGCCTTCCCTGTATGGTGTAGCAGCCTTCCCTGTATGGTGTAGCTGCCTTCCCTGTATGGTGTAGCTGCCTTCCCTGTATGGTGTAGCAGCCTTCCCTGTATGGTGTAGCAGCCCTTCCCTGTATGGTGTAGCTGCCCTTCCCTGTATGGTGTAGCTGCCTTCCCTGTATGGTGTAGCAGCCTTCCCTGTATGGTGTAGCAGCCTTCCCTGTATGGTGTAGCAGCCTTCCCTGTATGGTGTAGCTGCCCTTCCCTGTATGGTGTAGCAGCCTTCCCTGTATGGTGTAGCTGCCCTTCCCTGTATGGTGTAGCAGCCTTCCCTGTATGGTGTAGCTGCCCTTCCCTGTATGGTGTAGCTGCCTTCCCTGTATGGTGTAGCAGCCTTCCCTGTATGGTGTAGCAGCCTTCCCTGTATGGTGTAGCAGCCTTCCCTGTATGGTGTAGCAGCCTTCCCTGTATGGTGTAGCTGCCCTTCCCTGTATGGTGTAGCAGCCTTCCCTGTATGGTGTAGCTGCCTTCCCTGTATGGTGTAGCTGCCTTCCCTGTATGGTGTAGCAGCCTTCCCTGTATGGTGTAGCAGCCTTCCCTGTATGGTGTAGCAGCCTTCCCTGTATGGTGTAGCAGCCTTCCCTGTATGGTGTAGCAGCCTTCCCTGTATGGTGTAGCAGCCCTTCCCTGTATGGTGTAGCAGCCTTCCCTGTATGGTGTAGCTGCCCTTCCCTGTATGGTGTAGCAGCCTTCCCTGTATGGTGTAGCAGCCTTCCCTGTATGGTGTAGCTGCCTTCCCTGTATGGTGTAGCTGCCCTTCCCTGTATGGTGTAGCTGCCCTTCCCTGTATGGTGTAGCAGCCTTCCTGTATGGTGTAGCAGCCTTCCCTGTATGGTGTAGCAGCCTTCCCTGTATGGTGTAGCAGCCTTCCCTGTATGGTGTAGCTGCCTTCCCTGTATGGTGTAGCAGCCTTCCCTGTATGGTGTAGCAGCCTTCCCTGTATGGTGTAGCAGCCTTCCCTGTATGGTGTAGCAGCCTTCCCTGTATGGTGTAGCTGCCCTTCCCTGTATGGTGTAGCTGCCCTTCCCTGTATGGTGTAGCTGCCTTCCCTGTATGGTGTAGCTGCCCTTCCCTGTATGGTGTAGCAGCCTTCCCTGTATGGTGTAGCTGCCCTTCCCTGTATGGTGTAGCTGCCCTTCCCTGTATGGTGTAGCAGCCTTCCCTGTATGGTGTAGCAGCCTTCCCTGTATGGTGTAGCAGCCTTCCCTGTATGGTGTAGCAGCCTTCCCTGTATGGTGTAGCAGCCTTCCCTGTATGGTGTAGCTGCCTTCCCTGTATGGTGTAGCTGCCTTCCCTGTATGGTGTAGCTGCCTTCCCTGTATGGTGTAGCAGCCTTCCCTGTATGGTGTAGCTGCCCTTCCTGTATGGTGTAGCAGCCTTCCCTGTATGGTGTAGCTGCCTTCCCTGTATGGTGTAGCTGCCCTTCCCTGTATGGTGTAGCAGCCTTCCCTGTATGGTGTAGCTGCCTTCCCTGTATGGTGTAGCAGCCTTCCCTGTATGGTGTAGCAGCCTTCCCTGTATGGTGTAGCTGCCTTCCCTGTATGGTGTAGCTGCCTTCCCTGTATGGTGTAGCTGCCCTTCCCTGTATGGTGTAGCAGCCTTCCCTGTATGGTGTAGCTGCCTTCCCTGTATGGTGTAGCAGCCTTCCCTGTATGGTGTAGCTGCCCTTCCCTGTATGGTGTAGCAGCCTTCCCTGTATGGTGTAGCAGCCTTCCCTGTATGGTGTAGCTACCTTCCCTGTATGGTGTAGCAGCCTTCCCTGTATGGTGTAGCTGCCCTTCCCTGTATGGTGTAGCAGCCTTCCCTGTATGGTGTAGCAGCCTTCCTGTATGGTGTAGCAGCCTTCCCTGTATGGTGTAGTGCCTTCCCTGTATGGTGTAGCAGCCTCCCTGTATGGTGTAGCAGCCCTCCCTGTATGGTGTAGCTGCCTTCCCTGTATGGTGTAGCAGCCTTCCCTGTATGGTGTAGCAGCCTTCCCTGTATGGTGTAGCAGCCTTCCCTGTATGGTGTAGCAGCCTTCCCTGTATGGTGTAGCAGCCTTCCCTGTATGGTGTAGCAGCCCCCTGTATGGTGTAGCAGCCTTCCCTGTATGGTGTAGCTGCCTTCCTGTATGGTGTAGCTGCCTTCCCTGTATGGTGTAGCTGCCTTCCCTGTATGGTGTAGCTGCCCTTCCTGTATGGTGTAGCTGCCTTCCCTGTATGGTGTAGCTGCCCTTCCCTGTATGGTGTAGCAGCCTTCCCTGTATGGTGTAGCTGCCTTCCCTGTATGGTGTAGCGCTTCCCTGTATGGTGTAGCTGCCCTTCCCTGTATGGTGTAGCTGCCCTTCCCTGTATGGTGTAGCAGCCTTCCCTGTATGGTGTAGCTGCCTTCCCTGTATGGTGTAGCAGCCCTTCCCTGTATGGTGTAGCTGCCCTTCCCTGTATGGTGTAGCAGCCTTCCCTGTATGGTGTAGCAGCCTTCCCTGTATGGTGTAGCTGCCTTCCCTGTATGGTGTAGCAGCCTTCCCTGTATGGTGTAGCTGCCCTTCCCTGTATGGTGTAGCAGCCTTCCCTGTATGGTGTAGCTGCCCTTCCCTGTATGGTGTAGCAGCCTTCCTGTATGGTGTAGCTGCCTTCCTGTATGGTGTAGCAGCCTCCCTGTATGGTGTAGCAGCCTTCCCTGTATGGTGTAGCAGCCTTCCCTGTATGGTGTAGCAGCCTTCCCTGTATGGTAGCTGCCTTCCCTGTATGGTGTAGCAGCCTTCCCTGTATGGTGTAGCAGCCTTCCCTGTATGGTGTAGCTGCCCTTCCTGTATGGTGTAGCTGCCTTCCCTGTATGGTGTAGCAGCCTTCCTGTATGGTGTAGCAGCCTTCCCTGTATGGTGTAGCAGCCTTCCCTGTATGGTGTAGCAGCCCTTCCTGTATGGTGTAGCTGCCTTCCCTGTATGGTGTAGCTGCCTTCCCTGTATGGTGTAGCAGCCTTCCTGTATGGTGTAGCAGCCTTCCCTGTATGGTGTAGCTGCCTTCCCTGTATGGTGTAGCTGCCTTCCCTGTATGGTGTAGCAGCCTTCACTGTATGGTGTAGCAGCCTTCCTGTATGGTGTAGTGCCCTTCCCTGTATGGTGTAGCTGCCTTCCCTGTATGGTGTAGCTGCCTTCCCTGTATGGTGTAGCTGCCCTTCCTGTATGGTGTAGCAGCCTTCCTGTATGGTGTAGCACTTCCCGTATGGTGTAGCAGCCTTCCCTGTATGGTGTAGCAGCCTTCCCTGTATGGTGTAGCTGCCTTCCCTGTATGGTGTAGCAGCCTTCCCTGTATGGTGTAGCTGCCTTCCTGTATGGTGTAGCTGCCTTCCCTGTATGGTGTAGCTGCCTTCCCTGTATGGTGTAGCTGCCTTCCCTGTATGGTGTAGCTGCCTTCCCTGTATGGTGTAGCTGCCTTCCCTGTATGGTGTAGCTGCCTTCCCTGTATGGTGTAGCTGCCTTCCCTGTATGGTGTAGCTGCCTTCCCTGTATGGTGTAGCTGCCTTCCCTGTATGGTGTAGCAGCCTTCCCTGTATGGTGTAGCTGCCTTCCCTGTATGGTGTAGCTGCCTTCCCTGTATGGTGTAGCTGCCTTCCCTGTATGGTGTAGCTGCCTTCCCTGTATGGTGTAGCTGCCTTCCCTGTATGGTGTAGCTGCCTTCCCTGTATGGTGTAGCTGCCTTCCCTGTATGGTGTAGCAGCCTTCCCTGTATGGTGTAGCTGCCTTCCCTGTATGGTGTAGCTGCCTTCCCTGTATGGTGTAGCTGCCTTCCCTGTATGGTGTAGCTGCCTTCCCTGTATGGTGTAGCTGCCTTCCCTGTATGGTGTAGCTGCCTTCCCTGTATGGTGTAGCTGCCTTCCCTGTATGGTGTAGCTGCCTTCCCTGTATGGTGTAGCTGCCTTCCCTGTATGGTGTAGCAGCCTTCCCTGTATGGTGTAGCTGCCTTCCCTGTATGGTGTAGCAGCCTTCCCTGTATGGTATAGCTGCCTTCCCTGTATGGTGTAGCAGCCTTCCCTGTATGGTGTAGCTGCCTTCCCTGTATGGTGTAGCTGCCTTCCCTGTATGGTGTAGCTGCCTTCCCTGTATGGTGTAGCTGCCTTCCCTGTATGGTGTAGCAGCCTTCCCTGTATGGTGTAGCAGCCTTCCCTGTATGGTGTAGCTGCCTTCCCTGTATGGTGTAGCTGCCTTCCCTGTATGGTGTAGCTGCCTTCCCTGTATGGTGTAGCTGCCTTCCCTGTATGGTGTAGCTGCCTTCCCTGTATGGTGTAGCTGCCTTCCCTGTATGGTGTACCAGCCTTCCCTGTATGGTGTAGCAGCCTTCCCTGTATGGTGTAGCAGCCTTCCCTGTATGGTGTAGCTGCCTTCCCGGTATGGTGTAGCAGCCTTCCCTGTATGGTGTAGCTGCCTTCCCTGTATGGTGTAGCAACCTTCCCTGTATGGTGTAGCTGCCTTCCCGGTATGGTGTAGCTGCCTTCCCTGTATGGTGTAGCAACCTTCCCTGTATGGTGTAGCTGCCTTCCCTGTATGGTGTAGCAACCTTCCCTGTATGGTGTAGCTGCCTTCCCTGTATGGTGTAGCTGCCTTCCCTGTATGGTGTAGCTGCCTTCCCTGTATGGTGTAGCAACCTTCCCGGTATGGTGTAGCTGCCTTCCCTGTATGGTGTAGCTGCCTTCCCTGTATGGTGTAGCTGCCTTCCCTGTATGGTGTAGCTGCCTTCCCTGTATGGTGTAGCTGCCTTCCCTGTATGGTGTAGCAACCTTCCCGGTATGGTGTAGCTGCCTTCCCGGTATGGTGTAGCAGCCTTCTGGTGTCCTCTCTCCCTTTCACATCCTTATTACCTTACACTTGTTGGGGTTGAACTCCAGCAGCCATTTGACTGACCACTCCTGGAGTTTGTCAAGGCTTTCCTGTAACTTTCTGCAGTACTCGTCTGTTTTCACGTATCTCATCAGTACACATCATCAGCAAACATTGACTTGTCTCAGCTCACTCCCTCGCGTGAGCTCAACAGCAGTAGAGAGAACAAGGACAGAGCCTTGTGGGACCCCCACTTGTTACAGTCCTCCAGCTTGACACTTCTCTCCCCGTGAGTCTCTGTTTTCTGTCCTCTAGGTACTCTCCTCACCCAGGCCAGTGGTTTCCCAGTAATGAAATAGTTAAGAAATTTGACAAGGAAATATATATCTCTCTCTCTCTCTCTCTCTCTCTCTCTCTCTCTCTCTCTCTCTCTCTCTCTCTCTCTCTCTCATTCTCTAAGTATCTCATCATAAACAAGATCATGACGTCACCACCAGGACGCTGACGTCACCACCAGGACCATGACGTCACCACCAGGACGCTGACGTCACCACCAGGAC
>WNGS01111181.1:54859523-54871938 GCA_020271785.1 Procambarus virginalis
GTAAATAGCTTCCTAAACTGCGACGTAACAGCCCAGAAGGCGATAAAGCCGAAAAGTTTCGTCAGCAGTTGGGTAACTGTTTGATGAATCCTGCTATCTCAGGAGTCAGCAGTCGTCTGCTCCTGTACCCTCCTGTGTAAAACTAGTAGGGTAAGGCTTACCATGAACTATGGGAAGGGAAAGCTCTCAGCCAGCTAACAGGAGTCAGCAGTCGTCTGCTCCTGTACCCTCCTGTGTAAAACTAGTAGGGTAAGGCTTACCATGAACTATGGGAAGGGAAAGCTCTCAGCCTGCTAACAGGAGTCAGCAGTCGTCTGCTCCTGTACCCTCCTGTGTAAAACTAGTAGGGTAAGGCTTACCATGAACTATGGGAAGGGAAAGCTCTCAGCCAGCTAACAGGAGTCAGCAGTCGTCTGCTCCTGTACCCTCCTGTGTAAAACTAGTAGGGTAAGGCTTACCATGAACTATGGGAAGGGAAAGCTCTCAGTCAGCTAACAGGAGTCAGCAGGCGTCTGCTCCTGTACCCTCCTGTGATCAGCACCCACTTGGTGCCTGACCAGAGCCTCGTCTGCGGTACGATATGTCCCCCACCCTCCGTGCCCGGGCCGCGGCGCCATAGCCTCACCTGTCCCAGCTCCGGGGTGCAAAATACAGTTAATGAGTAATTGTGATGGCGTCTTTGGTGCATACAGGCACTCCTCTCATGTCCTAATTAACAAACTTGGTAACGCGTGGTCAAGGGTTGTTAAATTGACAATTAACCTCAAAGTGGGCCAGGAATTGTTCAGGAATCTTTGCCACTGTATTTATTCACTTGTTTTATCAATTTTTATTTGGATAGATCTTATTATTTATCGTGTGTGTGTGTATTCACCTAGTTGTATGCACCTACTTGTGCTTGCAGGGGTTGAGCTCTGCTCTTTCTGCCCGCCTCTCAACTGTCAATCAACTGTTACTATTCCCCCTCCCCCCCCCCCACACACACAGGAAACAGTCCGTAGCAGCTGTCTAACTCCCAGGTACCTATTTACTGCTAGGTAACAGGGGCATCAGTGTGAAAGAAAATTTGCCCATTTGTTTCTGCCGGCCTCGGGAATCAAACCCCGGTCTTCATGACTACGTATCAAGTGTGCTGTCCCCTCAGCCACCGGTCCCACAATTGTGTGTGTGTGTGTGTGTTATTAGACAGTGGTTTCAAGGTCGAGGTTTAGCTCCCGGACCCACTCCATCTGTCGTTCATCTATTGGGATAATTTATTCACCAACTTAACCGTGTATGTAAATTTATATTTATTTTATTTTATTTTAATTTCTTTGTGATTTACACACACTCAACACGGCACATTATATATATATATATATATATATATATATATATATATATATATATATATATATATATATATATATATATAGCACAGATCTTTCTGTAATATTTCTTTTAGGGAGGAAGGTAAAGTCAAAGGTTATAGGTGAAGGGGGGGTGGGGTGGGGGGGGGGGCACTTAAAGGGGCTCCACCTAAATATTCCTCAATATGAAGAACTTCAGACACCCACGCTCCTCTGGGCTCTATAGTGTTTAATGTTTAGTGTTCCCTGAATGTTCAGTGTTCCCTGAATGTTTAGTGTTCCCTGAATGTTCCGTGTTCCCTGAATGTTTAGTGTTCCCTGAATGTTCCGTGTTCCCTGAATGTTTAGTGTTCCCTGAATGTTCAGTGTTCCCTGAATGTTCAGTGTTCCCTGAATGTTCAGTGTTCCCTGAATGTTCAGTGTCCCCTAAATGTTCAGTGTTCCCTGAATGTTTAGTGTTCCCTGAATGTTCAGTGTTCCCTGAATGTTTAGTGTTCCCTGAATGTTCCGTGTTCCCTGAATGTTCAGTGTTCCCTGAATGTTCAGTGTTCCCTGAATGTTCAGTGTCCCCTAAATGTTCAGTGTTCCCTGAATGTTCAGTGTTCCCTGAATGTTCAGTGTCCCCTGAATGTTCAGTGTTCCCTGAATGTTCAGTGTTCCCTGAATGTTCAGTGTCCCCTGAATGTTCAGTGTCCCCTGAATGTTCAGTGTTCCCTGAATGTTCAGTGTTCCCTGAATGTTCAGTGTTCCCTGAATGTTCAGTGTTCCCTGAATGTTCAGTGTTCCCTGAATGTTCAGTGTCCCCTGAATGTTCAGTGTTCCCTGAATGTTCTGTGTTCCCTGAATGTTCAGTGTCCCCTGAATGTTCAGTGTTCCCTGAATGTTCAGTGTTCCCTGAATGTTCAGTGTCCCCTAAATGTTCAGTGTCCCCTAAGTGTTCAGTGTCCCCTAAGTGTTCAGTGTCCCCTAAGTGTTCAGTGTTCCCTGAATGTTCAGTGTTCCCTGAATGTTCAGTGTTCCCTGAATGTTCAGTGTCCCCTAAATGTTCAGTGTTCCCTGAATGTTCAGTGTCCCCTAAATGTTCAGTGTTCCCTGAATGTTCAGTGTCCCCTAAGTGTTCAGTGTTCCCTGAATGTTCAGTGTTCCCTGAATGTTCAGTGTTCCCTGAATGTTCAGTGTTCCCTGAATGTTCAGTGTTCCCTGAATGTTCAGTGTTCCCTAAATGTTCAGTGTTCCCTGAATGTTCAGTGTTCCCTGAATGTTCAGTGTTCCCTGAATGTTCAGTGTTCCCTGAATGTTCAGTGTTCCCTGAATGTTCAGTGTTCCCTGAATGTTCAGTGTTCCCTGAATGTTCAGTGTTCCCTGAATGTGCAGTGTCCCCTAAATGTTCAGTGTTCCCTGAATGTTCAGTGTTCCCTGAATGTTCAGTGTTCCCTGAATGTTCAGTGTTCCCTGAATGTTCAGTGTTCCCTAAATGTTCAGTGTCCCCTAAATGTTCAGTGTCCCCTGAATGTTCAGTATTCCCTGAATGTTCAGTGTCCCCTAAATGTTCAGTATTCCCGTAGGTGGAGGCCGACACCATACACAGCTTCACATGTAGATATGATATAGTACCCAATGTGCCCAATAGGTTCAGGAATCTGTATTCCTGAAATGCAAAAATGCTCTCTAAAGGCTGTAAATGTTTAGTGTAAATGCGTCACTAAACGCATCGCCTTTAGTGTCTGAAGGACCTTGTAAAATTAATTGCAATGTGATTTGTGTCAAAGAAAATCGCTTCTGTCTAATATTTCCGTGGGTTCGACCCCAAGTTGGAGTGGGAAAGCATGATTTTGTAGATCGATTGGCTAATTAGACTTGAAGGAAAGAATGTGATCTTAAAGAATCTAAGGAATCTTGGACCTCCTGGCCGAGGAGGATTGACTGGGCGCAAATCCTTAATTGTAGCTTCTGTTTAACTCAACAGTAAGATGTGTATTTGGTTGTAACAACGATTTTGGGGGTTCGTATTCCGGTGAAAATTAGGATTAAAGACTTGTCGGAAACGCTACGCGTGCTGCTGGCTGTACAAGAATGTAAGAATTCTTGTATACATATATAAACACATATATAGAACATATAAAAAAATGTAACTATTCCAGTGAACCTGATATATTAGAAGGCATTATAACCAAATTATAAATTTTCTGTTCTGTGTGACAGTGAATATAAACACCATACTCACTGTCCTGTGTGACAGTGAATATAAGCACCATACTCACTGTCCTGTGTGACAGTGAATATAAGCACCATACTCACTGTCCTGTGTGACAGTGAATATAAGCACCATACTCACTGTCCTGTGTGACAGTGAATATGAGCACCATACTCACTGTTCTGTGTGACAGTGAATATAAGCACCATACTCACTGTTCTGTGTGACAGTGAATATAAGCACCATACTCACTGTTCTGTGTGACAGTGAATATAAGCACCATACTCACTGTTCTGTGTGACAGTGAATATAAGCACCATACTCACTGTCCTGTGTGACAGTGAATATAAGCACCATACTCACTGTCCTGTGTGACAGTGAATATAAGCACCATACTCACTGTCCTGTGTGACAGTGAATATAAGCACCATACTCACTGTCCTGTGTGACAGTGAATATAAGCACCATACTCACTGTCCTGTGTGACAGTGAATATAAGCACCATACTCACTGTCCTGTGTGACAGTGAATATAAGCACCATACTCACTGTAATAAGAATTAACTGAATTACTCCGATTTGGCAAAATTGTATATTAATTGTGTCAATAATGATGTTATTAATAATGTTATTTTTTTTACACACACACACACACACACACACACACACACACACACACACACACACACACACACACACACACACACACACACACAATGGGCAGAGTTTCTTTCACCCTATGCCCCTGTTACCTAGCAGTAAAATAGGTACCTGGGTGTTAGTCAGCTGTCACGGGCAGCTACCTGGGGGTGGAGGCCTGGTCGAGGACCGGGCCGCTGGGACACTAAAAGCCCCGAAATCATCTCAAGATAACCTCAAGATAACCTCTCATCCTGCTTTATCTCAGTCTGAAACCTTGTCCACCGTGTCTATTCCCCTCAGTATCTTGTACGTTGTGATCATATCCCTATCTGTTCCTTCTTAACACTAGTGTTGTGAGATTTTGTTCCATTAGCCTGTCTTCGTAGCTCAACCCTCTTAGCTCTGGCACCAGTCTTGTTCCAAACCTATGTACTTGTTCAATTTTATTCTAATGCTTCACAAGTTGCGGATTCCATGCCGGTGCTGCATATTTCAGCGTTGGTCTCACAAATGTTGTGTAGATTGCCTTCAAGGAGTCCTGGTTCAGATTTGTAAACGATGTTCTTATGTTAGTCAGCGTCCCATATGGCGCTGATGTTATCCTGTTTATGTGTGTCTCAGGAGTGAGTCTTGGAACTGTATCCTCTCAGAGATCCTCCTCTCTTGCTGCCTTCTGTAGCTGCCTTCCCCTGTATGGTGTAGCTGCCTTCCCCTGTATGGTGTAGCTGCCTTCCCCTGTATGGTGTAGCTGCCTTCCCCTGTACGGTGTAGCAGCCTTCCCTGTATGGTGTAGCTGCCCTTCCCTGTATGGTGTAGCTGCCTTCCCTGTATGGTGTAGCTGCCTTCCCTGTATGGTGTAGCTGCCTTCCCTGTATGGTGTAGCTGCCTTCCCTGTATGGTGTAGCTGCCTTCCCTGTATGGTGTAGCTGCCCTTCCCTGTATGGTGTAGCAGCCCTTCCCTGTATGGTGTAGCTGCCTTCCCTGTATGGTGTAGCTGCCTTCCCTGTATGGTGTAGCTGCCCTTCCCTGTATGGTGTAGCTGCCTTCCCTGTATGGTGTAGCTGCCCTTCCCTGTATGGTGTAGCTGCCTTCCCTGTATGGTGTAGCTGCCTTCCCTGTATGGTGTAGCTGCCTTCCCTGTATGGTGTAGCTGCCCTTCCCTGTATGGTGTAGCTGCCTTCCCTGTATGGTGTAGCTGCCTTCCCTGTATGGTGTAGCTGCCTTCCCTGTATGGTGTAGCTGCCTTCCCTGTATGGTGTAGCTGCCTTCCTATGGTGTAGCTGCCTTCCCTGTATGGTGTAGCTGCCTTCCCTGTATGGTGTAGCTGCCTTCCCTGTATGGTGTAGCTGCCTTCCCTGTATGGTGTAGCTGCCTTCCCTGTATGGTGTAGCTGCCTTCCCTGTATGGTGTAGCTGCCTTCCCTGTATGGTGTAGCTGCCTTCCCTGTATGGTGTAGCTGCCTTCCCTGTATGGTGTAGCTGCCTTCCCTGTATGGTGTAGCTGCCTTCCCTGTATGGTGTAGCTGCCTTCCCTGTATGGTGTAGCTGCCTTCCCTGTATGGTGTAGCTGCCTTCCCTGTATGGTGTAGCTGCCTTCCCTGTATGGTGTAGCTGCCTTCCCTGTATGGTGTAGCTGCCTTCCCTGTATGGTGTAGCTGCCTTCCCTGTATGGTGTAGCTGCCTTCCCTGTATGGTGTAGCTGCCTTCCCTGTATGGTGTAGCTGCCTTCCCTGTATGTGTAGCTGCCCTTCCCTGTATGGTGTAGCTGCCTTCCCTGTATGGTGTAGCTGCCTTCCCTGTATGGTGTAGCTGCCTTCCCTGTATGGTGTAGCTGCCTTCCCTGTATGGTGTAGCTGCCTTTCCCTGTATGGTGTAGCTGCCTTCCCTGTATGGTGTAGCTGCCTTCCCTGTATGGTGTAGCTGCCTTCCCTGTATGGTGTAGCTGCCTTCCCTGTATGGTGTAGCTGCCTTCCCTGTATGGTGTAGCTGCCTTCCCTGTATGGTGTAGCTGCCTTCCCTGTATGGTGTAGCTGCCTTCCCTGTATGGTGTAGCTGCCCTTCCGTATGGTGTAGCTGCCTTCCCTGTATGGTGTAGCTGCCTTCCCTGTATGGTGTAGCTGCCTTCCCTGTATGGTGTAGCTGCCTTCCCTGTATGGTGTAGCTGCCTTCCCTGTATGGTGTAGCTGCCTTCCCTGTATGGTGTAGCTGCCCTTCCCTGTATGGTGTAGCTGCCTTCCCTGTATGGTGTAGCTCCCTTCCCTGTATGGTGTAGCTGCCTTCCCTGTATGGTGTAGCAGCCCTTCCCTGTATGGTGTAGCTGCCTTCCCTGTATGGTGTAGCTGCCTTCCCTGTATGGTGTAGCTGCCTTCCCTGTATGGTGTAGCAGCCTTCCCTGTATGGTGTAGCTGCCTTCCCTGTATGGTGTAGCTGCCTTCCCTGTATGGTGTAGCTGCCTTCCCTGTATGGTGTAGCTGCCTTCCCTGTATGGTGTAGCTGCCTTCCCTGTATGGTGTAGCTGCCTTCCTGTATGGTGTAGCTGCCTTCCCTGTATGGTGTAGCTGCCTTCCCTGTATGGTGTAGCTGCCTTCCCCTGTATGGTGTAGCTGCCTTCCCTGTATGGTGTAGCTGCCTTCCCTGTATGGTGTAGCTGCCTTCCCTGTATGGTGTAGCTGCCTTCCCTGTATGGTGTAGCTGCCTTCCCTGTATGGTGTAGCAGCCTTCCCTGTATGGTGTAGCTGCCTTCCCTGTATGGTGTAGCTGCCTTCCCTGTATGGTGTAGCTGCCTTCCCTGTATGGTGTAGCTGCCTTCCCTGTATGGTGTAGCTGCCTTCCCTGTGGTGTAGCTGCCTTCCCTGTATGGTGTAGCTGCCTTCCCTGTATGGTGTAGCTGCCTTCCCTGTATGGTGTAGCTGCCTTCCCTGTATGGTGTAGCTGCCCTTCCCTGTATGGTGTAGCTGCCTTCCCTGTATGGTGTAGCTGCCTTCCCTGTATGGGTAGCTAGCTGCCTTCCCTGTATGGTGTAGCTGCCTTCCCTGTATGGTGTAGCTGCCTTCCCTGTATGGTGTAGCTGCCTTCCCTGTATGGTGTAGCTGCCTTCCTGTATGGTGTAGTGCTTCCCTCCTGTATGGTGTAGCAGCCTTCCCTGTATGGTGTAGCTGCCTTCCCTGTATGGTGTAGCTGCCTTCCCTGTATGGTGTAGCTGCCTTCCTGTATGGTGTAGCTGCCTTCCCTGTATGGTGTAGCTGCCTTCCCTGTATGGTGTAGCTGCCCTTCCCTGTATGGTGTAGCTGCCTTCCCTGTATGGTGTAGCTGCCTTCCCTGTATGGTGTAGCTGCCTTCCCTGTATGGTGTAGCTGCCTTCCCTGTATGGTGTAGCTGCCTTCCCTGTATGGTGTAGCTGCCTTCCCTGTATGGTGTAGCTGCCTTCCTGTATGGTGTAGCTGCCTTCCCTGTATGGTGTAGCTGCCCTTCCCTGTATGGTGTAGCTGCCTTCCCTGTATGGTGTAGCTGCCTTCCCTGTATGGTGTAGCAGCCTTCCCTGTATGGTGTAGCTGCCCCCTGTATGGTGTAGCTGCCTTCCCTGTATGGTGTAGCTGCCTTCCCTGTATGGTGTAGCTGCCTTCCCTGTATGGTGTAGCTGCCTTCCCTGTATGGTGTAGCTGCCTTCCCTGTATGGTGTAGCTGCCTTCCCTGTATGGTGTAGCTGCCTTCCTGTATGGTGTAGCTGCCTTCCCTGTATGGTGTAGCTGCCTCCCTGTATGGTGTAGCTGCTTCCCTGTATGGTGTAGCTGCCTTCCCTGTATGGTGTAGCTGCCTTCCCTGTATGGTGTAGCTGCCTTCCCTGTATGGTGTAGCTGCCTTCCCTGTATGGTGTAGCTGCCCTTCCCTGTATGGTGTAGCTGCCTTCCCTGTATGGTGTAGCTGCCTTCCCTGTATGGTGTAGCTGCCTTCCCTGTATGGTGTAGCTGCCTTCCCTGTATGGTGTAGCTGCCCTTCCCTGTATGGTGTAGCTGCCCTTCCCTGTATGGTGTAGCTGCCTTCCCTGTATGGTGTAGCTGCCTTCCCTGTATGGTGTAGCTGCCTTCCCTGTATGGTGTAGCTGCCTTCCCTGTATGGTGTAGCTGCCTTCCCTGTATGGTGTAGCTGCCTTCCCTGTATGGTGTAGCTGCCTTCCCTGTATGGTGTAGCTGCCCTTCCCTGTATGGTGTAGCTGCCTTCCCTGTATGGTGTAGCTCCCTTCCCTGTATGGTAGCTGCCTTCCCTGTATGGTGTAGCTCCCTTCCCTGTATGGTGTAGCTGCCTTCCCTGTATGGTGTAGCTGCCTTCCCTGTATGGTGTAGCTGCCTTCCCTGTATGGTGTAGCTGCCTTCCCTGTATGGTGTAGCTGCCTTCCCTGTATGGTGTAGCTGCCTTCCCTGTATGGTGTAGCTGCCTTCCTNTGCTGCTCCTGCTGCTGCTCCTGCTGCTGCTCCTGCTGCTCCTGCTGCTCCTGCTGCTGCTCCTGCTGCTCCTGCTGCTGCTCCTGCTGCTCCTGCTGCTCCTGCTGCTGCTCCTGCTGCTCCTGCTCCTGCTGCTCCTGCTGCTCCTGCTCCTCCTGCTCCTGCTGCTCCTGCTCTTCCTCCTGCTCCTGCTCTTCCTCCTGCTCCTGCTCCTGCTGCTCCTCCTCCTGCTGCTCCTCCTCCTCCTCCTGCTGCTGCTCCTGCTGCTGCTCCTGCTGCTGCTCCTGCTGCTGCTCCTGCTGCTGCTCCTGCTGCTCCTGCTCCTGCTCCTCACGTAATGGCCGCTAGTGTTTCACCGCCGTCATTAACCTTTTTTCTCATGTTTCATCACAGAACTTTTGTCCTTGGTGATATGTTGTTCTAAATTGTTATTTTGTTGCCCGTTTTTTGGGGGGATAATAGATATTATTACTATTCTCATTATCATTATTATTATTGAGTAAATCCAGGAGGCCTGTGAGGTGGGCACGAACCCTGGACCCCAGTATTGCCAGTCACGTTCCGTACCAGTACACCACGGCGAGCTTACTAGTCTCATACAAACGAATTTCTATTAAAATCGCAGGAAGCATATATATATATATATATATATATATATATATATATATATATATATATATATATATATATATATATATAATGTGTGTGCGTAAATAATGAAGAAATTTACATGTGATGAATAATGTGAAATGTTTATCCTCAAAGGAAAATGAAATAAGAAATTTTCAGCGCTTTCATGTTAATGAACACATGTGCAGAAAGTTTCAACACCTGCCTCCTGTACAATGGTTCAACACCCGCTTCCTGTACTATGGTTCAACTCCTGCCTCCTGTACAATGGTTCAACACCTGCCTCCTGTACAGTGGTTCAACACCCGCCTCCTGTACAGTGGTTCAACACCCGCCTCCTGTACAATGGTTCAACACCCGCCTCCTGTACAGTGGTTCAACACCCGCCTCCTGTACAATGGTTCAACACCTGCCTCCTATACAATGGTTCAACACCCGCCTCCTGTACAATGGTTCAACACCTGCCTCCTGTACAATGGTTCAACACCTGCCTCCTGTACAATGGTTCAACACCCGCCTCCTGTACAATGGTTCAACACCTGCCTCCTGTACAATGGTTCAACACCTGCCTGCTGTACAATGGTTCAACACCCGCCTCCTGTACAATGGTTCAACACCTGCCTCCTATACAATGGTTCAACACCTGCCTCCTGTACAATGGTTCAACACCCGCCTCCTGTACAATGGTTCAACACCTGCCTCCTGTACAAAGCTTCAACACCCGCCTCCTGTACAATGGTTCAACACCCGCCTCCTGTACAATGGTTCAACACCCGCCTCCTGTACAATGGTTCAACACCTGCCTCCTGTACAATGGTTCAACACCTGCCTCCTGTACAATGGTTCAACACCTGCCTCCTGTACAATGGTCAACACCTGCCTCCTATACAATGGTTCAACACCTGCCTCCTGTACAATGGTTCAACACCTGCCTCCTGTACAATGGTTCAACACCTGCCTCCTGTACAGTGGTTCAACACCTGCCTCCTGTACAATGGTTCAACACCTGCCTCCTGTACAATGGTTCAACACCCGCCTCCTGTACAATGGTTCAACACCTGCCTCCTGTACAATGGTTCAACACCTGCCTCCTGTACAATGGTTCAACACCCGCCTCCTGTACAATGGTTCAACACCTGCCTCCTATACAATGGTTCAACACCTGCCTCCTGCACAATTGTTCAACAACTGCCTCCTGTACAGTGGTTCAACACCTGCCTCCTGTACAATGGTTCAACACCCGCCTCCTGTACAATGGTTCAACACCCGCCTCCTGTACAATGGTTCAACACCGCCTCCTGTATAATGGTTCAACACCTGCCTCCTGTACAATGGTTCAACACCCTCCTCCTGTACAATGGTTCAACACCTGCCTCCTGTACAATGGTTCAACACCTGCCTCCTGTACAATGGTTCAACACCTGCCTCCTGTACAATGGTTCAACACCCGCCTCCTGTACAATGGTTCAACACCTGCCTCCTGTACAATGGTTCAACACCCGCCTCCTGTACAATGGTTCAACACCTGCCTCCTGTACAATGGTTCAACACCTGCCTCCTGTACAATGGTTCAACACCCGCCTCCTGTACAATGGTTCAACACCTGCCTCCTGTACAAAGCTTCAACACCCGCCTCCTGTACAATGGTTCAACACCCGCCTCCTGTACAATGGCTCAACACCCGCCTCCTGTACAATGGTTCAACACCTGCCTCCTGTACAATGGTTCAACACCTGCCTCCTGTACAATGGTTCAACACCTGCTTCCTGTACAATGGTTCAACACCTGCCTCCTGTACAATGGTTCAACACATGCCTCCTGTACAATGGTTCAACACCTGCCTCCTGTACAATGGTTCAACACCTGCCTCCTGTACAATGGTTCAACACCTGCCTCCTGTACAAAGCTTCAACACCTACCTGCTATCTCCCAACCACAACAGATCAACCAATATTTATGATGCCAAACGCACGACGTTTTAACCCTTGTCTGACTTGCGACAGTGATATTATTTACGCCTCACCGCTGCCTCCTTGTCGGACACTTGGTCCTGTGTGCTATGTATCACAATGTCTCGGCACGCGTTGGTGCCTGGCGTACGAGTGTGAGGACTGCATTATTTGTCACATTCTCTCAACGTGCGTTGGTGCCTGGCGTACGAGTGTGAGAACTGCATTATTTGTCACATTCTCTCAACGTGCGTTGGTGCCTGGCGTACGAGTGTGAGAACTGCGTTATTTGTCACATTCTCTCAACGTGCGTTGGTGCCTGGCGTACGAGTGTGAGAACTGCATTATTTGTCACATTCTCTCAACGTGCGTTGGTGCCTGGCGTACGAGTGTGAGAACTGCATTATTTGTCACATTCTCTCAACGTGCGTTGGTGCCTGGCGTACGAGTGTGAGGACTGCATTATGTATCTCATTCTCTCAACGTGCGTTGGTGCCTGACGTACGAGTGTGAGAACTGCATTATTTGTCACATTCTCTCAACGTGCGTTGGTGCCTGGCGTACAAGTGTGAGAACTGCATTATTTGTCACATTCTCTCAACGTGCGTTGGTGCTTGGCGTACGAGTGTGAGAGCTGCATTATTTGTCACATTCTCTCAACGTGCGTTGGTGCCTGGCGTACGAGTGTGAGAGCTGCATTATTTGTCACATTCTCTCAACGTGCGTTGGTGCCTGGCGTACGAGTGTGAGAGCTGCATTATTTGTCACATTCTCTCAACGTGCGTTGGTGCCTGACGTACGAGTGTGAGAGCTGCATTATTTGTCACATTCTCTCAACGTGCGTTGGTGCCTGACGTACGAGTGTGAGAGCTGCATTATTTGTCACATTCTCTCAACGTGCGTTGGTGCCTGGCGTACGAGTGTGAGGACTGCATTATGTATCTCATTCTCTCAACGTGCGTTCATATAATAAGATAGAAAAAGGCATTATATTATGCATTTTAAAAAAAGTCAATGCTCATTTTATATAATAATTACTTAATACTAATAAGTGCCCAGCTAATGGTAATCTTACTTTATAATCATTATTTTTTTTACATGAAGGCGTGGTGCATAAGATATAACCTATAACTTATATATAACAATTGGATGAGTATATGTTGACCTCATTAACATCTTTACTTCAATATATATATATATATATATATATATAT